>LGAG01001178.1:0-36003 GCA_001278395.1 Lerema accius | reverse complement strand
AATGTTGGTGGCACAGTCCCTATACCATCTAGCAGTTTGATTCCAAAAACAGAAAGATTGATAAAGAATAAATAAAGATATAGTAATAGTAAAATCAATAAAATAATTATTGCAAGATAACAATTAAGGTTATAAGAGAGAATATATTGAAAAAGATTCATCAAACTTTTGGCATATTCTAGCCAAGGTTGCACAAGTATTATATCCAAAAAAAGATTATTATTATTACTAACAGTTTAACAACAGGTTTTTATAACTTTGAATATTTTTATGGGACCATTAGCCAACATGATAATAATTCAGCAAATTTAAATGAGCTTTAAATATGCAATTATGCTTTGTGAACATTGTTGTACTTCAACATTCAAATAAAATCATACTATTTTTGATTTTTGTAAAAAATATTGTCAGCTATTCAAAAAATCATTAATGTTATCAATTCTAATTGAGTATTTATTGCATGTTAAAGTGCTATTTCATTACAGATCTGCCATACCATGAGCAGTGAAAATTCACAAAAAGTAAATAAAATCTAAAACATTTTTTTTTCATTTGTCATATTAAGTGATAATGACTTTAGCTTAGCAACTTTGTTAGTGCTAGATACTATCAATTCCAAACTTTATTTATTAATTTCAAGAAGACACTCCACACTGACAGAACAACTTATCTTCATTATTACAAAAATCACGATGACTGACCTAACCTGTACAGTACAGTATAGTGTAAAAATGTAGATTCACAGAAAAGGGATTAATGTAATGGAACATGATATATTATTAACAAGACTATATTAACTGAACTTGGGGGAAGTATGGTTAGCAGTGTTATTTTTTTTTCAGGTTATCTTTTCTTTGTTATAGCTAGATAAGAGCGGGTGCTAACATCCAGAATTCGCATCAGGAATCAGATTCCGAATTCTATGAATCTAGTGCAGACATCTAAAATTTACACTGACAGTAGGGGAAAGTGGGGTAGAACAAGCAAAGGTTATTTGTGGTGACACAAACATTTCCATAAAAGAACTAGACAGAGTTCTGGCTCTTTCAACCCCTCATCTCCTTAACTATCAATTTAGAATCTGGAATTCCTCATAAAACTTTTGGATGTTTCGCGCCCAGCATTAGATAATCAATCAAGGTTGATTAAAATCTTTTTTTGAAAAATTACACAATATCTCTTTTTTTTAAGTCATATTTTTTATGTTTAGTCTTGAATTTTATTTGGGACAATTTTGAAGTACAAGTTTTATTTAGGACTGTGCATCTAGATTTTTTTAGTGATGGAAGAGTATAGCATCTCTGCCCTCTGTAAAGACATGAGTAATCGTAAATAACAATTATGATGTTTTGTTTGTATCAGATTCAATATAGAGTAAATAAAACTTGGCTTTAATTGTACAAGAACAAACATACAAACAATAGTTACAACAAACTTTAGATTGTGGGTTACTGAATTTTCATATTATTATAACCTACAAATTTAGTCAAATCAATCGTAAGTAGCTGAAAATGAGCATAACTTAGTGGAAAAAGTAATTTCATTTAAATCAATTCACCCTGTCTTACAGTATTATTTATTGGAATGAGGATTTATCATACTTAATAAAAATGTTGATTGACTGACAGAGATGCTACAGCCTAAACGGATAGACCTAGAAGCATGAAACTGGGCACAGAGGTTCCTTCTAGAGTGTAGGGGAGCACTAAGAACGGATTTTTGGAAATTCCCACTTTATAGGGGGGAAATGGGAGATGAAAGTTTGTATGAGTATTAAAAAAAAATTAAAGCAAGCCATGTGAAAATTGGTATTTGGGATTATGGTTGTAAGGGATAAAAATCCTAATTCAGCGATTTTTTAAAATCAACCCTTAAGGGGGTAAATATCACAGCAAAACTATAATTTCCGCAAGCAAAGCTGTGGGCAACAGCTCGTAACAAAATAACATTATATTTTATTAAAACCACAAGAAAGAGTAAATTACCATTTAAAACTGCAACGCTAGAAATGTCATAGAGATAATGCAAGACAAAAATCATGTAGTTCTTTGCATGGAAGCAAAGAAACAATATGAAATATCTGAGCTTTCATATTATACAAAGATTTTGACTCTTATGACATCAATGCCAGACTTTAAAATGTATTGAAACAATACCAAAAAAAAGTAGGTAACCTTGCATGTACTTAATAATATCCAATTAATTACTGAAAACGAATAAAATTACAAAAAATTAAAAATAATTATGTACAAACCTTACATTTTAGTACTGTTAAACATTGACTTAATCGAGACAAGATAAGAAATTATAGAGTACCATTTTTTTCAAAACCAAAGCAGCCATCTTTTCATTTTAATGAGTTTGCTTTATCGCAGATAAAATATATTAAGAAAGAGATAAGAACTGATGGATTGATAATACTGTTTACTAAGTGTAAACTGGAAGGCCACAAGCATGTTTTATTTACTACCTATATCAATACCAAACAGCTTATATTTAGCATTATGATAATTTGTAACTATTGTAATGATAACCAACTATAAAGTTCAATGCCCCTGTCACCTTTCCAAATATGTTTTATTGAATACTAGGAGATAATTAGCATCTTGTTTAAATTTTTAAAACAGCATAAAAAAGTGTAACTCACCGTTGAATTTCTATATGATGCTCCTTGAGGATTGTACGGTGGCATTGGCCGTGGAGGCCAGCCCGGGGCAGGGCCGTAGCCCGCCGGTGGCTGGTCATAACTATTGGGGTACCGGTGCGGCGGCGCCCCACTCGACTGCAGCAGCGAATTGAGGGTCGGCGTAGGGCCGGGCGCTTGCGACACCGCCTGCCCCGGAAAGAACCGTTGTTGCGGCGGTGGCCGAGGTTTGCCGGGAAAACCGGGCCGCGCCGGATAGTAAGGATCCGCGCCCTCCGGGTACCGATATTGTCCATATTGGTCCGGACCCGGCCGCTCGCCGGGCCGGTCGTGCCCGGGCGCCTCGCCTGCGTCGCGCGGCTGTCCCGGATCGGCCGACATCGGCGATTTACTCTTTGTGTTCACGACGCCATCGGGCGGAACGCGCCCGACGGTCTTGTCGGTGCCGTTTTGTAACAGAGGGTTCCTAGATTCACTGAGCTGTTCCGATGGATTCTGATCTACGTTCGGTTCGCTACGCTGAGACTCAGCCTGCGTCGCAGCCATGTTAGGCTGGTGGCGGCCGTCCCCGCTTACGCTCGCTCTGGCGATCGACCGGCTCGCTTACGTTACATCGAAAACGGGCGTCGGATTGCAAAACCGCGACGCAGACACTTCCATCACTATTATGCCGTTTAACTTTACACTAAATGTAACGCAAAACTGACGAAATATCGTTCACCGAAGCACACACATCGATCACATATCTACTCCATTGGCGTAAACGAGGTTATGGAAAAGGTTACATATCTAGCGGGCGCTTTTGTCATGTTCGAATGGAACATTTCATATCACTTACACATTTGTAACACTTTGGACGCGATCACTTATTACAAAACTCATTCCTTATCCCGCAAAACGTAATGATAATCAAAAACAGAACAATAGAATCACGAAACTTCCAAAATTATTAGCGTCCGCCATTAGCGGACTTGAAAATCTACGGCGCTTGTCGACGCTTTTGCCTATCTTCACATCGGTGACAGAAAAATAAAAATGTGGAAGGTATATTTTAGCGGGGAGATAAATACCTTTGAATATATTTTTATTCAATAAATATATTGATAAGTCTTTTGTTTTGTGATACAAGCACCAAATACATAAAATTAACCAAAAATTATCTGTGCATGTTTACATTTCCGTAATATAGCGACCACGTAGTAACTACAGTACTACCAACATAAGTTGATTGGACCGTCCATAACTTGTTCCGCTGGCGCCAAGACATTCGTTGCTATGTTCAAGGTATCAAATTATTACACAAAATAGAAGAAAGACTGAAAAATATAGAAGAAATTAAAATAATCTTGAACTATTATTACATACTTATTACTAATAATACATTTCATAAAAAGAAAATCCAAATAATTCGTATGGTTATTGACCGGTAGTATTATTACCAACAAAAAGAAAGTAGCAGCATAGATTAAAAATTAGAAATTAAATTAATGTTTCTATTATATTTAAATCTTTCTAAAATATCTTAATTACTTATCGTTATACATCTAATAAAAATGGGAACGAAGAAAAACTATTAAAAATTATAAAATACAAAACTATAGTATAAATTCTAGAATTCATCAAACAACTTCTAGAAACAGCAGCTTTGACATTGACAACAGTTTGACGTGACAGATAAACAAAAGAAGACAGTCAAAAATGACGCATTTATTTTTTAATTCTTGTGTCCAGTTTTGACAACAAAGGCATAATTTGTAAAAAGTTTAGGTTTTTCCTTATTGTCGGACTACCCGTAAATAAAGGTATAAATTAAATCGACTACATTGTATAATAAATAATACTTTCGTTATTATTTGGATGGCAAGTGTTGCACTTAGATGTGGTTTATTGAAATTAGAAACTAGAAAAGGGAGAAAAATCTTCGTTATAATTTCTACTCTGAAGTATTTTCTGCAATCATAAATTACTAACAACATTTTAGGTTTTTACGCAGGTCAACAGTGCTAGTACCCAGAGAATGCTTGTTCTATCATATCGTGCTAGATAAAAAGTAATGAAATCAAGCTTCTATCATTAGACACTATTCTTAATTATTATACTATGCTTAATTCACGGTACGTAAATTTGAAATTCATTATAAGTAAATACTTCCATTGCGATTCCTTTAGAATAGTGATTTATTATTAACTTCACTATAACTCCTAGCAGAGGACTCCGTCAAATTAAATATTCGCTCGCTATACAGGATATTATTATAGTAATTTCTCTATAAGTAAATTGCAAAAATGAGGTAGTAAGCAATCCTGGCGAGACAATTTAAGTCATAAGCAATATTGCTGTGAAATTCCATTGGCAGATATATACTTTATAATTTAGTAAGTAAATGAAAATCAGTCAACATATTTAAAACCATTTATTTCATTTTGTTACATTGGAGTTATACTTACGTGGTTGCAAAAATATCATCTTCATTATTAACAATTACAATAATTTAAAATTTTGATTGCAATTTATTAGGGTAATAAAATATACAACAATGTTACGTTACATTAATTTAGAAAATATCGGGTTTATTGATACTTTCGTTAGTTTTAAACGAAATTATTGTGTGGCTTTCAAAAATATATCACATCATATTATTGTATGCTGATTATTTTACTGTTTTCTTTTTATTATGCCGAAATTTAAAAAATCCGATAGGGACTGTCTTATACATAATTTTAAAATCAGAAACATCAAACCGCATAAAACATATCTTTAAGGATCACGATTAAAAATTTTAATTGAGCGAATGATTACAACACGCCGACACTGTTCATTTAACTTTTTATTCATAACATAAACATAATTGAAAAATCTATAAAAATCCTATAAAAAGTACACATAAATTAGTTATGGCATAAAAATTATATCTAGACAGCTATAAATCTCGAATTAACCTAATTTAAGTACAAACGATCACGGTGTATCCACATAAATAAAATGACGAAATGTGATGACAGATCTAGAGAGTGGTACAAGAGGCGAATGGTGTAATGGAACTACGAAGTACATTGCTATTAAACAATGAGTTAAATCTCCTCGTACAAAGCGTTATTTGTGCTGAAAAATATACAGAAACGTCAGTAACATGATTTAGTTCAGACAATGAAGCTGAAATGATATTCCTTATATACAACTCTTGTTCCAATTGGAATGTTTACGTCGGTCTGCTCTTACTTGACTACATTAATTTCGATATGCCACCATACATTCCACATAATACTGAAACAGTCTTAGTGCTTCATACTTAAGGCTATAAGGCAAATTATTAATGATTTTCCTGCATTCAAACCATTTACACCACATTTTTTTAATTTGAAACTATAATACTTTATCGTGTCTGACACCATAATTACTCTGTTTTATTAAGTTTTTCACTCAATGGGATAGTCTAGTGTTACTACGTCAATCAGGAGGATCCGAATTCTGCCATCCACGTGAGGTATTTCTGGATATCTCCCTTAGAGACGGACTTGTTACATTTGGAGAGCGCCTCCATGAAGTCTTGTTTGGTGACGGGCAAGTCCAGTTCTTCCTTGGCAAGTTGTTTGATCTGCTCCGGCTTCAACCCCGCTATCTTGCGACGCATGGACATCATTGACGCGTCCCTGTCGAAGGTAATTTACATTGATTTTTAAGATAGTAACATTTTATAAAATACTTGCAAAAGTTAGGTAATTATGTACTGTATTTGGATCCAGATCAACACTTTCATAGTATTCAAAGATTGTACTCATAAATTACAATTATAAAATATCACAGTTTTTTACTACAGTTTTGTTCATACAGTCTTTTTTGCTATGAATATCATCACAAAAATCCCTTATGAGTGATTGTATTTTAGTATCTTTGTACTCATAATTTTTTTTGATATTATGTAAAAGACTGCGCTCTCCTACAATATATTATTATTAGGAACCTTAACAATAAAGTCCCTTGATTTTAGGTCCACTACTTCAAGCTTTTAGGCGATAGTTAGTTATCGATAGGTAATACAAAGTATATGCATAAACCAGTAAAATACCATACCTGCAAACATTAGTGATATCCGCTCCAGAGTATCCATCAAGTTTCTTGGCTATAGTCCGGAGGTCCACCTCGGGGTCAAGTTTGACCTCCTTGAGGTTGATGTGCAGCAAGGCCTCCCTGCCCTCCTGCGTGGGCAGCGGGATGTAGATCCGTTTCTCCAGCCGTCTTCGCAAGGCCTCGTCTATGTCCCACGGGAAGTTCGTCGCTGCTAACACCATCACTACCTGTGTGTGTGTATGAAATGTCAGAAATATGGGTCAAAAACAAAAATGCAGGGTGGCTTGATTCTGATGTTCAGAAGTGTCTTATTATATAAAACCTTAACGAGTGTGTTTGTTCGTCACTGACATCATCCTAATGGGCTGAACCAATAAAAAAAAAATTGTAATGAATTTTTCAGGCACTAAATATGGTTTAGAACCACAGTACTACTAGTATAGTTAAAACGGCGTTGTTAAAAGCTGTCTTATGCGAGGAGCATTTACTGATAGTACCTCAAAATTTTAAATCGGGAGTGCCAGATGTTAAAAACTGAGGGATCAAGCAAGCTATAAGAGATAAAGTATGTTCAGAACAATGTCTACCCAGTCTTCCATAATTAAATCTGACAAGATACCGTCATACCTTGGCAGGTTCGTCGGTGGCCGAGCCGAGTCCGTCCATCTGCACGAGCAGCTCGCTCTTGACGCGGCGCGAGGCCTCGTGCTCGCTGTCCGAGCCGCGCCGCGAGCACAGCGAGTCGATCTCGTCGATGAAGATCGTGCTCGGCGCGTAGAACCGAGCCTGCAAACAATACAGAGAAAACATGAGTTAATTATTATCAGAAAGGAAGGGAGGTTTGAAGAGATGTAATGAAGTACCTAATCTGCAATTAATACAGATACTAGTATGAATATGGATATAGGTTGAAATGAAAAAAGGAGAAGTACAAAGATACAGCTTAGGGTGAGACGAGAAATATTTTACATGCTGGCAGATAAGATAAAGGTCCGTTGGAGGGTGTCATCGTTTACACTACATATCTTCTAACAATGTACACTTAAAACTAAGGACTCTATAACGCTCTTCCAATGTGGATTAGTAACAGTTTAGTGGCCCACCCAATTAAAATGTCAGAAGATTTTAAGCCACCCGAAGGCCTCACACGATACCAACCAAGAACGACGGCTTTACCGTGCTCTCCAAAGCACGATAGCCCTCATAAAATCTTTAACACTAACGGTCATCCATACACATCACGACCACACCATCAGTTAGTTGCTTAAGTTAAAAACTAGATATAAGTTACCTCAACTCACCATTTCAAACAACAACCGTACGAGTTTCTCCGACTCGCCGCGATATTTGGAGGTTAGTGTCGAGGAGGACACGTTGAAGAAGGTGGTCCCGCACTCGGTGGCCACGGCCTTGGCCAGCATGGTCTTGCCCGTGCCCGGGGGACCCACCATCAGGACACCCTTCCACGGCCGTCTGATACCCTGGAAACATCACGCTATTATGATTCTGGGAACAAAAACCTTCTGAACACTAAAGTACTACATTATGTGGTGGTGGTAAGCAGTCGAAGAGATTAGATTTTTGCCAACCAAATATAATCTAAGTCTCTGCATTTTACATTGCTAATCTGAAGAAGAAAATTCAATCCAAGTCTTCTGGCGACTGTGATTGATAGTGACTGTTCATAAGTGTTCGAGAACTGTTGGTTTGAAAATTAATGGGTTTCTTATGTGCTATGAGCCCTATGTCATAATAGGGCATGGAAGTTTTCGTGCGCTTGTATTAATTATTTATCATAAGTAGATCTTATAATTGTACACTCAAACAAGTAAAGGCGATTGTACTGTTATTACCTTAAAGAAGTCCGGCATCCACATCGGCAACACCACAGCTTCTTCTAATAACCGCTTGGCTTCAGCCAGGTCCGCGATGTCGTCCCATCTTATATTGGGATTCTTTTGTACTATATCTCTCTCTGTAAATTAAATAAAAATAAATTAAATCACTCAAATTTTTGGCCATAGTGGAAATCATTGAATATAACCAAAAACATTAAAATGTGAACTTAATCATAACTTTAGAACGTCATAGCCTAAATGTTGTCGTAAGTTACTTCGTGTTACTCCCTTCTGTGGTAATTGCCCACCATGTGCTATTATTTCGCCAAGTATTACGAGTCAGCTGTTAATAATTCAAGAGTTCTGTACTAACCAAGCATATCGACCAGGTCTCCGTCAGCAGCAGAAGGCGGCTCGAATCGTTTCTCCTCCTCCTTGTGTTTCTCGTCATCTGTGTCACCATTATTGTTGTCTCTGTCTTGCTTGTCCTTACTCGTGTGGTCTTTATTATTTGCTTCTTTTGTTTTTGCTGAAACATTTTATGATATACGACTTATTTAAAATTGTTTAGAAATATCAGTTCGATTAGATACTATATCTGTAAATCCTAGGTATTAAGGTCAGGTCTAAATTATTAAAATATTTCGAAATAGATATTTCAAATCTTTGTTTTCATAACAGAGATCAAACAAGTATAAATATGTTGATAAAAAATAGAATCATGTGATACCCTATCGCAGTATGCTAATAGTATATGCTGTGACTTATCTATTCACAAAGCCAGATACTTCATACATCTTGATTCTACTGCCTGACTTTAACCAACTAGTACACATCATAGGAAATACTTTTTTCCTTATAAAGGGATTCCTTATATCGAGGATTCCTAGGAGATGCCTTTTTGCTTTTAGGGGCACTATTCCATACTGAACGCCAGTCAAAATACTCGCAACAGGAGAGAAAAAAAACTATAGCTTTCAATAACCTCACCACTATGAGCCTTAGTCGCGTTGTTGATTTTGGGGTTTTTAACGTCTGACGTCTTCCGATGTGAGGTGGTGGCGTTCCGTGGCGCGGGTTTCTTGACGTCTGCCGTGCGGTTGTTACGAGGGTTGTTGCGTGCTGATTTCATCGTTGGAGGACCTCTGAGGAATGGACAATTTTAAAATTAGTCTCCAACAGCCTTACTAATAAATTTGTCCTAATGGGTTTGAATTACGTTCACGCTAAGCTTAAAAAAGAAAATTTACAGTTTACTTCCTGCTTACTCTGTTTATTGGTCCTGAATCTTATAGCCAGAGTTAACAGATCGATTAAAGTTAGTCAATATTTATTTGAGAGGATAATAGAAATGAGAAATTAACAACTTCGGTGACAACTTTATGATTTCAGAGATTTGGAGACAACACCATTAGTACGTTCTTTTGCCGTTCATAAGCCATGGATAAGGCTAAGACTTATATCATGTCAAATGTTAACTATAGGCTTAAACTGTAACGCCTTGTGTGCGATAAGTACATACAATTAAAATTCGCCACAAACTTAATGATGATATAACACCAGATAAGATAAAATATTACGTCAATTAAACTCACAATCGCCACAAAGTGAATGAAATTCATTCCGTCCTTCATCATTCATAATTCATCGAGCCAAATACTTTGCATTAATCGTCCTTCCGTGCCTAAATCGGATCTAGACCATTCAAAAGTAAATACAATGGGCTATCCTTGCCAATGTTACTACACACTCGGAACAATACCTACTCAATCATATTTGTAACTTTGTAAGTCTGAACTTAAGTCCACTTTGAAAACTGTGCGCGTAACATAATATTTTTTACGAGCACAAAAAAGTGTATCGGTTGAAGGTCTGTAGAGGTTCAACTTTGGACCCCTTTTTAAGAATAATCGAAAGTGAATATTTACATGAAATATAATGTATGGAATAAAACGAAAGAGACTCTACCTCGCTAAGTTTCATACATAGATACGTCAAACTCACGTTAGACGCAAGGCCCTATTGACAGACAGTTGACGTTGACACTGACATTTACCACCTAATAATATCGAAATATTTACTCTTGTTTGACGTCATTACAGTCCAATTTCGACCGGCAAGCGGGTCCTTTAGCATATAAAAATATACATACTTATGTTCGACGCTCGTAGGTGATGGCCACGTATTGGGATCTCTATCGGGAGGTGGAGGCCATATGTCAGGGTCTATTTCGTGCGGCGCCGGCGTCCACATCTGGTCGCGTGTCGGTAGATCCTCGTAGTCTGAAATAAATAACATCACGCTATCAAAAATAACTCTAATTTCAAATGTACCAAAATAGGAACTCGATTGAAGTAATAATATTTTGTTAATACGTTTTTATTTTTAGCCTTCAATACAATTTTTTCTAGAAACTTATCCATTCTATGCAGCATGAATCAGATAAAAGAATGATAATTTCTGAAAGGACACCGCATGCGCCTTCACTTTTTGCTCGACAACAAAACACCAATCCTTTTGTGGCGTTTTAATAAACTTTTAACTTTTATGTTGAACGGCTGTCGGACCAGTTTTTTTAAGTACCGAGTCGTCGTACGTAAGGTCACTTACGGCTTAATCTAAGGTAATTTTTTCTAATTAAAGCAACGGTATAAGTCAACTGCCGGGCGAGATAACGTGTTGTTGACGGCGTTTCGAGAGAGCTAACTACCTGTACTGTTTAAAACCTTTTAAGACTTTTAAAAGTCGTTTAACGGGTACCGCGGGGCGATGTTAACCCACTTTTAAAACCAGATGAGTGACGGGTTCGTTACTTAAAAAACGATTCCCAAAAAAGTAGTTTTAAACGTGTCAGGATGAAGCGTCGGTCCTTCCTTCGAATACTTTAGTTAATGAGTTCTCGTGCATTTAAATGAAAGAAACGGTTCTTTCCTGTGACAAGTTTTTACATTCTTTTTTTTTATTGAAACATCAATCAATAAGTGTAACATGTATTTATGGACATATCCACGTAAATGAGCGCGTGGTTGGCTATAAATATTATGGGATAAAAGTACACAAGTTCTTTTAACACAATAGATAATAGAGTTGTCGTAGTAGTTAAGATTGTATTTCTAATTATTTAGCTGAAAATAAAATAGGTACAAAGAAAAATAATGTTGTATTTAATTTGAATTTGACACAAATTCCAAAAACTAAATTGCTAAAAATTTTTTTGAGGTTGGGAGCTCCGTAATGATAAAAAAATATATGACCTATGTCATTTCTGCAATAGAGAAAAACCCAATGAGGGACAACATTCATTGTGTCAAAAAAATGGCCATTCATATTATACAAACATATGCTCGAAAAAATTCCTTCCTATTGACGCAGTCGGGTAACTCGGATATAAAACTCGTCTAAAGCTCCTTCAACTATCACATAAATAGTGCGATGGGGCTTAGAAGGGTATAGTAACTTCAGCGGCATTTTACTCGCGATTTCTTCCCCATACCTCACCATTAAGGTATTTAGAGGCAATTTCTCTCTAGACCGTAATTACTCTGCCTCTTTCACTTCAAGCCACCCGCAATAATCTGTGCCTTATGACTGTAATCGTACGAGAAGCGTCAAAAGACGACGATTACATCTTAGGTAAGCTCTTTGTAGTTACGGAAAAAGATTTAAACCAGTGACGCAAAAAATGGTCAACCATTATTAGCAGCAAAATGTATAGAACATATTCAAATATGAAATGGCAAAAAATATGATTTATTATTGAATCAAACTAAGCCAACATCTGCGAATTAAGCCTTAAACGAAGAATAAGCAACATTAAACTGCTAAGGAGGTTCATCTTATGCATAAATGAAACCATATTTTAGTTCTGTTCCATACAGCATCCTTTATGAGAACAAAGTAAAAAAGGAATTCTAATTTCGTTGTTAATTTAAAGAATCGCCAACACCCTGATGATTATTTAGTGGTTTACAACACCCTGATTATTTGGTGTGTAGAACGTGGTAGTGTAAAACACACACAACCAATACCTACTGCATATGAGGTCCTATTACTTTTTCTTCTAGTATGTATAATTAATTCGTGACAACGTAACTCTATGGTATGCTATATGTTGACCTTTCTACCGGATGCCTGCATTTGCATAAGGTTAATAAAGTAATATTAACATAAAACCTCCAAGGTAATTTTAAACAGTTCTTTAGCTATGATAAATAAAAAGATATTAAGTAACTATTTTTTTTTACCAGCCTACTACCATTATTTCTAGTATAAAAATTATGCAATAATGCAAACAATTAAATGTTAATAAGGAACATCATAATGTTACCTATTTAGAAAATACATCATTTTAATAATAGTCTTGTGTAAACTTAGAAGTTTAGTTAGTACTTACTAAGTAAGGTTCTTTATAAAGCGGCATTAACGTATGAATGTAATTATAAATCACTGAAAACATACAAGAGATATGAAAATAAACCATATATTCAGTGTTATCACGAGGAAACACATCGTCATAAGGAAACCGACCACGGCGACAAAGCTTCATATTTCAGTATGGTAGTCTGTTAAAAGTACATAGTAAAGTACTTTCCACAATACTGTAATAAATACTGTGAAGGAAGGAATTTCAAGGCGTTTTAAGGGAAAGTACTGAAAAGACATCGACGTGCACATAAGCACAAAAAAGATTGGGAGTACGAGTCGAACCTAATTCCATAGTTCACTTGACACAAATGTCATTAATATTGTGACGTAAAAAAGATAAGTGGAGGTCAACGCTTTATAAGCGAAAGTACTGAAAAAATGTCAACGGGCACACATACACATGCATAAGCACGCATATACACACACACACACACACATACGCACGCATTCACACACAAACACACACGTTGAGAGTGAAAGAGTCTCACTCTGTTACAAACAAGACTTGTACCACCTGCAAGTTTAAATTGTATTTCAAATGAAACAACTATTAAGAGCGACCACGGCCAGACAAAAGCTCTCGACATAAAAATGGCACAGCACCCGCCTTTATTGAAACCTGATTGGAAAGCGCTTATCAGAGATCGCCACGCTCGGTCGACGGCGACGGTCGCACCACTGAAACAGCAGTGGTCGAGTGCCATTTTAGGACGATATCACATCTAGCGTTAAAGATATAATTATCTAACGTTAAATCAAATATTAGCAAAAACCGTGAAAGTGGTGTAAGTGTAAATCATGGCTACTAACAATCTCTGTGACATCAGTTTTTAAACAAAGAAACCGAATCAAAATTGGTTCATTCGTTTAAAAGTTACGATGCCAGACATACACATCGAGCGAATAAGACCCCTCTTTTTGCATCAAATACTAATTGAGTAGGTAGCTATTTACAAAACAGTCAACTATTGCCACTGTTTTGAATGTAATGTTGACACGCTCATAGCTTCCGTTCGACTTTGTATGAATGAAAAGCGATCGGTGACCGGTTTGAGCACTACAAACATAAAAACTCAGTTGCCCGATTCTGCTAATTTAACTAACAACATTCTGATTTAACTGTCAAAATTCCAAATCGTTAACTCTGCAATCAATTAAACATTGTTTCAAATAAATAAAAAAAAATCGCAAATAGATCAAACTATTCTGTCAACCTCAATTGAGAGACAATTGAAGTATGTAATTTTAAATTAGCAGGCTAGAAACCCAGGTCATGTTTTTATGAATTCAGGAGCTCAAACAAATTTAATACCCATTTGACCCAGTATTCATTAGAGCCGGACGAAGAAGCAATAAAATTATTTACGAATGAAACAAAATATTTTTAATGCGGTCATAGACATCATAAAATTATGAGTCATTGTGATTTTCTCAAATCATTTTAGAATACAATAATGCCATAAAGATTAGGTACACTTTAATACGATGCAACTTAATTTCGACCGTGTTGTTATATTCACAATTACATATTAAAAGGCTTAGGACACGAAATTTACAAGTTTTTAAGTAAAAAACAATAAATCATAATAACATCACGTAATGCAATGATATTATACAAAAAGAAAATAAAATATCATTGTAGCAATGACACAAAAAATTCTTTGTGTTGCTAATAAAAATTAATATCTAAATTTTTTTGCGCCGAGACCTAATTAAAGTAATAAAAAGCTACATGCGATAAAGGCCTTATTACAATAGACATTAGGCAGGTGTACTTTAAGTCGTGACAAAGTTATATTTACCAAACTTTATCAAAGGAGATCGTGACTGTAGCTTCGATTGTGGGTACAATAAATGTTTAGTTCAGTTTAGTTATTACGTATCAGCAATGTGTATTATTTCGGTGATGAAAGATACCGTGAGGAAACCAGCACACCTGGCCTCAACCCATTAATGGTTCAATACTGAGCGCGGGTCTCTCCTCGTGACCGAGGAGGCCTAGAGCATGCTCTATCATGCTGCTCCTTTACGAATTGGCGGAGGGGTTAGTGGCCAACCTAAATGTTGGAAGATGTTTAATTTCCTCCACGGCCCCCGAAATAGCTTAACGATTATCATCTAAGGATATTAACGGGGAACTACACTTAACGTGCCCTCGGTAGCACCGAAGTAGTCTAAAAATTTTGCTACTAGTGGTCACGCATCCGTTTTTCGGCTTCACTCGTGATTGCTTAACTTCATCGATGGATTAATAACGACGCAAATCGCCGGGCTCCAAGCTCTTTAAGGGAACTAACCCACGAAAGATCTTAATTAAGTTCTCAAAGATTTGTTAATTCCAATCCTAACTTCCCTACCTTGGCACTATGTGGCATTAACTTCCATGGTCAGAAGAGACCCGAGTTCAGGTGTAGGTCATTTATGGCTTGCGATAATGACTAGTTCCTAATACGTGTAAAGCCCAGTACGTATATCTTTTCCCGTATGTCCGTTTTAGCAATGAACGTTTACTCTGTATCCGAAGAAACCAGTAATTAACGGTTAACTACCTGTCCGGACACCGGATCTGTACTTGTTTTCCAATAGCACCCGGAATTGAAAAACGATTCGCTGTAATACATTGCGATTTGTGAGCAACGATTAACTTTCAAAATAAAACATAATCGTTGACAATCTAATGATTGATGAGACTAGTTATTATAGTTTCTAACGACGAGACAAACACTTATTACTAGATGTCTACGTTATTTATTACGCCTGACTTGTAGCTATAAAGATATCCAAAGATGTATGTAGAAATCCAAGTAATGATTATGAATTAGAGTCTTAGCGACATACGAATTGAAAACCTCAAAGCCTTTAGCCAAATGCCTTTTCCTTCGAGCGCTCACGCCATACGCTATCTAAAAATGTATGGGAATGACAGTAGGCGCGAAAACGAAATGGCGTCGTTTATGTCATTCCCACACATTTTTAGATAGCGTTTTGCGTGAGCGTTCAAAGAAAAGAGCATTTGGCTAGAGGCTGAGCTCTAGAATCAGAACCATTTGTAAAAAAAAAGGTTGAAACTTGAAACAGAGCGAGAAAGAACTCGTCAAATAATTTTACCCTTACACTATTCTTTGCATAAATCAGCATCACTATGTACCTACAATTTAAAACGTGGAAATGTAAACATTTACAAAAATGTAAACATTGCGACAACGTGGCGGAAATCGCACCAACAACATCCCGCAGATAAGCAACCGAGACCGCAAGAAACGCTAATGAACGTATGTAAATAACGCGCCCACTTCAATAGTATTACTACCTTATGCAATTCTTTTACCAACAGTCATCAATAGAAAAGACAATGAAATAAAAAAAAAAGCAGTCACAGACAGACTTAAAAAGTTTCGATGTGACAGTAGTTATGTAAATTGAAAGTAATTTATTTGTACATCACTTGTTTTTGGTAAAAGAAAGCTTAGTGAGGAAATTGGCATACCTTTGAGAGATTTCTTTACTAATGTGTACGTCAGTCCATCAACATTTTAGCAGTATAGCAAAGTAGATAAGGCTTTCATCGATTTTGACCCTGTTATTTCGAGAGCGAAACAGTTAAACTGTTCTGGATAATGATATTAAAATCGAAAAAGTTGAGAACAAAGAGGTATTCATAGGTAATGCAAACACAAAACCTAGCAACATTCCTAACACTGACTAAATCGATACTGAGGTGAATACAAACAAAATCGATTGAGGTGAATAACCTATCAATGGTTGATTTAGGCAATGGAATAGTCAATGTGGTTGAACTCAAAGTAATTGTTGTTTAAACTAAGTTTAGGGTGGGCGATAACTACACTGACTGGTCGTTTAGTAAAGCTAATTCAGCAATAGAACATACTCAAGGTAAATTACTTGGATACTGCAGTATTATTGGAACTACTTAATGGATAAGTAGATCCAAAACTAACTGAATTGTTTGTACAATCTAAGCCTAGATAGATACGCATAGATATCACAGTCTAGTTTTTCATTAACTTCTGCGTAGTGTAAGACGAAGAACGGCCATTTAAATTGAACTTGGTTTTGGTTGCAAGAATCCAATATAAGCATAACCTGCAACCTAATTCAGGTATCTTCAGAAGATTTTACACTACAAAAAAGGTAAAAACTCGTAAACTAATAATGAGATAAGTTAAGGATAACAACAGTAATCCGTGTCGTAATGTAACGAGTAGGTAGGTGTAACAACGTGACGAGAATTAATCATTACTGTGCTTCGATTTGTATCTAATAATTATGCATGACTGCCAAGGCGATAATTTATCGTTATAAGTTTAGATGTTTACGGAAGTCCATGATTCTAAAACATTTTTAGTTAGATGCTAAGCTTGAAACTTTTATGAGGTAAACAGTTTAACCGCTTTTAAATTCCCTTTTTGTGTTTCTTGTGTTTTTGTTATCTGGCCTCATTAAACATAGCAAACATGCACCAGTTTCAGCGCGATAGAAAAGTAGCATTCCCACGCAGTGCGATTCAAATTGCTAAATCAAGTAGTATTTGTAATCCTAAGGACAGTTTGAGTACATTTGATTACTTGTTTCGTAACGCTATAATTTTCCTTATCATTTTAAACATAAGGACTTTGATTATGTAGAAATATCGTAGGCTTCATAAGAGCAGTATTGAAGACTGATAATTTGCCAATCGTAACTGTACCATGATTGACTGTTTAGAATTTACTCGTTTCGTGCTACCGTTATTAATAGAAATTGAAGAGTACTTCCAAGTTTCCGCAAGGTACTTCATTCACTTCCTTCCTTATAATCAGTAACCTTGATCCAGATAATTGTGTGGAAAAATCGATACAAAATTCAAAATAAGAACACACCGCTACAAATAAAACCTTTGCTATTTTGGCTGGCGATGAACCTTCAGACCACCGCGAACTCCATACTTTACGCCGATTTTCATTTTAATCTTAATCTACCTTTACATAGGTATTCTCATTCCGTTCCCATTCACCTACAATTTCTTGTTTTTAAATAGCAATTAATCAAAGCGGTCAAGCCTCCCTCGCATTCTTCGAGGACTGCCCCAACCAAGAAGATCCAGTCCCTTTCAATATGGGCATGGCATTCAAATTGTGAAACAAGGACTACTACTCAACACTTGCTCCAACTCGATCACCATAAAGAAACTATACTGTGCATAAGGTAAATTGTATTTGTAGTTTCACGTTTGTATTGGTATCTCTTTTCCTCTTAGATTTGTAATATTGGAATATAAGTCATCGGAATCCGTAACCATTCCATAGCTGTTAATGTTTAACCACTCAATGTTTAAGACATCCAAACTGAGTAAGTGTAAATGGGTAAATTCCACACATCTTAAAGTATCTAAGTCTTAAGAAGCTTTATATGCATCTCGAAATACGTTGGCTTCCTTACAATGTTTTCCTTCGGTAGTACTCAAATAAATAATTTCCATTACGGAACGTCATGAAATGTAAGTTCCTGTTTCAAATTCAAAAATCCCATAGCTAGATCTGAATCAGACCCCACGTTTATACAAATTGAACATTCTTCGGATTCAAATTGGCTAACCTAAATGGGTATTCTTTCCTCAAATCCATAATTCAACGATAATTGTGATACCACAAATACACGATCATGAATCAGAATGGTAATTCTCTTAAGCATTATTGGCGCTTAAAGATCCAGTTCTCTTCTTTATGGGCATGCTATTTACATTGCAAAGCCATCTACATTCCCGACGCGATATGGACTAAACGGATCATAATAATTGTCTTAATTGCAGCTTATTAAAGCCGTTAAAGAAAAAAATGGTTTACCCACGGCGACGACTGACCGGATTATTTATAAGCGTGGGATAAATATGACATGCCAGTAGCTTCTGTCCTTATTTTACGACGAAAACAAACAAATCACATCCTCCTCTGTAAGTTTCTCAATACTACGAGTTTTCTTAAAATTCCTATGCTATTTCATCATCACCAGAGCAAATCGTAACTGTCGCACTATTAGAGCCCGATTTCTCGAGTACAAGTGGTAGTCCACCAAGTTATCCAAGTGTGGATTAATCGGCTTCACACAACCTTGAGAACTTCATGAGGAACTCTTATTTGTACAGTATTTCTCACCATGTTTTCTTTCACCGAATCAAACTGCTTATTTTAAGTGTGCAGGTTTTCTTACCATCTTTTCCTTCACCGAAGCAAGCGATATTTAACTTCTAAAACGCACATAACTTCGTGCAGGATTACAACTTCGAAAGGCCCTTCTATCTAATCTACCAACATACTAACATTAAATGTTAATTCCATACTTACTGCCAGTCATCGGAGTAATCGCCTTCTCTCCCTCATGCTGGAACATCTGCAGCGTAGCCACCGTCGACTTTAGCTGCTCGTACTCCCGCGCCATCTGCTTTTGTACCTGACAAACGAAAAAAAAAGTAAAATTAAATTGGAATACAAAAATAATATAACAATACTTAAGTAAGCCGTCACTAGAAGTTTTAGTACTTGAAAATATAGTATTCTTATAAATAAAAATATGTACATTATTTTTTAAAATGATGACAACATTATCTTCAATTCATCTCCAAGTCGAATTAAATAAAGCATCATTGATCTGTTTTTGCCCGAACGAGTAACAGAAATCACATGTGGTATACACTCGATATACTTTTAAGTACCTACTTTAAACTATTGTGAACAATTTTGAATATTCTATGAAGTCTACCAACTTGGATGAAGAAATTTAACAATAAAATTACTCGATAATGTAGGTACAAAGTTAATAATAGCTCAGCAAAAATATATCCATTCATCAGTTACTAAACGCTTACTTACAGGAAATTACAATGTAATTCAATTAACATTAATGAAGTACCTACTAAGTACAAATTAATTTACAAAAAAATGTTTACGATCGCTATGTTGAAGGTAACAGGTTGTTGCAATGATATTATCATATCAAAAAGATTTTCATTAATTTGTAAGACGAGAAATGGGGCGACTGAAAAAATTAATCAGACCTAAATAATATACAATATGTATATACATATATGTACAATTGAAGGACTTGATATACAATTGAAGAGTCCTAATCTAGAATATGTTTTGTTTAGTAAACATTTTTGTCAACGCGGGTAATAGGTAAAAGGTACACCGAAGCGAAGCGAGGACGGGTCCAATAGTTGATAATATTTCACTAAGACTATGGACAACATAAAATGTCTTGTAGGTATTGTAAGAACAAAAGATGTGACAAACTTCCTTGAACATTGTCGTGTTGCCGCATTTTAGACACTGTTTCCCGCGATATGAGTATCGTAAAAATCTTTATTAATCACCGAACATTCTCAGTTTTAACCGACAGCCTTACAAAGGACTGCATTATTCCAACACTGCCGCTATTAAGAATAAACGTTCAACTGTGTATAAAAGTGTATGAGTCATTTCACTACAAAGTAATGAGGGAGAAATTCAGTTTAGAATTCCCTTTTTACAAATTCAAAAGGCGACGACAATACAAAGTAATTATATGTAGGGCTACCATATTTTTGCCTGGTTGAATTTGCATGGACAGGTTAGTCTATGTGAAAGAAAATACTTAAATTATAATCCACCTAAACCCTGAAAATTGTAGGTATATTTTTAATAGTATTCTTATAAGGAAATATGCAATAGGTAGGTATGTTTCAGAACAAAGCCAACAGGTCAGCTTGTTGATAATTAAAAAGGTAATGTTTAAATTTACCCTTGAACTCGATCACTACGTGAAATGAAACGTAAAATGGAACTCCAGAGCGAAGCAATTTTTAAAAAGAAAATAAGAATTCCTAGATATAAGAGTTAGATACCTAAAGCTATATTGAGATCTGCAATGCAGGTACTTTTCATGAGATTAACAAGCTTGTCAGCTTGTCTGTTAAACGTTATACTGGAAAATATACCTATCTACTTATAAATACTTCTAGAACTATATAACATTAAGTTATTACTCAACTGATAAAAAAATAGGTCTTCAAGACGTAACTCATTTATCCTTACGTATCTACAGAGTTCAAAAGAGACGCATGTAATAGAAATTGCGATTTCAGTCATCATAGACTTAACTAAACTCAATCAGCCAAGATGTATCAATCATCTAAAATACCCGCTAATCAAATGGAAGTAAATGATAATAACGAAAAAAAAAAACAAAAGTAAAGACTATTTAATTAGGCTACAACAGGTAATCCAGTTACGTAAAGAGCTTCCCACATTTTATTGTTGCGTCGATCAAGTTACATAAGTAATGTTTACAAGAAGCCGGTTCAGTTCTCATCCACATGCCTGCATCTCCGGAGTAAGACATTCAGAATAGAATGAGTTACATGATTTATTGTTCTAAGACTGTAACAGTTTCTATGTAACTATCTGCCCAGGAAAATTACTTAACAAAGACATTGGCTTGGCAGACAAATCCACTTAGTTTAATATTGAAACGTAGGTATTTACTTATTTTGATAGGGTGCTCCAATACGCGATGTTTGGTAATAAAATAAAAATACGTGTAACTTGTCCGGAAACGATTTAATCTGTCTGACATATTTGTATGACTAACATCATACAGACAAACGTGTTCAAACCTGTGTGTTGTTCAAACATAACCTCAATCGATTTTGCTTTTTAAACACTTCTTTGATACTTAAAGAGTGCAAGGGGCAATGTCCATCTTGAATTCAAGTCAACCTTTCTGTGCATAGTGCAATTTGCTGGATAATAAACGAGGCCCGGTCCCTTTCGAATACTATCTATTACGTCACAATCACTCACCAGCGATCCACCACAGCATCTCAAAACAAACACTGAGGTGAAATTCGATCTTTCTCACTCGTAAAGATTAACACACAATGTCCGCCCAGTGAGACAATAAAACTTGAATCTCTTCCCACGTTCCCGCACGTAATACTCTCCACTATCAAAACCGTTAAGTAACCACAATAAACAACACAACAAGAAGCGAATTTTCACCCAATTCACGGAACATAACGCCTTGACCGGCTTTTATTTCGAATATCGAGCGTTCGCCGTTTAGTATTCGACCGCAATTCGAACTACCCACATAGAAGCCAAGGTGCGTAAGGTGGGCGGTAGTCGCGATATAATTATTCAACACAAATTCACATGTAGGTAATTGGACACCCCAAATGCGTCACGACCGACATAATATTTCACCGTGGCGGGTTCGACGACCTGCTGCGGCATCGGTTCAGACAACGGACAATACGAATGGTAACAACATATACGTGACTATATAAAACGACAACGAAACGACTCCACAATAGAACAAATGCTTGGCGTCAATCCAGCCACTGATTTAGACTAGGTGACCTAAACCATTCTCAATTCTGACTCAAAGCCTACCGCTGTTCCAGAGACGCGACATAAATCATGTATGAAAGAACCGCTTATCTGTGAAATAAGAGGCAATCTACTTGCGATCCTATATAAGAAAACATTATACCTCATTATCCTTGTAATAACACAATGCGAAGTACTTTACTATCTGGAATCTGGACTATCCTATTCCTAAACAATATGAAAAATTATTGATCTAATAAATTACTTGGCAGACGTAACCTATTAGATGAAATCTGGACGTAAAATCGAAGTGTATATTGCAGCTTATCTAGCTTAAATCACGTAAGGAAGGACTGAGCAACTGTGAAATAAGCAGAAGAGGCTATTAGTATGCGTAGTTTATCGCGTTAGTCGGAAGGGTGGTAGCTTGGCAGCTCGTATAACAGCGAATATAAACCCTTGCGTGTATCATTACCGAACTGAAATATGGCTAGCAGTTTAGCTTACTAATGGTCTCGTCACACTATACACTTCACACAATAAATTTATCCATCGCGTAAGTTTAGAAAATATATTTTAAGCTGTTGCGTTTTGTGATTATTCTAATTGGGCTATAAGTGAATTTTTAGATACCACATAGCATGGGACCTGATCAAAGAGCAGTCTGGCGCGACTGGAAGGAAAATACCATGGACTAAATACTAAACTATCCCTTTTCCATTTCTCTTCTCATTGCTGGAACCACACTTGGTCGGTAAAATGTGTAAATTTTTACCCTGTACAAATATTTAAAATTGGAAAACATTTATAATACTTCAACATGTTCTTCATTTGAATTGCAAACTCTCACGGCCATTACAAATCTTTTGATAGAAGCGATTCAAAAACCCAACGAATGGTTAATCAAGAATAATTAACCAAGCTCATAAATAATTCCTTTTATGCTAAACACTCACGACCCACGCAGCTGGGCCTTGACAAAACTATTACAAAGTGAAATAAACGTACACATCGACTGTTAATGACGTTAGTAATCGGATGAATCGGCGCAACACCGATGACTCGACAAACGACACGCGACTTTGTTTTTTGTTTTTAACGTTACCAGTTGTATGAGGCAGCACCCTAACGTCCTATTTTGAGTACAAACGCTTCAAGCCGCTTTCCCGGATTATCACGATAGTTTAGTTTATAGGTTTTCTGTACAAGGATGTGTGATATGAACACATTTGAACGGAGCGTCAGGCGGAACTATACTTAGCCCGAGAGGATTCTTGTATAACACCAGAGGGACATTATATTTAAATTAATGTTCATCGTAAACCATGATGAGAAGTCATTCGATGCATCGCAATGACCGCAGTCAGGATGCGTGCATACATTACGCTCGACTACGTGACCACTCGTTTTCCAAGTACAGAAAATATGTATATCGAAAGGAAATAAATAGATTTCTTATTAGAATGTAAGTGGCAAACGTGTATAAAGTCCACCGAATCAAGTGATAAAAATTATAAAAAAAAACTTCGTAGACCCAAGATTTTTATACCTTATATTTTTCATACACAAAGGTGGAAAATCACTTAGTATACTACACACATACAAACGACAAGTGTTTTAATTACGTCATCGCCATGTAGCATTCGTACTGTAGTCGTGAATAACACTGTGGGTGTTATAAAATTTAATAAAAAGTATAACGTCACCATGATTATCATGCGCAAACGCATTAATGTAACTGCCCCTTTACAGGTACCCGACTGATAACCTGCTATTACTGCGTCACTAAATTGAACCTTCAGCTACAATTTTTTGATTGATACTTCTTTACTTTGACCTCTCAGAGGATGTGAATTCGTTTCGCTTGTCTCAAATATCCTATTACATAACATTAACTGCACTAGCACGGAACGATGACGGTTCTCAGTTTCATTTCTTTACTATGAAGATTCATAAATATAACGAACAGGCAGGACGAACTGAAGTATTCCCTTTCTTGACAGCTCGTGTACGAAGTTTCCAAAACTTTCGATAAATAATATTACGTGACTTTCGAAGTTACAAAAAAATTAGGGCGAATTTCTATTCAAGCAGTAGGCAAAGATCCTACCGAGTATCCTTTTACTCGAAAATACAGGAGTAAATGTTAAAAATTATTTCAATATCCAGAACAGCAAAATAATAGTAACGAAGCGCTTATCACTTATGTAATCTACGGCTTAACTAAGTTAACACATTGTCATATTAAAAATCAATTTACAAGACCCTGATGAAATCGCCGATTAGAGCTATTTATCGACGTATGACGTTACGCGATATGCAAATACCGTACGGTCGGAAAAAGGCGCACGCGAGCAACGCCCGTTGTAATTAAAGTAAAAGTGTAACAAATTAATAGTGAATTAATTGTTTATTCATTGCTCCGATCAATCGTACGATTGGTACTTTCTTTTACAACCGCTCACTATTGATATCTAACCGCTGTTGTATCTTACGTAGCCGAGTTAAACTTTTACTAAGGTCCCTTGCGGTTTAGACTTGCTTTGTGACAGTGAATTTGAATGCGATGCCGAAGAACGCGACAACAACAGGCTTTATGGAAAGATAGGGATTATAGAACTAATCTAACCCGGAAGCACGCTAATAGCGCCTATTATAAGCCATACTGAGGGTCATATTCAGAAGCTAATTCCAATACCTATCATATATAGACATTTTTTTGTTAACGAATTATAGGAGTCAAGTAAAAATCACTACATTTTACGATATACATATTACTTCGCATGATTTTCATCTAAATAAGGAATATCTTTTATCAAAAGTACATAACATCGTTACCGTAAGAACAATGAGGTTACACTTCGTTATAGTAACAGAGGATTAGCGAAGAAAGTAAACCGATTGATAACTTACAAGTGAATGTGCGTCAGCTTCTAACTTTACCAGCTAAGATACTGAGTCACGGAGTGTTACTCGATCCCTTGTACACTCAGCTCAAGACAACACGTGGTAATGAGTCCAAACGATTAAAAATAAGCCCAATTACGAACCCAAAATAATTATAAATTAAATTAACTTACCCAACTGAAATTCAGTTTGAATTGTACGAGCTGCATAATTTTGAAACAATTAAATTTCTCTAATATGTAGAAATAAGCAAAATTACCGAACCAAGAAAGCAAAATATAATTGATCGTAAAATAAAATCAAAGGGCATGTAATGTTGGTAAATAACATGATCTGATGTCGCCTTCGATCACTAGTTATTAGTAATCATAGGATGTGGTATGCATAAGCAAAGCAAGGAAAAAGAGTATTGACCGGTATTAGGGAGCATAATTATAAAATTACTCTTGTCTCTTAACGAAATTCTTCATTTATTTTCCGAAATATAAAGACGTTATAAAATTATTGTCAAATAAAAACTTAACACGGAAATTCCAAAAAATTCCTAATCTACATTTGTAAAATACTTTATGTACCTATTAATGGAAAAAGGCGCAGAATTATTGTAAGTACTTATAACTTAAATTCCACTCAAGTATTATGGTACATACTTAACGGCGCTTCAACGATAAAAATTGAGCAATTTGCCTGATTCACTTGACATTATATGAACGAGTGAACGTGAATGTGTTCCAGTAAACTTCTTTGTCTCAATGTGACTCACGGAAGGGTCATCCGATGCCTGGCGAGTTGATTGCCGCGGAAATAAGATCCAGGAGAAAAGAAAGTCTACTTTATGTAATGACAACTACTTTTCTTGTTCAACGTTGAATACGGTACTACTAAGTCTTATGTTCTACTTTTTAATTTCCAATGATTAAGACTAGACGACCGTCTCTGACGCCAAAACGTATTTAATAAGACTTTTCTTACTTGTACTATTTATTGGCACAAGGAAATTATAGGAACCTTTCAAAGCTAGCCGAGCTTTGTCACTAAACTTCAGTGTCGTATAATTAGGTTCATCGATTGATACACTTAAATCTACATTAGAGTAATCTCGGTGACAAATAATTACGGTATCATCAGAATGAACGTTAACAAAAAATCCATTATTCGATTAATTACAAGTCATCGATCACACATTGTCAGTTCACCAATCTTTTAACTGGGGTAATATATGGTGAAAACGAAAAATACCATCTAATACCATTTTTTAAATATAACGCAGAGCTCACCAATTCATAGCGAAGTTTAGTGAAGTTTGGTGAACTTTGACTTTTAGAAATGTTTTATGTTTGAACTTTAATTTAATAGCCATAATCGTTTTCCCTTCACTCTGTTTAGAAGTTTTTGGTTAGAACGCGAAAACGTTGTTTATCATTTGTGTCAGGCACTTTATATACAACTAGTTCAGTGTCAGTATTTGGCGTTCTATAAATTAGACACATATTTATTTATAACGGATAATATCTTAATTACGATATTATTTTTTTCTCACCTATCAAATGTTAATAAGTTGTTTGATCTGGGCACCAAATATCTTAAATATTGAGCTTTAAATATACGTTTAAAGACGGACAGCGGGATAAATGTGTCATTGATACCTGATAACAAATTATTTTTCATTTCAATTTAAAGTCAAATCATAGCTTTGAGCTCGCGTTGGTACCTACCATTTAGGTATGGATTTAAAAAAAAACAATCCACGTTTAAGTAAGTGGGCAGATGGGCATAAATATGGCCCCGACGACATGTTATTAGATTATAATTATCCTGTTGACAGCTCAAAAGTTCCTCTTCTCCATTACAAAGACAAAACAACCTGTTGAGACTATGAAGAAACACGAGCTTAGTACTGCGTGTTGTCTGTTGTGAGTTGTCAGTTGTCTACCATACGTACGAGTCATACCACTTACATTCATTTTTGAAAACATATTCAATTGCTCAATGATTGTATCATTAATCATGGACTAGTAGTGTGACTTGTTTAGCCAATTTCTAATTTAATAAGTTCCAAGGAGTTTTGGCTGTCAAAACAATTTGATTCAACACAAGTATCGTTTAATCAATATCAACAAGATGTGACATATTTAACAAAAAAAATTAAAGAAAGATATCTCAAAATCTTTTAAGAATCATTATCCCTCGAAATTTAATTACGCTTGCGGTGTTACATAGAATTAGACGGGAAGGAGAAGAAGCGGAGAAAAAATAATGGCTAAAATGTAACAAAAAAATAATTAATAGATCATATTATTATTGTCTGAACTAAAGTGAATTGTGGATATTGGCTAGCATTTTGAAGTTTTTAATATCAGAAGTTCATATACATGATTAGTGATTTCATACTTAGTATAACCGACTTGGATTTACGAAAGAAAATTTTTATGGGTTGTAAAGTAAGGACCATACCTACATATTATCTACAGTATAAAATATCTCTTGACTTTTATAATTACTTATAAAAACCTGTCGGGACAAAGCATTCAACAATAGATGAAAAACCTGTATGGTACAAATAGGCGCGTCTAAATACAATTGTTTTCTACGTACGGAACCTATAACGTAATAGCTTATACGCACTGAACCGATCTAAAACTACGTTCACAGTACATTTTGTTAAGTACCAGTTAAAGCTATTAGCGATTATTCCTGCTAACAATCAATGTGTTTTTGTACCTACGAATTTTTGTTTGGTAAGTAATCTACTTTTGAATGTGCAAGTAAATTTTACAGGAAGAAATTCAGAAATATTCCAATTCAAGCGCAAACTGCAGTTACTTTCATTCAGATAGATATTCTAGACTTCAGCTACGTATACAATTCGTTTGTTTTCACTAACATCAATTATACTATAAGCAAGATGTTTACTCCTTTTTACTTTAGAGACATCCAGCCACTGATTAGTCACTTCGAAAAATAACTAGAATTTTCAGGACATCGACCCAAAATGTATGTCACGTCGTCACGTCACACGTCACGACTGAGTGCCTGACGCGTCTGTTGACGTGGTGTCACTGACGAATCTTTTGAACGACAGGTCACAAACAAAACTGACGGTAACGTTATTCTTCTTCTGTCCACAAACACGTCACGTTAAAGTTAATGAGACTGACGCGAAACTATGTAACGTTATAATAAAATAACAGAACAATATTATACGTTATAATAAATTATTATTTCTAAAGAATAATACGATGTTAGCTGTTTCTGGCAAGTCATTATTTTTGCTTCTAAATTATAAAATTTATAAAATGAATGGATTTATATTATTTTCAAGTTTAAATACACTTCACTTCTGGTCTGCGTTTGAGATAAAGAGATTGTCATTCACCAAGCGGAGTGAGGCATGTTTCTTGTGAACTACGTTATAGATAGGTTTGTATAATGGGTAGGATAATAAAAAATATAAAAGTACAGGTTAGAACGAGCCTTTAGTTAGAGTGTTCCACGTTCTATGTCCCACAAAACGTGACCGTTGCTAATGTTTTAGTCACAGCGATGCCGCGATGGTAACAACCATGATTTGCCTTTCTTTTGGTTTCTTAGAACACCATCGATTCATAGAAAATTCGAGAACTGATTCAATAGACGTTAGTTTTGATATTTCTCGCCATATTTCTTCCCTTCGATACGAGGGCTTGGTTCTGTTGACCTTTCTAAGATATTTTAATTTTAAGGTTAATAAATGATTTACTACACTATAGAACACAGTAGTTCCTTACCTTTTCAATATCGTTACCCCTGAGACCTATGAGGTAAACTGATTTTACCTCGTCTATAAAATGTTATCAAAACAAACTATACTAGTTACTTTTTTCTGTATTTTTTATTTTACGATCCGAATAATAAGATCCTTCGTTACACTCGTAAAATAGGTGATTTACCCCCGCCGGAGTAATTACCTCCAGGACAGGAACCCAGGCTATAAATAAAGCCTAAAACGGCTTTTTAAAAATCAATATATAAAGTATATTTATAACATTAAACTAAAGGTAATCATTGACATTTATTTAAAAAGCCAAGTGAACTTACGCAACTCATTAGAACCCAGTCCAGTCACCATTCGAATGTAAATAAAGTAAATAAAAACACGCAATGTCTCACCGCAAACCGACAACACTCGAGTATTATTAAATTAAAATAGCTTTGAGTTACCTTGCTTGATCATGTGTGATCACATCATAACAGAGACAAAGATTAGGAGTACAAAATGTTATTAGGAGGTCGCTTAACGAATAGTGGATTAAAAGCGTCGAATTACTAAATCTAGTGAAGCGAGACGCGTTTGTTGGGTTTCACCAGAATTGCAAGTTGCCCGCAAGGACATAGGGGTTTGGTGTCTGATAAGACAAAATTAGGTAATTAGTTTATTATGGAACGCTTAATTAGGGGTTCAAAAGTACCTGCTTATAGTATTTTGCAATAGCTATAGGATTCGTCGAGTAATTATAAGACTGAAAATAGTGTATGTGTTAATCTTTCTATTTTCCTTTTCATCTATGTAAATAAAAGCCTATACAAAGGACGACCTAATAATATAGGCCATAGTACTACGCAATTTACACGTCAATATGTGATAGCAGAAAATCTTTTTGAGCACAAGATTATTATCTTTCAGCAGACATCTGAAACGTGTAATTTTATTAATTGAATAACAATGATAACGACGCACTTGAGTAATTACAAAATTTTCAGCTGTGTGACCTTCCTTACACGACGACCTTCATGGTCGTATGATAATAATATTTTATGAATTACATGTATTGTATTCCCAGCTAAATTATTAATGAAAGCAGAAAAAATGGAATTTATTATAAAGTTAAACCAAGAATTCCAATTAATATTAAAATGAAACAAGTTCAGAGAAAATATAGAAGCATGTCAGTCAGATATTAAACATTCGTTAATGTTTAGTTTTACTACATTTTACGATAATGATATATAGAAATGTTTTAACACAACTGTAATTATGAAGTTCTATAAATTGCTTATTACAATACTTTTGAACTAGCTATGAACAGGTAGTACACAATGTGCTTGTCATCTATTGTGATTGCTTTCTATAGTACTTTTGATAAAACTGATTTGAGAGCACTTTTACCTGACTGAGGAGTGTTATTATTAAACATAAAGGAGGCAACAGAGATTGGATATCTCAAAAATATGTCAATGTAACAATATATTCAGATAACAACATTACAATTTTATTTTGCTATGCAAATATGTGTAAAGATTATTTACAAGAATGAGATAATCTTAGAAATGATAACATTAGCTTCCAGAGAAATCTAGTGATGAAAAAACGATAAAAATCATAGTATACCAATAAGGAACTTAGTTTGGATATAAAATTTTAATTACCCAAGTGATTGAGCATAATAAGCATCAGTCAGTAATTTATAATGCTATCATTGAGTTGGTATCTGGTTATGAACATAATTAACATAAATATTAATCTGTAAGCAGTCAATAAAAACTTTCCTTCCTGTATTTCTCTTGATTAAGTTAGAAATGCAAAATAAGATATTGTTAAAAAAGATATTTCAATTATATACATAACTAGAAGAGCGGGCAGACATTTTTCTGCCACATACTTTCCACATATGGTATTCCCAATCTTCATTTTTTGTAATCCTATGGTAAATTCCAATCACATTGGACAAAATTTGCTATGGTGGTATTTTAATAACTCTAATAGTTTGGCTTCTCTGTATACTATGACTGAAACCATACTCGGTACTTCTAAAATACCTTACAAAATTTTATTGAAATTAGCCCTACTGTTTAAAAGTTTAGTATCACATGTACACTGTCCTTTTATATATTAGGATAATAACTTGGCTCGCTGAATTATTGAATGGTCAATATAATGAAAATGTATAGCAGCTATTATCATTACATTCAATTCGAGTTACCATACGCACATCATATCATAAGAGAGTGGGTGGTGGAGTATAAGTTGATTCAGCTCCGGTACCAATGACCCCTAGTAAATTGCTCACACCAATGTTACAATGAACTGACAGGATAGTATTATGAAGGTCATAAGATACACTATTATTTTATATCATATAAATTACATCCACAGGGGTAAATCAGCAATTTTAAGGTAACAAAGAACCTAATGATTAGGATTATTCAATAAAAAAAATTCAAAAAAATACATGTATTGTTTTTTGTACACCATTTTAAAGACAGGGTAAAATCAGTTTTTATCATAGTGTCACATTCAAAAGATTAGGTACTGGTGTACTCGTATATCTTTTTTTTAAAGTATATCAATAAAAATTTGTTGTAATAAGTCACTTTCATAGGAGAAAATGAGAGTGACTATTCCGCAAAGTAATAAAAAATCTGATTATAAGTTGACTGGGTATTATAATAAGGTAAATTATTTGTTACACAATTTCAATTAATTATAGCTTAAACCAGTGCCAGGATAAGATGTAATAAAGTAAACTATCATTGCAACAATGGTGACCATTGTCCGATAAGACTTGGCATATATTCTGATTATATTACATTATATAAATAGTCCTTATCCGAAAGATAAATTGTACAATATCTTTAGTCAAGGATATAACTAATTCATAATATAATTATTAATTTGCACAATTATTTCAGGGACCATTAACTTGCTTTTAGTACAATAATGAGAATATATGAATATGTATAATGACTTGGATTATTCAGGCAAAATATATTAAATGGATGATTTTGTCTGTAATTATTTTATATTACCTGGCTATTACTTTTTATTATACCTATGCTACTAATGATGATGGAATTCATGCTTCTTTTTACAAAAAAAAAACTCTTAATAATTTCTTATTTAAGGAAGTATTTAGCTTTACTTATGGCCCAATGAAAAGAAAATTCTAGATAAACAAGTCTATAATTAGAAGTATTTATTTCTAAGAATATTACTGCTATTTATTATGATTAGTTGAAGTATTATTACAACATACAAAATAAGACTTCCACTCATGTTATTTTAGGGATGCTATACCAAAGAGCAACTTGTTGCAATACACCTATTTTGCATGTAAAACTGTGTTGTACAATGGAAAGCTATGTATGGCTGGTTTGTTATACAATGCTGGTTCAGATTGAATGTTATCTCACTGAATCTTGTTAGAAGCATTCTAAAGATTTTACAGCAGATTATTAAGGCATTACAAGATTTTACGTAACACGCAACATTGACCATGTTACATTCAGAATGCAAATGAAAATAATAATTAAGATAGCCCTTTACTTATCCGAACATAATGTCTGTAAAGGTATGGATCTGGTGCGTAATTAATTTTTATGAAAACTATAGATTTATAAGTAAGTTAATAGATGCCAAAATTTCTCAAAGATTTAAGAGTTAGAATAATAAATATTGAAACTCTAAACTCTCTAAAACATGAAAAATAACCTCTAAATATAGTTAAGTATAATATCATCATAAAATCAAAAAATTATAGACATGATAATTAAGTGTTCACTGTCTTAGTAGGCAGGTAAACAAACCCACCTTTGAGTATTATTACGGCGCCAACGGCCTTCAGTCTTCCGTGGCAGTTAATTATGTTATCATAAAAGGAAACGATTGTGCCCTCAAGGCAAGCAGCATAGAATCACGAACGAATGTCAAGATTAAGAGAAATTTAAAAATTCACTTACCAACTGCCACTTGGACTTCCGCGTGGGGTCTGCTATAGTCATCAACAATCTGTGTATCATCTGGATAGTGCCTTCATAGAAAACTAGTGCCGAATCATAGTTTCCCATCAGAGCCATTTCTCTCGCCAGCTTCGTATTCTCGCAAATTTCGCCAACAGAAACAGCCATTATTGTCATTCCCGCTGCGTACACGTAACTATTCCTGCCCAATAATTTTACTTTTCAACTCGGAGACGGCCCGATTTGCATGTGACATCCACCAACGACCCGAGAGCACTTCTCATTTTGTGAGCTTGTAAAACAGAATGTTCATCGCACTGGTAATTTTATGAAGATTTAAAAATGTTAACAATTTTTTTCTTAACTCATGTTTAAAGGGATTTTTCAAAATCGAGTTTATCTTCAGGACAAAACAAACTATCAATTTTCTTTCAGTTGGCCACAAATCAACCACAATCACAAACTGAAACTGACCAAAACTGACGTGACTGGTGACTGGCAGAGGTTGGTGTTGTCATCGTTTAATTTGACACAGATTATGTAAATTATACAGATGTTCAAGACTTTAACATTTACCGGTTAGGTAATACGTACTTCCGAAATTATTTGTTAATAATGTACTTTATCAACTTTATATAATTTAAGACCAACTCTTAGTCAAAGTAATCGTAAAAATGAAGTTAAAATGTACACCATATATAATTATCGATATTTTTGATAATGTTTAATAAATTTTAACCGGTATTCTATAGTTTCTTGAACCAATCGTTAAACATTACGTAAAGAAATATCGGTATTTTACGTACAATTCTTTTTTGTAACACTTGCGATGATTTTAAATCACCGTAAAGAGCAATTTGAAATACAAGGTACGTATTTCTATTTGAACAATACCTATATATTTAAGAATATCGCTACATGGGATTGGTTAATAAATGTAGTAATTGATGCATGCAATATTACAATCAAGTAACGTAACGACGATAGGAGGCTCATTTACCTGTCACATAATAACATGCATGTGAACAATCTAGATGTCGACGATACATCACCATCTTAGCTAAAATAACTTGGAAACTTATATGACCCTGCTAATACTGAAAGTATGAACTACAGGCAAATTTATAGAGTGATAGAAAACGAAATTGGTATTGTAAAATCCTACAGCTATGGTAGAATGTCGTAGGAATTAAACAGGATGAATAAAACGATTTTAAACAATAAACATTTTAATTATAATCCTATATATTATACACGGTAAGAAATATAAATACAATCTTCAGTTTTGTAGTAATATGACTATTTACATAACTTCAGTACATAGAGCTTGCATGACATCTGCCAATTGTTTTACTAACATAAACAATATTTAATGCATACTATTGCGTATTGTTACTGCTTAATTTACATAAATGTTTAAACTATACAAAATAAAATAATAAACCATTATAGGCTTTTATTACAAATAGCTATAAATGTATCAACCAGAGACGCAATATGAGTATATTGTTTTTAAAATACACTTGAGTTTAACCAATCAGAAGCGATAGAAATCTTCCATCAGTTGACACTTTGCAAGAAATAAACATTATGACTATTTTAAACCCAGCCGGTAAGGGCCGTTACACACGATTTCTTTTAACGCGCCGATGGCCTGCGTTTGCATCAATTCAAACACGTGTAATTAGCTCGTTAACTAGAATTTGTTTAACTAAACAAATTATGTTAATTTCATTGTAGATAATATTTTGTCGACAATTTTAAAACAGTTGAAAAAACTAATATAAAAGCAACACAGGATGTTTCTATCGTTTTTAATTGGCCTCTTGTAATACAAAAGTAATAAACCTAAACTACTAATTATAAAAATGGCTGTTTGAGACAGCTTTGGTTTTTCTTATTATACCTATAAAAAATAAACAAAGTAACGATACCACCTAAAGAAAATAACAAATTACTTATATTGGAGCATAATTATATCATATTAATCATTCCTTCATTCCTCGTGATGTTAAACTATTATGCTTTTTCGACGTTATGTCGTCAAAATTATATACAAGCCTAATAACTTATGCACCAAAACTGCACTAACTGCTTTAATAGTTGCTAATAATATTCTAACCAAACTATAATAAACAATGTAAAAGTAACAATATTATATATACCACCATGCACCCAATTTTCATAACAAGACCTCTAATACACATGAATTAAAGGAAGCTATATGTAAAATTATAAGCCTATTTTAAGCACCTTGCAAAACTGTACAACTTAAACTTAACAGATTATAAAGGAAAAGACGAGACATAGACTAGCCATTAAACCATTGCAGAGTCGACTTAATATGGCGGTGATTTACTTAGAAACTGTAAAACAGCAGCCCTTTTCAAATAGATAGCTAGCCAAAAGCGTGACAAAGCGTATTCTATAAGTATATAGAAAAACGGTTCGCATTCACTTTTCTATGTAACGAGGTTTAAGCAATCCTATACAATACAAAATACGCTACGCTTTCGGTGCGCTGTCTATTTGAGATGGGCTTTAAGGTCAGCGCAAATCGGCAGACAGCAATGTAAGCCGTAGATTTGTACGAAGACAGTTTTTCTGTTCCCCGAGGTCCCCCATATACCATTCAACTTTAAACCTTATTTCAACTGAAAAGGTATCATATTTGAATTGATAAAAATCCTATGCTGTACCATCTGCCAGTTTGCGCTGCTCCTTAGAAAAGAAAACAAGTAAACTAAATCTCTATACACAAAACATTTTACTTAAATATACACTATGACAACATAGTTATATACATATTCATCTAGCACACGACTTATACATCAATACTTCTAAATACTAAATTAATTAAATAAGAAAACAGTTGTGGAATCTAAAATAATGAAGAAACAGTACAAACCATAGACAAAAAATGCCAAGAGGCATTAAGTCCGCCCTTTATATCCTAGTCTATCGTAATACAATAAAGAATAAATAATGAAATAAAAAAATTATTCTTAACAACAAAAAAAACCGACTTCAAATGAACTAA
>LGAG01001171.1:43318-57627 GCA_001278395.1 Lerema accius | reverse complement strand
ATTATGAAACATCAATGGTTATCGAACATCACTATTTTGCACACGTTTTTTAAACGGACGTCAACAGGGCGTTCCATTTGCGTACGTGTAGTTTCATATTACTATTTAAAAAACACGCTGAGAATAGGATGTAATCGCGCTGAGACGCGTATTAAAAACGGCGCAAAAACACATCGTGTTCAAGGAATCTTCGACCTTAATTAAATATATTTAAGGTTTAATTAAGAATAGAAATAAACTAAAATTCTTACCATCTCTATTGATCTCACTGCTAGAGGCAAAGATGACGTGCCCAATGTAGTCACTTTCTGCATTTTGGTTCTGTGATAGTTTACTGTGAACAGAAACATTATAAAGTATAAATCAATTAATTAAAAATAAAAATGTCACATACACCCAAATATGCTATGAGATTGCCTTAATAATTTTTATTATTTACCAACTGAATTATACAAGTACATGTTAATTTAAAATTAATACTTAAGACCAATTACTTTACAGAAATAAACTTATTGTCTAGTATCTACAGAGCAGTGGTTCTAAACCTTTCAGTATTGTTACCCCTGTGATCTATGAGAAAAACTGATTCTACCCTGTCTTTAAAATGTTATCAAAACAAACTATACAAGCTACTTTTTTGTATCTTTACTCTTAATAATTACTTTCTTTGTTTACCCCTGCAGGGGTAATGACCTCTAGGTTAGGAACTTAGGCTATGGAAGAACTTAAAAGCATTTAATTTGACAGTAAATTTCAATGTTAAAATTTAAGTAACTCACCATCATTTTTATTCTCCTTTATACCGTTACCAATGTCTTGTTTGTTTAATAATTTGTGGAATCTGGTATCAACTACTGGCAAGAGACATCGTAAGGCTGGCACATGTTTCATGCGGTAGAATAAAATAAATAGTTCTTCTACTCTATGGTTCAATTGGCCCCATTTTAAAAATAGTTGGGAAGTCGGAGAATTTGACTGTCGACGGGCTAGCTGCTCTATTTCCTGAAATATTAAGAGTTCTTGCTGTATACTACGAAAATCACTTCGCCATCGACACTTCAATTATGAAAAAAAATAAAATCACTCATAATCATTCATAGAAAAACAAGAGGAAACATTTATAAATGTTTATTTTGTGAGGTACACTATAATAAAAAAAGTGGTATGTACCCTATGTCATTCCCAAAATAGGGACAAAATTACCCCTAATATGTTGACATTTGTCAAGTTGTTTGGGTTGTGGAGTATCTCAAACATGGGCAATGGGCATACATTTTTGCAAACATAAACACTCAAATAAAAGGTGTTAATATGCTTATTTTGGATGACTGTTTAGCAAGTAGATGTGATTCATTTGTAAGAAATAAAGTAGTGAAAGTAAGTGTGAAGCAAGATTTTAAGTGGGATTTGAGTATTGCAAATTGTTTAGATGTCAGAGGGCTTGTCCTCCTAAAATCCCCCATTCCCTGGCCCCAGCTCTGACAAGCTTTCTTGTGATTGACAATGTTTAGTATTCTATACCTTTATGGATTTGAAATGGCAATTTTGGAAAAATGCCAAGAAAGTTTAGCAATAAAGTTTACCTATACAATTTCTATTTTCCTCAATGAATTTTTTGAAAGTTGAAAGTGTAAATTCCTCTTATATAAAAAAAAAAAATTAAATACTCTTTGCTGAATAAAAATCAGCAAATGAGGGATAAACAAGTCTCATCTTTAGCAGAAGAAAACTAAAGAAGAATCCACATGGGTTACCAGCAACAGGCTTAATTAATTTATATGTTATCAATAAAATACCTGCTCCTATTTCTCTTCTTTACGTGTTGAGAACTAATATGATACTAACGTATAGATATGTAGCGTAAGCAAGGCGTAAGAGGTCCTGGTGTTGCGTATGCATATAAAATGAGCCCAAACTCGTTTCAAAGTATCTTCTTTCGAACATTAATCCAATCATAGTCATGGATAAAAATAAAATTTAACACACGATTATTCGTGGGATGATCATGTCTATCGGTAATTCCGTAGATTGCTTAACCCAAATTATGCCGACGGGGAAAACCATAACTGGACCAAATGATACAAAATAATCACTTACGTTGACATCAAAAGGAGAATATTTCATGTGAACGCCGGCTAACTCTTTCCAATCATCGTCATTATCGAGCAGTCTACACAACTCTTTATTGATATCGTACGGTAATTCGTATATGTACATTATAATGTTTGTAGTTTTTGAGGAAAATCAAATAAAAACTTGAACACAAACAACCTCATAAGGCTCATGTCAGTCACTAAATCATCACTAAATCCACCACACTAAATCTGACTAAAATCTGAGTCGACCAGTGTCAGTGTCAATTCAGACATCTATGAGTATTGATTGACACATGACATTGATCAATGACATAATGTATATGTTTTTAAATTTTTATTAGCCTTAGATTCTTAAGCACAGATTACTCATACTGCAAGCGTAGACCACATTCAGAAAACCTCATTTTCAAAAAATAATTTTGGCATGTCTATCTGTCCGTTGTCAATGTTTTACTAAAGTAATATTACTCTAGTCTATGGGGTAACCGTAATGTTGATTAAATTAAAAAAAAAGTGTAGTTTTTTTATAAGATGACGAGTGTATGTTTTCCTCATATATATTACTCTGATCTATTTATTGATGATATTACGGTGTATGTATATAATTTTATAATTTTTTGTAGTAGTTATACATAACCAATAAAATTGCACGGTTAGAAATATTTATGAATTTTATTTTATTTTGAGGCGCTTACATATTACAACACTTACATTTTACATCATTAACTAAAACTAAACCATCATAAACATTCAATTATCTGCGAATAAAATTTAACTAGCAGGTAGATCATTGACAAAGTATTATGTACCTAAGTAGTTAAATACTAAAAAGTCATTTCTTGAACTTCCAATGTATAGTCGTTTTCGAGTATTCTTGTGGCAATAAGTTTTTTGTACCAAAATGCTGAAGACCGCGGTGTTCTTGTTCGAAAATCGTCTTTATAGTCAACTTCAAAGAGTCCAAATTGCACCCTGGAATGGATATTATAAAAGAGAAGTATTAATAAGGCAGTCCAAGTAAATAAAAAAATAAGAACCTACTTTTGTGACTCGTATTTCAAACAACTTACAGTATCAATTTTTTTTTCTTACACTATAAAAATGCTTGCAATGTCGTATTTAATACGTAAGGGGCATTAGTACGTCGTCGTCGGGGCCGTTGAAGTATTACGTACCTAAGCACTATAGAGGGGAGGTCGGGTCATTCTTCCTTGCTTATTTTTGATGACACGGGAGTGGGGGCGGTCTAAATACTGATTACGTCAGTAGTATTTATTTACAATTGTACAGATTATGGCAAATACAAACCATAAAGAACATTAACAGAAGGATGCATATCATAATCTGTACGTAAGTGAGGGCTTTGCTTAAATACTTAAGCTGACAAGGGGGATGGGGGGTAAACAATTGTGATATAGCTTACATAATACTTTAACGGCCCCCTGTAGCATAGACAACTAAAATATAAACTTACTCCAATCCAAGCGTCCATTCAAAGTTATCCATTAAACTCCAGGCAGTATATCGGACTACGTTACATTCATCCTGTTCAATCGCATCCAATACAGCATTTAGATACTTAGTGAAATAGTTGATCCTTTTCTCATCAGTAATGCCCCCGTGTGAAGCGTAACCATTCTCGAATATCATTACTGGTGGATTGTTATAGCTGTCTTTCACCCATTTCAATGCTTTTCGAATGCCTTGAGGGGTCACCTTTTAACAAGTCGCTAATTAAAAAAAACTTGCAAGATTTTTGTTTAGTTTGGGTGTAGGCGGTGTTGAAAAAAATTTGTAACCTACGAGTATGTACCATATTATAAGTAGACAACTTCAATTACACCGCCAGAAGGAGGATATTGTTTTTTCGAAAGTATTGTGTGCAAGCTCTATAGACTAAACGGTTTGCTGAATTCCATTCAATATAATTTATGAAGCGTCATTGGAAAAATATATGGATGCAGTCTTCGGAACAAAAAACGTAGTAGGGAAAAAAATCACGTTAATAACAAATGATAACGTTTCCTGGTACATTGCTCGGCAGACCGTGCTCGGTGACATACGTCAAAAAGTATAAAAAAGAAAAAAAAATACCTCACTTTTTTGTTCTAAACACTGAATCTATTAAGTATATTTTTTGGTCTGAGTGTGCGAGTGATATAGACTATATAATTTTCTTTACTACAGCCCCTACTTGGTCCATTCTTCGTTAAATAATTTACCATATTGTTGAATTTATAAAGGTTAAATTAAGAGCACTTACGGTTACGTGCATAGCTGCACTTTGTTCGTAGTCCAAATAAGAAGAATACGCTCCTATGTCGTCATCGTAAGAGGGTACTGGAAACATGCCTTGCACAAACTTCTCCCTGGAGTAGAACTTCGATGCGTAGTGGTTAAATCCGAAGAAATCACTGGTACCTATAAATAAAGAAAAAGTAGGTAGGTACTACACAGAACAATCTAACTTGTAAAATAGATGATCTAAAACAGCGGTTCTTAACCTTTTCAATATTGTTACCCCTGTGACTTATGAGGAAAACTGATTTTACCCCATCTTTAAAATGTCAAAACAAACAATACAAGTAACTTTTTTCTGTATTTTTTACGACCCTAATAATTAGGTCCTTAATTACCCTGTAAAATAGCTGATTTACACCTGCGGGGGTAATTACCCCCAGGTTAGAAACCCGAATCTAAATGGATACGATCGACATAGATATTCTTAGAAAAGAAGCTGAGTAAACAGGGACTGGGAATACTCAGACTATACCAACTCTCTCTGAGGATTGCAGGCCGTAGTCCATCCGACTGGCCAAGTGCGGATTGGCAGACTTCACACACTTTTGACAACTTTATTGAGAACTCTCAGATGTGCAGGTTTCCTCACGATGTTTTTAAATGATAATCGGTTTCAAAACTCAAAAAAAAATTACAAATACATAGGTTTAAACTCACTCTCTCGTTCGGGAGATCAACGTCCAATTAGCTAAAGCTAAACTAAACTAATGCATCACTGTTTTTACAAGCCTTACCTTTAACATACTCAGTTTCTTCTGGGGTAAATTCTGGCAATCTGCTTCTGGGAAAACCCTGAGCTTTGCTCTTCTCCCCTACAAGTCGCACCACGCTATCAGGAAACCCCCCCTTGGTAGAGAAAATCGGGTGGCTGTACACACCTATCTCAAAATCCAAAGCATCTTTCCCAGCCTGAACATCAGATGGAGAATCAGTGATACCTTCTCTGTAATCTGTGGCTATTGTTATTCCACAGACACCTAAAATTAACAGAATGATTTTCTTAGTGTTCTTTATCGCAATGTTCCATGCGTTTCACTATTTAAGAAGACGTTGAAGTATTAGGTGACACAATTTGGGGGGAGAAGAGGGTATTGTAAAATGTTATGATGCGTTACATAGGTGGGAGAGGGGGTGGTTACGCGCGTTACTTAACATTGTTCTTTTATTACTAAAAACTACAGAAAATAATTCTTATAACTCGGCATAATGGTTACATATTAAAAAAAAAACTTTACAGCGCGTTAAATGAGTGGGAGGAGGATAAGAATTTTCAAGAATTGCGTTAAGTAATACTTGAACGCTTGAATGAAAATGATTTTAGATTTAAAGAACTTTTGTATTTAAAATGGACATGTTATTGAGCTGTAGTAAATAGCGGAGGCAATAAACGATAACTTCCTTCTGTAAATAACTTTAAATTATTCTCTCACCTTTTTGTTCAGCTCTAAACTCCTTATCATAAATATGCCAAGCTCTAGCATGAGCCATTATCAAATTCTTGACTGCTAGATACTCTCCAATACCATGAGAATTTATCCCAGGAGAGAACTTAGTCATTCCATAACCATATATTGCTACTTGCTTCGGTTCGTTAATCGTAATCCAATTCTTGACACGGTCACCGAAGAGCTCAAACATCGTTCGGGCATAGTCTCCGAACCAATCAGCGATGAGTGGGTTTGCCCAGCCACCTAAATCCTGAAGTTTCTGAGGCAAATCCCAATGATACAATGTCACAACTGGCTCAATCCCATTCGCAATCAACTCGTTAATTAATGTGTTGTAATAAGCATAACCAGCTGGACTTATTTTATTCGGAAAGCTGGTTGGTAGAATTCTAGGCCAGGATATGGAGAACCTATAGAAATCGACGCCTAAGAACTTGAGCATTTCAATATCACGTTTGTAGTACTGATAGGACTTGCAGGCGTCGTCTCCTGTAGTATTGTCTTTGATTCTGGATGGGGTGTGACAAAAGGTGTCCCACATGCTAGGTGCTTTGTCTGAAATTCGTAAATATTCAAATTCAAACTCAAAATCATTTATTATATGTAGATACACATTGATATTGCTTCCGAAAATCGTAGCACTAGTATTGATTGATAGACACAGAATTGCTACAAATTGAGAGGGTATAATAAAAATATACAGCCTACAATGCAGAGGAATTCACATCCCATTAAAATGCGCCAAAGAAATGGACATACAAAATCAGGCTTTAAAAACATTACCCATCTATGGTGCAGTCGGGTAAAAAAATGCACTTACCGGCAGCATTCCAAGCTCCTTCAATTTGGTAAGCAGCTGTAGCGACCCCTAGAGTAAGACCTGCTGGTAATTTCCTCATGTCTGACTGCCTGAAATGTTTACACACAAGTTTCAACACGTTAATAATATTAAAATAAGAATGTAAAAAGACCCTCGACACATTTTATCATCAAAGAAAGCTCAGAATACTCTTGACAAAGTCATAAATATTCTCTTTCAGTGCACTTTTTTATTTTGAGACCCCACTAGAGTATGTTTGCAGACATTCAGTTATTCTTCCCCTCTCTCACCCCCTACGACGTTTAAACGGATAAAATCATCTTGAAATTGAAATAGAGTTCGATTTAATTTTGATCTAAAGCTTTCCTGCTTTTGAGGGCATTATTGACAGATATTAATGATCCATATCAGTAGAAAACATGCATTTACCTCCCATTATGATACTTCAGGATCGAAAAAAATATACATGTTGTAATGAGAACCTTAACAGTAAAATTATCACAGTTGCACATATTACTAACTTTGTTTTACGCCACAGTCTAAAAATGTACAATTTATATCAAGTAACGATTAATTGCATTAAATTGTATCTGCATATCATACAAATAGTGTGTACATATTTACACAACTGTTTAATGGCTCAAGGTGTCATGGAATTTTAAGTTTTATAATGTGACTTGGCTTCAAATATTACATCATTACGTATTTACTGGGCCAAGCTGAAATTTTTATTATAAAATGATGTTTTTGTTTTAAATTATTCCTCTATTTAATGTCTGGTGTATTAGTAATTTCTTCGAAATCCATTATTTATAGTGAACTACTAACTACATTCTGATTTGGTCAACTTTCTATTACTACAATTTTAAAGTCACGTAAAAGATAAAATACTGGGCCTAGTATGGACCCCTGTGAAATACCAGCTTCTAATTTGTATCCCTTCGCACAAACTTGTTAAAACAAAATATTACTTAGTAATAGGAAATAATTATATGAAAATAATAAAAGAGTACTTAAAAGACATAACTCAACGAGTTATTTGTTGATTAAAACCTGTATTTTCTATAAATAAGTAATGAATTCAGGTTATTTTTAGTATATTTTAAAGGTTACTTGATACACAGATATTTTTTTTTAACACAAGCGTTTCAAACTAAAAACAATCCTGGCAACTTGTAGAACAAAAACTATTATTTTCAATAAGATGTACTCTATACAAACAACTACAAAACACTAACAATATGCCAATAATTATACGGCATTGAAGAACTAATTTGTTAGTACAAATTACATCAGATATAGAGATTGTCTTATCACATCATTACAATCATTAGAGGAAGCTTTATTGGTGATAATGTGATAGTACAGTGATAAGATCATTTTAGAATTATTAATTGTGTTATTCTTAATGCAAGAATTATATCTTAAACAACAGCATTAAGTATTTATTTATAAAAAAAATTAAACTATTGTCACACATACTCCTCTCCATGATAACATCTCATGTTAAAATCCGTCAAGGCCTGCCAAAATAATATACATTATACCTATCCATATGCTTAAAAAACCTTACTTCTTTTGGTTGAGTTGAAAAACGTGACAATATCAAAGGAAAGAAATAGACAGTTCGTCGTAATTCGGTTCGGTTCGGTGAATTCACCGAAAATGCCGTAATTCATAGAGCCTAAAAAATACAGAAATATCAGTTGCATTGATTGTTTTAATAACATTTTAAAGACGGGGTAGATAAATTTTCCTTATAGGTCACAATGGTAAAAATATTGAAAAGGTTAGGAACCACTGTCATAGAGGAAGCCTGTTCCCTTCGAAGGCTAAAATAAATCCATTTACGAGCTAACAAACCCTAGGAAGTCGGTTTATCAATCGTATCTTTAAACTAATTATAATAACGATCGGACAGCCTTGAAGATAATGGTAATCATTCTTAATGATCAGATCATATTAATAATTTATCTTTCAAACATTGAGAAGCTTATTAGAAGTTTGACTTTCAAATTTCAAATAGCGTAACAATTTTTTTCATTCATAACATAGCTGAGAAAAGCAGAATAGAACTTGAAAACGAAAGACTAAATCAAAACTTGGTCCATTTGGGAGCTACACAGATGCATATAAAATAGCTTCTATACTGGATTCCTAACCTAGGGGTAATTACCTCCGCGTAACAAAGAACCTAATTATTGGGGTCGTAATAAAAAAAATACAGAAAAAAGTATTGTATTGTGTATTATTTGTTTTGATAACAATTTAAAGTCAGGGTAAAATTAGTTACCATCATACATGACAGGGGTAAAGATATTGAAAAGGTTGAGAACCACTATCCATTTGGGTGAGTGTAAATTAAAAGGTTCGAGTATTAAACTTGTGCAAAAATGATTAAATTAAATACTTACAAGATTTCACTGGCTGTTACAAAAACAGATGAAAGGCAAATGGCTATAAAAGTAAATGGAATTACACGGTGACGCGGTTGATAAATTTAATACAACCAGTGATAAATATTTCCTGGGTATTTGCACAACAGGTTTCCATAAAATGATAACACACTGTCTTATTCAATCTAGTTGCAATTACCTAAATTATAGAACGCCTGAAAGTACTTAAGTTTATCCACGTATTAGTGTACAAGTACCTACTTAAAGTTACTCTTTCAAATTTTTTCATGATTTTGTACACTATTTAATGAACTAGAAGATAGTCTATCTACATTTATTTGAAGGATATGGCGCAGTAATCTTACTAATATTATAAATGTGAAAGTTTGTGTGGATGTTTGGATGTTTGTACGCTCTCCTTTGAACGGAATAAGCTGAAACTTGGTACACAGATAGTTGGCATCCAGGAATAAGACATAGGATAGATTGTGTCCCGATTATAGGTTCCATAGGGATAAATTCAATATTTAGTTTAACGACTTTTCCGCAGGCAAAGCCGCGGGCATCTTTTAGTAAAAAATATAGTGTGCGCCTGCCGATGTTCCACAATTGAGACGATTTCAATTCTTTTGTTATACAGCCAATTCTGCCGTAGAGCAAGCCAAAGTTAAAACAAATTAAATACACTCTTTCTGGGGCATTCGGACAAAAAAAACTTTATTAACACAGATGACGTAGGTACTGTTAAGTACATACAAATGTCTAGATAATAAGAATGCTGACGAATTCATACCTATCCATTGTGGTTTAACAACCGCGTAACGTTAGAAGATTGTGCCACTTTGCCAACTTCGATATCTGTTGATAAGTATAATATTCTGCAAATAATCTTACATTATAATACATATAATAGAGTTTAAAGTTGCAGGGGGGCTCTGTTTGTCTGTGTGTTTGAAAGAGCATCACGTAAAAACGGCTGATTTGACAGAACAATGGATGAAATACATAAGTAATCTTGAACTCGGGGCGTTATTTAGGCTTTATTTTATTTAAATCAGTCCACTCTATCAAAAGTTATTAAAATTTTAAGTTTGTATGGGACTTCTCTAACTGACGTGACTGTTAACGTGGTCAGCCATATTGAAAAAACATACACTGAAGCGAAGCGAGGGCGGGTCCACTAGCTTATACTAATATGGGTCCTAACTTCTGTTATACATGACAACGTCATTTCATTCGTCTTATTAGTTAGTAGAGGTTTTAAGATAAAAAAAACTAAATTTTGAAAATATCCACGACCGATAGAAAGTGTATTTTTAAAAGAATTAAATAAAATTTTAACATCTCCTAACCCAGAGAATGTAATTACCTATAAAACATAAATACTCCTGAACTATCCTTGGATTGTTACAATTATAATAATTGGCAGTGAGGAACATTATGTTTTGAATGTTAATTATGAACCCAATATTATTTCAGTTAATTATAAACTTCTACATTAAGTTCTGGCAAGCAAATTCAAAATATTAACAGGTCTTAAATAATTCTCAGGTAATGTGTCTTTATTGAGTTACTCGTATAAACTAAGTAGATTTCAAACACAACAATTAAATATAATTGATCGTCCTCAGTGTCGACATAGGTACCTACTTACGAAGTTCAATTGTTTTAAGCAAATATGACCACATTTCTGGATATCTTGTACTTACGAGTAAGCTTAATGACATGTCGGTTCAATAAATATCTGCCAAACAATGGACATAGATTGGGAGATTTGGGAGAGTTTTAAATGCTAATAATGTACCTAACTTAACTAGGTACCTAATCATTAAAAGTTAATAGAATAGAAAAACAAAATATACCTACTAAGCAACTTTGATAAAATAAATATTTAATGGATTATACACCCATAAATAATGTGGTATTTTTACCCGGTTAAAAAAGTTAGTCCGCCGACAATTATGTGGCGCATCAAACTTTGCTAGTTTGACAAGCAAATTTAAAAGAGGTATATACCTAAGTTGAACGAGTTTGACAATGTGTGTGAAGTATGTTCATGGCACCCACGACCCAGGGAAAACAATTCGTAGAACAGTCATATTTTTACTGGTAGAAATTTCAATTTTGAGCAGTACGTTTGTACCGTAGTTTATTTTTTAGTTCTATTTAAGTTTTCCTGTAGGTACCTACATAAATAAAAAAATATTATCCATAGCAGTGTTACCTCTGTCAGCCTTCAAGAAATTAAGACCAATGATGTAGAAACAGCTTTTCTGAATGTGCTATTGTGATATGAATTACAATTAATAATGTGGTCCTTGGACCGAATGAGGTCAGTCTAAATAAATCCAACGTACCACCAATTATTTGAACAAGTGAAATTCTTTGCTCATAACCATGAAATCGATTATAAATTGTTCCTTAATTTTATTGAAAGCAGTGTTCACATCATATCACACACTAATTTCGAAATAATCATGTCGACGGTAACTATAGCATTACAATGTAGTTAATATTTTTTAAAAGTTATGTTAAGTTTTGGATATTAATTACCTATCACTTGCTTCCGTCAATGAAAACATCGTTACTGCACACTTGAGAGCTCTCCATAAAGTTGTCAAAGGTGTGTGAAGTCTGCTAATCAGTTCATCTTAGCGAGATGCCTATAGCCTATAGCCTATAGTCCTCCTCGATAAATGGGCTATCCTACATTAAAATATTTTTTCATTCGGTCCAATAATTTCTGAGGTTAGCGCGTTCAAACAAACAAACATATTCTTCAGCTTTATATTACTAAGTTTAGATGTAAAGCAAAGCTACACACTCATAACCCTACACTAGGATTACTTGTCATGGATGCAATGGACAACACAAAGACGACACACAGCTAGATCCAGAACAGACATCTTGACTCATTCTTTCTGTCTCACGAGGAATCGAACCCTGGTTCTAAGGCCCGACATACAAAGTTGTTAGGAAAATTCCCACAAGTTGATAGGAAAATTCTGTCATCATCATCACAACCCTTAAGTGTCCCACTGCTGGACTTAAAACAGCATTTTGGAATGGTATCCGTTGTATCATAAAACTCGTATAATGAAGGATTGATATCAAAGTCCTTAGCATGAACAAGCATACGTCTAAATTACTTAAAATCAAATGTCCAGGACCTGGGTTCCTTAGGTAAATTAGCTATTACCCCCAGCGGGGGTAAATCAACTATTTTTCGGGGATAACAAGGCACCTAATTATTAGGATCGTAAAATAAACAATACAGAAAAAAACTAACTTGTATAGTTTTGACAAACTTGTATAGTTTTTAAAGACAGGGTAAGATCAGTTTTCTTCCTACATCACAAGGGTAATAATACTGAAAAGGTAAGGAACCACTGATCGAGGTGTTAATTTGGAAATTGCTTCATACTCATTGTGCAATATTCGAATTTTCTCAATAGCAATGCGATTAAAGTGACAAGAACAGTACACCGTACCTACGAGTTACACTTACGCAGGAATTAGAACAAATATAGAAGACACTTGAACACACACGAAACCACATGAACACAGGGCTGTACTCGCACGATAATTTATTATTATTATAAATCCAAAATTAGTGTATATCTCGTTTTTTTCATCGTGATTTAAAAGGTAAACAATCTTGGCACTACTTTTATTCATTTCCTTAAAAAATATAAATATACTTATTTAGAAGTAAGTATACAGAAATTTATTGTTTATTCTTTAATTTCTTTTAATTTGTGTTTGTCTTATTTTTAAATCTAAAATTGCAATAAAAAGACACTGTAAGATTGTTTACTTTTTAAATCACGACGAAAAAAATGAGGTATAGTTCACCCTTTTCGTCACATAAAAATGGTACAATGGAACGATGTAATTTTTGGTATGAAGATATTTGAAAACCTGAAGAGTTTAGTGTAATTTTTTCGTGGATAAATATCTAATTTCCACGGGAATTGCAATTTACAATAAATGAATTACTATAAATTGCGTGGCCGGTGCAATTTCGACGGGGAATTGTTAACAAATAATCGCCATAGTTACAAAACTTTAGCACTCCCTTTGAACATAGTAAAAAGAAAGATGACGATGGCTCGAGTTCTAATTTATGAACACATTAAAATTAAAATTGATCATTACATTATAACTTACTATTTGAAACACTAAACCTCAACTTTTATTTCAATTACATCAATACCTTACTACAGAAACTGATGATGATAAAATAATCCATATTTTACTGGTTTTCTTTTTAGATACTGATCTACATTAATAAGTATATCAATACCTTTTACTAAAGAAACGAATGATGATAAAACAAAAATAATCTGGTAAAGACAATTAATTATACTATACTTCATCCTCATAGTAAAAATTGGATACAATTTCAAAATAAGAAAGTAGGTAAAGATCATTTCTTTTAGTATCCCTGGTTTTTAAATAAATATAATTTGTACGTCTAATAATAACATGGATTTTGCGTTGCATTCGAGATTTTGTCCACAAAGTCTTTCCGAAAAATATTCTAAATGTACAGATGTACACAGTACTAACTTACCTGGCAAACTTTGAAGCCCTCAGGATGATTATAAAAGGTGCAAATTTTTTCATATTTATTCACCTTTAAAGCCTTCCCTGGACTTCCGAATTCGAGATTTTGTCCACAAAAAATATTCTATATGTAAGTAAAGATGTACTCAGTACTAGCTTACCAGGCAAACTTCGAACCCTTTAGGATCAATAAAAAAGTTGAATTGTTTTTCATATTTATTCACCTTTTAAACCTTCCCTGGTTTCCCCTAATCGGCTCAGCCTGTCTCAAGTTTTAGCGACACTAACGAACTGCATAAGAACTAGATGACCGGGCAGATGTTGTTCTGCATGTATTTTCCACTTTTTTGACCTTAAATCTTCAAGTAACTCTAAATGCCGCAGTACAAGTCACTGTGTCGCAGGTAGCATGAACAACAATAAATAATACATCACTAACACCCATGATCCGAGAAGAAACATTTATCTGTCACATATCTGCCCCATCTGAGAATCGAACTTGGACCCTTCGCTTCGCAGGCAGGGTCACTACCTACTAGGCTTCGGGGTCAAATTATTATATTAAGATAATAATATAAAAGCTTTTAATGTATGTGTTATTATTATATTAAGATAAAAGAATAAGAAGCTTTTAATTTAGTCCGGCCCTGTGTTCGAAGGCTGTATTCACAAGACCTAC
>LGAG01001171.1:27650-43279 GCA_001278395.1 Lerema accius | reverse complement strand
AGTTTTCATTATAATTTAATATTGGTTTACCAGCCGTGATTACTGCAACTTGAGGACTTGAAGGTGGTAAGATTCATTGTTACTTTTCCCTCTTGATTCGTCTTAGATAGCATTGGATAGTCAAGTAATGATTGCACCATATTTTCAGTCTTCACCAATTTCAGTTTCATTAATGACTGGACTTAAACAACTTGAAGTTTGACTTACGTCAGTATATGATTGTACAGTGCGGAGAAAAGCCCTGCAACTTCCAATAGGAGAAATTTTGCATCATATTCGCGTCTCTAACTATGACCCTTCTCTAATTGTATTCGTCATTTTACAGGGGTGGGTAGTGACTGAAACTATGTGGTAAACTTAAATCAGTAGAATATTAGGTTTCTACATCTAGCCTCATCCTATATTCAGCAGGGTTCAGGAAAGGTTGGATAAGCTCAAGTATAAAGAAAAAGTTGAAAGTAGGTTTAGAGGCATTGTTTCTTCACTATTCGAATATTTAGATGTGGTTATTTACAGGAGTTCCAGTCGCTTCATCACGAAAGGCAACAAGGACCACCTATTTTTGGTTCACCTACATTTGATTCGTCTGTTAGTGACATAAAGTGCATTGGTGTTTTTGGTGAGACCCTGTCAGAACAGTATCCTTTTGTAAGGCATGTAGAAGAACTAATTCCTTATTGTCCTGCTATCGCTATCTTACTATATGCGTCTCTTTCTAACCCAGATTTTGTTTAGTGTATGAGAGACGTAAGAATAAATGAGTCAGGTGTAAATAAGTTAAGTCCGTAATAGAATAATTTAGCTAAAATAAAAGGGATGAAAGTGTAACCTTAAAAGCTGAACTAGTACGTAGAAGTGTGTAATTTTTAATAATTTACAAAAGGGTTAAAACTTTTATAGTGGAGGAGAATAGCTATATAACTAATTAGTCAAAAACAGAAGATTCACAGGTACTCTATTGAGGCAGATTACCGACTGCTATAGGTTAGGTTAAGCTTTATGTAGAAAAATTTGGTCTAAGTCTACAAAATAGCATAGCATAGCTTTCTCCCTAAGCGCTTCGGAAACTCAAAACTTATAAGTATGTCAATCCCGCATTACACAAAACTGTGATAGGTATAAAGTAATTTGTAAGAATGTCTGAATACCAACGATGAGCTAACGTTCAACCAAGAACACTTGTACAAACAAATTGGGCAACCGACTGTTTCGCGTTTTTGAATCATTTTCTACCTTCGACATCGTCTGCTAACACTTATTTTAAAATTTAAATAAGTCCTTGTTTTAAACTACATGTGACTTTTACTAACCTTTATTCCAATCCGAACTTTACTCATCAAAAGATTTAAGTTGATTTGTGAAGGACTAATTTCTAGGCTTCGTTTAGTGAAAGACTAATACCAATAGGGGTCTTCAATTTCGTAATATTAGACAAACTTATTTATTCTGTTAGCAAAACATAGAATCATTGTAAGTACAGTGATTAAGACGACAAATCGAAACAGCCTCATTATAAAATTACTAATTTGTTTGTTTCAATAACTATTGTGAGCTCATTTACTAATGAGCGCATGTTTTGAAAAAAATACTTATAGCACACAAATATCTTATCTTACTAATATTATAAATGTGAAAGTTTGTAAGGATGTTTGGATGTTTGTCCCTCCTTCACGCTCTAACCATTGAACGGATTAAGCTGAAACTTGGCACACAGATAGTTTGAATCTAGGAATAGGACATAGGATAGATTTTATCCCGTTTATAGGTTTCCCTGGGATGAATTCTACTCTTCCGCTGGCAAAGCCGCGGGTATCGTCTAGTTATTATATAAAATTAATAATGGTACAGTTGTCTCTCGATAATTCGACATTCGTTAAATTGAATTTCTCGATCATTTTAAGCTTTCTTCCCTTGAAAATAACTCAATAAATTGAATAAAACCATACTAATCGGTCCCTTCGGTAATTTGAAGTCGAATGAATAGTATCTCACTCCCCAACACGCGATAATTTGAAGTCCGAGATTCCCAATCTCGGTTTATAGGCAGAGTTTTGGGGTTTGTAATTGGCCGCCCAATGCGGCTATTGTTTTGTATTTGTGATTACAGAGACATAAAAGTAAATGATCACCAGATCCACAACAACAGCAACATTTTGGTGCATTCATACCTTATGATTGACTTGTTTTCCCTTGGCTATGTCAGATGGCTGCAGCTGCACAATGAAAAAATACTTAATGTGTAAGATGTGATCATTAATTTAGCATAAGTGTTTAAAGTTTATAAAATTCTACGAAGCTTTTAACTTTACTCCCAGTTTGCATGTTCAGGTGTCGTTAGGAAAAATTGTCTTTAGATGTAATTACCTGCTATGTGTTCAGAGCCAATATCTGCCATGTATAGGTGTTCGATAATTTCTTAAATTATGGAGAGTAAGTATTTATTCCTTGTACGTATTGGATTGAAATAAAACAAACGCAAAACCGCAAGCTATCTATCATTATCAGTGAATAGGGTTCCATTTAGGACATTGGCAGAAAAATCACAGCTATGGCTATTTTGTTTCATGTAATAAAAAAATTGTGATATTCACAAATTCAAATTAATTCGCCTTGTAACATTGTAAAAGAGTTAGGAAAAAAATATTATATTATTAGAATAAACAGTTCCTTAAATCTCGTTAGACGATAGGTTCCTATTATACCATCGGCTTTGAAACAGATAGGTACCTACATTATATTTAAGCCTAAGTAAGCTAGTGTCGGCCGGTACTCTCTTCCTAATATAAGATGAGATGAGATTCGGCTCGACACTTGAAAGACTCGTGTAGGTAGTTAGGTATGTGACATTGATTAATCGTTTGTATTTTTTTTTTCAGATGCGGACATGTCGGCAGAAGAGAAGCAAGAAGAATGTTAGAACAAAAAAGAATGAAGAAAGAAGAATCTGCAGGTTGAAATGTATGTTGTTAAGCGAAGTTGGTTTGTGACCGTCACTAACGGGCAGTATGTTGGCAATTTGCTCGTTTTGACGATCGCAAAATGAACTCGCTTGACTATTTTCTACAGAGTATGTACAAGAAAGAAGAATTTCTTCAAAATACTTTTGAAACTATTTATTTTTGTTTTTGATTTGTTTTACTGTACCTTGCTAGGGCCAAACGAATCTAATAATGTTTAAAGACAAGACGTTATAACAATTAAAATTGTGTTAATTTTTTATCGAAAGAAGAAGAATGATCGTTAAAATGAGTGATTCTAGTAAGTCTAATTTTCTATTTTTTTTTTATCTGTACATTGTGTATTAAAAATCAAGATCTCCCATAAAATATATATATTACCTACTCTATGGTGTGTTTCTCTGTCAGTAAAGTTATTCTGCATTCATGCATTTTTTATTTTACCTTTACCAGCCTGCAAATAGTCTAAGATTTTCTACAATTTAGGTACCTACTAAACTATCGATTGATTTCCATATCAAACTGACATTAACTGCATAATGTAAATTTAAAATTTGTTATTAAATTACTTGGGTAAGAGCAGATGACCCATAAGGTCGTACGTGGTCATTGTCATCAATAGACATCTGAAACCATAAATTAAATGTTTTACCGGTGCGAAGTTCGAAAGAGAGAAAAAAGAAATAAAGTAGTGGCCACAGATTAGATAGCCATGGCAAACATTCTACTGGACAGAGCCTTATTTGAGGCAATTTTGTCACATGCAATATTATATTATATAAGCAAGTATTGGAATTGGGCTACAGAATATGGCACATACTTATACTGTCAAAGGGTCAAGTAATAGTTATGAGATACTAGGTATATCTGATGCTAATATTGATCACCACCATTTTAATTTTTTTCATAATACGAATTTCATCATCGACAGACCAATGCACTAAAACTTTGTAATGAATCAGAAAATAATTCAATTATGGAACGGTTATTAAATTCATTCTTCTGTAGGTAATGATATCCTATTCTTCACCAAAACCACCAACATTTTGATAATCGACTGATAACGTAAAACCCTGCTTAGTTTAATATAAGGTAAGGTAGGGTAAGACTAACACACGGGGCAAGACTAACACTGTCTATTATCTCGATACATATAGCTTAAATACGAAATTCTTCCAGTCTGTAGATAGAACAAACGTAAATGTTCTCGGCTAAAACACACACATGTCGTTTCTTCAAGTGCATATCGAGATAATAGACAGTGTTAGTCTTGCCCCGTGTGTTAGTCTTACCCCACTTAACTTACTTCAGTTTAGTTTAGTTTAGTTGATATTGCTAAATCCTACTATCAGGCGCAATGCACTTCACAAATATTTGGAAGAGTCTGTCAGTTACGTTCAGTGTAGAAGGACATCGAGCCGAATCTCATCTAATCTTACTTTGAGGAGACTGACTAAGGGTCTCCTAGAATTCACGTACCTACCTAACTTTATTCCACGATAAACACAGAGAAATTACGGGAAAAGAGAGAAATTTATTCACCTACACACTACGCTAAGATAATACCTACTCTAAGACGTACATTTTTAGCTATCATAGATGTGATTGCAAGATTGTAAAGAGAAATAAGCCCAATCTCACAATATCTCACCCGGGGTAAAGAGGGGGACGAAAAATCAAAGAAACCGCTTCACTTAATAATAGACGCCCTCTTTATTATAGCTATAATTGAAGCAGTAATTATTATTATACCTACCTAGTACCTACTAGCTGATTATAAAGGTCCTCTTTCCAAAATAAAAAGTAAACTATGTCAACCATTCAACGTAGAACAAATATAAACATCTAAGACGGCTTTGTGATAGGCAATTTTTCTGCCTATGAAGGAAGGTGTTCCGAATTCAAATCCCGGCGAGGTTATTTATGGGTGCAAACCAGCCAGTATTATGTAACCTAACGAAAGGAATTTTGATTATGGAAACCACAGTCTAAATAAGAACAAAAACAATATCTTTCATCTGAAATATCACATCATCGATGGTACCTATAGCTATAGTTATACTTACCAAACTAATAGTTTTATCAAACTGTATTGCAAAGAAAAAAATCAAACGAAAATAGCTTTACTTATCTGTCATAATTTATATGAAGCATAGATGATTGAAAAGTAACAATATTTTGAAAAGGTACCTAATAAAAATGAAATAACTAATAGATCTTAATAAAACCCTTATTCTTAATTAAAAATGTCTCCTGATTAACAAACAAAAGTTTGTAAACAAACAATCATAAGACTTACCTCCAACTTAATGAAATGATCTAATGATCCACAAACAACTCATTCATTGATCTTTAATGACAACAAAGTCATTAACAATAACAAAACATTGTTACACTTTCCTAATGACTTTCATCTACTAGGAGTCACAGTATTTATATAAAGCATAGTATTTTGGAGATATAGTCAGTGTTAAATTTGCAGTCATCAATACTATACTTAAAGTTAGTGAGTTAGAACTATACTTAAGTTTAAAAAAGTTTTCTAAACTTACCTACTTAGTGCAGTGTTGTCCTTATGACATAACATAGAATCGTGTTTTAATTTTTTTAATAGGTACGTAAGCGCGATTTATTAAAGTTGTCGATATAAGTTGAAATTTAAATCATCAAAATATTTAGGTTACTGCTGTATCAAAACTTAGGTAAGAATTAAAGGACGTATAACAAAAAGCTCGGCAGTTGTGGTGCCCGGCATTCGTAACTGAACATGTCGAGACATGTTTGTTATGGTCTTAAGTAGGTTCCGTCCGGTTTGTAACAGCCAGTCAAACCGAATGCAGTCTGCTTAAAACTACAGCAAATAAACAACTTCTGCAAGAACTCGTGAATAGTTTTGGTAAGCAAAAAATTTTGCAATAATTTTCAGTCTTAAGTTTTTTTATTTCTCTGATTGGATGACGTATGTTATAAGGATTGTACATTGACCGTGGGCAGTCGATTAATATCTGAATGGAATTTTAAATTTTAATTTTTCCTGCAGATAATTTTGAACATTTTTTTATTGTTGTGTTGAGATTTTAATGTTTATGTAGGAATTAAAATATGTATGAGATAATATTTTTGAAACTTACTTACTTCCATTTTAATTGTTGTTGCTCTAAGTAGATTCCGTTCGGCTTGTGTTGTGACTTTTCAAGCCAACTGCTGTCTACTTACAATAACGGCAATGAATATAAAAAAATATTGTACTTAGTTTATTTGATTTGTTGCTTATCTATAACGAAAATAATTATAATGTGTAATAATAAAAGTTTTGTTACTTACTGTCATGTTTCATGTGACGCATTTTCTCCGTCCGAAGATCAGTATCCGTCATCGAAGGCCGGATTGGATCGTGGACAGTCGCTTTAAGGCTCATGTTTCGTTGTGGTTCTAAGTAGATATTGTTCGGCTTGTTGATATATTCAAGCTGAGCATAAATCTTCTTAAATCTACACCATAAAATGTCTACAAAGGCTGATATATTTTAGAAAATGATTAAAATATTTGCGTGCAAGTTTTACTCATGCAACTTTGTCTGAATTCAATACTAATAACCTGAAGTTTTGAGGTTATGTTAGTCAACTCGTCACTAATGCATTTATCTACCTATTTTATTTGGATCTTTAGCTCAAAGTACTGTAGAATGGTTAAGTCCTAAGTGACTGCTTTTAGGAACATGTAAGTTCCTAATTAGTAGTTTCTTTAAGGCTCATGTGATCACAGCTTATGTATAATCCCAATTATAATTTTTTTCTTGGTAAAATTGCTGTTGTTTTACAAAATTTGACCTTAAGCTTTGCAAGAGCTTTTCTTTCGTTATGAACCGCACTACATTTGATGTTTTTTTTTAATTTATATAGAATTGAGTGTTTAATGTGCTTTTAAGTAGGTTTTGTCCGACTTGTTATAATCAAGCCGTACTTTACCTGCTTATAAGGACGATAACACAGACTGCGAATACTATGCTTTAAAAATACATTTTTATTAATTATTATTTTTTTGTTCATCAATTATATTTATAACTGCTTTTTTAAGCCAGTTTTAATTTAATGACGGCTGTGGCTTATTTACATTGTGTTTGTTTGTTATGTCAGAGTTTTATAACATTTTTTAAGGTAATTTTGTTTTATTGAAGGTATTATTATTGATGACAATTTGGAAACAAAACAGAAAAAAGCTTTTGAAATTTTTATTTGTGGCTTTAAGTAGATCTCATCCGACTTTTTGATATAAAGTCGCTCGAAGTCTATTTAAAATCACGTTAAAAATTAATACATTTGGGTCTTCAGAAGAAACAAGATATTTATTTTATTTTGAATCGTTCTAGAAGAAAATAGTTGCTGTAAATATAAGTAGATTTTGTCCAGCTTTGTTCTTATCCAAAGCCGAATAAATTCTACTTGTATGTATAGCAAACTGATACACCGTAAAGAAGAAATACAATAAAGAAGAACACTATAAAGAAGACAAGAAAAATGTGCTAAGAAGAATTGAGTGGTCATCGTTTTAAGTACGATTCGACCGGCTATTCCCAATCATAGCCCTTCGAGTCTTACTTGAGTTGATGGCCGAGATACGAAGAAGATTTGGAAGATGATAAAAAAATATTAACAAGGTATCTTCTAGCTACGAATATGTAAAGGGAACGACTTTTGGTACCATTGTAAAATGAATAGAGACACGTATGAGTGTCGAGCTTTATCATTTAGTGTACTTAAATTTTATAGACTGAGAAATGCAAAAATCTAAAATTTACATATATTTAGAAAATAAATCAGGATTCACACTGACCCAAATCTCACTTTAATGATATTGTCCTATTGTGATACTTATTCACTAGATGGCGCTTAAAACAATTTTATCCTAATAGAATAGATAGCGTTGTAAAGTGTTTATTGATAATAATCCTATCGATACTAATCCTGATATAAGTTATGGTCGAAATTTGACCACAGTGGGTAAGTACAACGTATAAATAGTCCGTTCACATGTCAGCGAAGCTCTTCCCAACCCAACTCCAAAGATATAACGACGAGATGATCTGAATTGGCAACATTATCCAATTCAATTCAAAACATCGCACCACTCAGATCTAGAATATTCGCCAGCGGTGATTGCAGCAACAAAGGCGGCGAGTAGCGAGTTAGCGGGTTAGGGAAGTAGACACTTAGACTCTAATAGGGTCCAATGGAGACCAGATTATATTGTTATACAATCTGGCATTGGGTATCTGCAATCTGCAAGTCATTGATAGTGCACACTGCACAACCACTGCAATTTGGTGCATCCTGTGCCCCAGATGATTTTTCTATTAGTGTCACTGCAATTTTGAGATTGATCTTGTTAGAGGTAGTGGATTGGTGTTATGTGACTGCAGGATGTTATGGTTAGTTTATTGGACTTGGAAGGACCATTTGCGGCTATTAGAGGGAATTATGTCTAAGCTTCACTCCTTTTTTAACTTGTCCTATTTAGCACGCAGTTTTACGTAAATCTTGTAACAAAAATCATGCATTTTTATGTTATTCACAATTTTCCAGGAATGTTTAAGTGATTTCATCACTTCAATATATTATTATATGCTTAAATATTCGCAAAAGCTGCTTAGACAATGAATGTGTTCGTTTTTAAATTAAAACAAGTTGAAAAAGACGGACTATAGGTACCTACAGTTATCTAAGTCAGGAATTTCCGAAGTGGGTTCTGCGGAACCTAGGGGTTATTATTAGGTACTCATTTGAAGCCCTAAAAAAAGGTTAACTTTGGGGAATCAGTGAAATGTAGCCAAGAAAAAAAGGCGTACGAGTAGGGTAACTAACCCAAACGCTAGCACCACACCAAATAATCAGCACCCCGCATAAATAGTAAAGTTATAAGGTTTTAAATCAGTAATTTGGGCTACCGCTTTAAGAAAAACATAAATATAGATGTTCTTAAAACCATCCCGGTAATACCATATTCTCCGACTTCAAACTGGTGAAAAAATTGTGAACAAACGTTTGTGTCCCGCAGTTCGTTCCATTTTTGATTGTTCCTTGTGATCGAACGTAAGCGCATGTGTTTACATTTTATACTATATTGGATCTTTTAGATATTTTATACTGAAACTTTTGATTTCTCTGGTTTCTAAGATAGTTTATGACGATAATCAGAAAAAAGAATTTGACATTAGAGTGATATATTGGTAAAAATGTGGCGGTGACATAATATGGATCTATTATGTTGCGAATCCTAAATTATCAGCACTGGTGCTGATAAATGGTGAAAACTACTATATGTACTTATGCCATATTTTTTATTGTAGACCGTGTTTATTACATTATACTTTCAGAATCTAAATCTTAGCGTGGTGCTGAAACAGCATTTGCCAATTGTTAGCATAGTGCTGACAATTGGATCAAAAGTATGCTGAAAATTAGAGAAAATAATCAACAATAAAAAAAAAAGAAATTACTCTTTATTAGAACTAGAGGAGATACTTTCTGATGATTAATATTGATTGAAGCTGTAGAATAAATTGTTATTTTATGTTAAATTTTAATTTGTTGCAATAAGTTAAATTTTATATTCTTTAACGTTTGTAGCTACCTATCTACCAGTAATACTTATTGTAATACTATTAACTAAGACATTTTTAGTGAGATTCAACTAAGTTTTAATAAGTTATTTAATTACCTACATAACTTTAAAAATGTTAAACTTTGTCAAGTTTATAAATACTATTAGAGTGTAAGTAAAATTTATTTCTTTATGTTTTTGTATCCGGTACTTACCTACCTTCCTATGTATTAAGAAAATGCATTAAAACAGTTAATTGAAAGTAAAACATTTTTTATTTCATATAATTTTAATGCTATTATCACAGTGCTGTTAATCGGCGCACTCTATGCTATTAATTGGCGATGATGGTGCTAGTAAATGGGCAGATAGTAATTTTTTACTCTTGCCTATCTACAAAAAAATTGGATTAAGATAAACAATTTTTATTTTTAATATCATCCTACTGATTAAATATTGAAAGTAGAAAACATGTCATAACGGGTGGAAAAAGGTTTTTTCAATGTGATAAATGGCCTTAAGTCATGGCCAACTCTTAAAGTGCTGATAATTGGGTTGTTTACCCTATATACAAGATATTTAGTTCGTGTCTTTAAAGTTTAGGCACCCCTGATCCAAGCTATAGGTATCTATCTATCTATCTCTTCTCACTGCTGGAGAACGACCTCTCAACAGTATTAGTTACCGCAGACTGGAGTTAATTGAATTTAATCCAATAAGAAGCTGGCGTGGAAACAGTCAACCGGAAACTGACTAGAATGAGGAAGTTCCGGTTTAGAGAAATTTAAAATCTATTTGTTAAGTTGCTTGTAAACGATCAACGAATGATAAACTTTTGGAAAACTACAGTCATAATTTTCCATAACAACTTGTTTGTCAAATATCCTATACAACCAAACTTGATGGTCTACGAGAAAGGATGATCTGAAGAGTTTAAGTGTTAGATAAATAATATTTATCGTAATATTAAAAAATCCTACCTTCTTTGTATTTGTTGCCTGGAAAAAATCGCTTTGTAAAGTTAAGATCGCCTGTTCTTTACATCCTGTATCTGTGTGTTTTGTGGGGTACAGGGTACAGGAAATAAAGTGTTTATCTGTGTGTTTATCTTAAGATAATCACTTACTATTAAATATAAATAAACATAAAGCAACTATTGTTATAATATCCGCTGTATTATTCGAAGCCCGCATAGGGTAATCCTGTAAACGATTTAATAGTTTTAACGTCTTCCATGAGTATTTTATAGAAACTAACGAGTAGGGGCTACCAGCATTGTATAATCTTATTCAAACTTAAATTCATAGATTTTCCAAAAATATTGAGACGTACCTACTCAATATTTATAGTAACCAGTGCTAAATATCAGGTTATCCAAATGTTTAGATAATGGTGTAAAGAACTGTCAAGTTATTGATTATATTGGGAGGGTCCAATGATACCTATTTTATTCGTCAGATACCTATGTCATAAGTTATAATCGCACAGCGCAAACACACGAAATATTAATTGGAGTCTTTTTTTTAGTGTGAGAACGAGACGGCAAATGATGATCGTAAAAACGATAAGGGCGCAGGAAATACGCGAAATACATTTTTTCGGTTGTTTAGTAAAGACGTCCCTATCTCTATCTATAGTATAAAATATCAATGGCCCCACCTGCCACCGGCTATAAATGATACATTAACACCACTGATTGTCCCCATACTACCACCATGCTCAGGCGAATCAGCTACACGTACGACAATAAGAGTCAAGTAGGTCAATCTAATTAGCTTCACACTTGATCGCATCATTTGGAATCCGATGGGTTCCTTTCAACTCAAAAACAACCACCGAGTCAAATATTGTGAAAACTGCGAAGCTAAAACGAGCGTTACATTTGGCCCGTATTTTTGTCGGGCAATTCACCGAATTTGCTGGACAAAAAATTGCATGAAAATAAATATTTTATAAATACTCGTACATGTAAAATTAATTAATTTTCACAGTTAATACTTTAGAGAAATAGTAAAAGACAATAATAATAAAATTTAGTAAATTGCATTTCATAGAAAAAAAAAATCTGAATTTTAACAATATTGTCGACATTATTGATAAATAATTTATTCACAACTGATTCTGAATTCTGATTCATAAAACAGGAAACTACTTAACATACTGATTCCTGGTGGAAGTATGCAAGAGTCTACTAAAATGCACGGCTACAATTATGGTAAGTCTCCGTGGTATATAAATTTTTTGACCATTCTAATATCAGAATGACAAAATGCAATAAAACCAATTATGCATTCTCCCAACCGAACGTTCAACTGATTGTAACACGACTAGTTTATACTCATCGCTCCGATATATTTAAATTGTTCGAGACAAGTTGTATACTTATGTTTTTCGTTAATTTGAACTGCGTAACAATTTTTGTTTTAACCAGGTTTTCCAACTTCAATTTTTCAACTAAGCCGTTAATTTGTTTCTTTGTCTATCTGATATATTTAAGTGTATTTTAAGACACTTAAAGTGGAGAGACATGTTTCACGCGAAACAATTTTTTTATGGTGTTGCTAAAGTCTATGTAGAATATTTCGATACTGCGATTTAAGTAGAAACAAAATATAGAAGTCCACTATATACAGGGTGGCGCAACAATAGATAATGCCGTAAAACGAAGGCATTTATGCATCAACTCGGGAGGTGGCCCCTTGAGCGATATTATTTTTTCTAGTTAATCTTATCCAAATTTTACTCTTTAAACCTTTTTTAACAAAAGTTTTTTTTATTTATAACAAAATGGCTGCTGGTTCAAAATAGTACCTACATTACTTTTGCGCCACCCTGTACACATGAATGTTCGGAAAACGGAATATCTACTTATGCAATTAATCAAACAATTCGCGAAGATGAATTCTGTTATTTCAGAAGCTATTATTAAAAAATCAAAAAGTCAAAGATTTTGACTGCATATTTAATTACATACATTCTTACTTTTCTTAATTACATACTTCGAAAATAAAAGAAAATTTTACAAGTATCACTTACATCACAGATGTCTTACACCTAGAAAGCAGATAAAGATTTAGGAATAGGGATTTAGGGATAGTAAATAGATGAAGCGATGAAAATAAAGTGGTCGTGTTATAGAATTTAGCATAACACAGTAAGAAGATGGTTCCACGCCAGCCCGCGTCATTCAATGGAATAAGTAGATAATGTGGGCTTCTCTATTTAAAGGTAATCAAACTTTGTTAAGGAGTAGTCTCAACTCGGGTGCAGGCGTTTGAACACGTCAGCCGCCATGTTGGTAGTTTCAATTCAAATATCGAACGCGCCGGGTGTGCAGTTTGATGTTACGCAGTGACAGTTGATTGGATACTCTGGCGCCGACGCACTTTTCTTTTTTTTCTCAACGACCAGCTTTATGCTTTTTGGTGAGAATTGTTTTGCTAATACAGTTTTTAGTTTATTTGTACTAATATATTTACATTTTGTTCAGTTATAAGTCTGAGTTAATCGACAATGTATTGTTTAATTAGATTGTTAATTACGTGTTGATATTGTTTAAATTTCTCATATTCTCTCAATTAGCCAGCTACTAAAATAAATACTAAAATCTTAAAATTTACATTTTAAATAGGTGCGTTATTAGAATCATTCAAAAGCACCTATCAAACTTGAAAAATAAGGAAAAACGCGTGGTTAAACTGATCATTTATTTCAGTTTCACCAATTTGCCTCCCATTACGTAGTGCCGTAAAGATGACGCTATATGACTATTTAGAGCAACAGACATGAAGTGAATCATTAATAAATTCTACGCTAAGTGTCGCAAATTCCTTCACCAATAAGCCTCTTAGGGCGATACACGATCGGATATATTCGCTTACAAACTGTAGGAGTCACTATACTTTTTATATTCAGTGAATTATGTATTTATTCCTTATTAATTTCATACAATTCAAAACTTAAACGTCGATGCGAAGAAATGCTCTGTTTACAGGCGCTAATGAGATAATGCAGGGTGGCAACCCGGGACAGATAAGAAAGGGCAAAAGTTAAAGATGAATAAAGACCCACAGATAATGCTAAAGCGACAGTGTGTTGAACTTGCGGTCGGTAAACAGTACTGTATTATTTCAAACGTTACCATTGTTTTGTCTTCGCCTTAAGCCTTTGCAATATTATTCAAATATAGATAATTAATTGTTTACACAAACACTACTGTTTTCTTTATTGCTTCAACGAATTATCTGAGATAATACGAATAATGATTATTGTTTTAGGATAAAAAAATAAATACTCGTTAGGTTTTAGGAATCAAATATAATGCGAAGTTGTCTGGATAGAAATGGCTAATTGGCTATCATTATCATTCGAAGGGTTAGCTAAATATTTGTATCTCTATAAACAAACATAATATTAACGTCCATTTTACCATGCTCATATCCGTTGTCCGGGAATGGGTCTTGAGTTCGATTCTAGTCTGGGTGAGTGTTCGTGTTTCTGTGTTATATTAATATTTTATTATTAGTGCCAGATTAACAGTTAGAAAAAAAAGTGTAAATCATTAAATTCATCTAACCTACTCAAATCTAATATGAGTTCGTGGCTGTATTTTTTTGATAACCTGCTTAGTATCGACAAAACTTCAATAACTAAGGGTACGATGGGAAACTTTTTTTAATAATAATAGTAGACTTATAATAAAATCAAGTAGTTAATAAATTCAGAAATAAGTACTATTATCAAACAATAACGGAAAAATATGATAAAATGGTCGTTATCTCCAGCTATAAATATGAAATATTAAACTGTAGTGTAAAATAAGATGTTTACATGTGAATGGTAATGAAGACTGACCGACATAATACCACGACCTATATTACAGCTATTCTGTCTGTCTGATGAGTAATTCAAGGCTTATTTGATAGGTATAAAAACCGACAAAGTGACCGGCTTTTGAAACATTCGGTACGAATGCCCATATTTATAATTTTGATTTAATTATAAATCGTGCAACAATAAAATAATAAAAAAAAATTAAGCTTCAAAAAGGTCGTTTTATTTGAGGTCGGTGTCAGTAAAGCCGTCTAATCGTAAATCGCACTGTTGTATATTTCACACCCTCACTGTCATGATTACAGACAATAATTATAATGTAGGTAGTGTACATCTCCCATGCCAAAAACTTGAATTTTATATCAGCGTTTATTCATGTGAAATTAAAAATCGCATACTAATTAATGAAATATTTGGCTGATATTTATTTAATCATATTTTCAGATTGTCTCAATTTACTAGATCTGTGGTACAAAACAAATGCGCGGGAAATAGCGCAGATAATAATTTTTTTTTTTTATACAGGCCCGGGTGTCCGCATTTTGGCCACGTTAGGTCGCATAACTTTATTGCCGGCAATTCAGTCTAGTGGCAAAGCGACGAGGAATATATTCAATAATTTAAACAGTTAATTACGAGCATGCTATGTGCTCCCGAAACATTCCCTGGTCATTCATCTCGGTCCCATATGGGCGGTCACGATCCCTAGTGCTATGAGCAATTAGAGATGACACGTGCATCATTTAAATTATTCATTTTTATTACATTGTAACGTACAGCTGTGAACTGATAGACTTGTTTACAATAATTCTCATAGCGAGTTATTTAAAGATTTTATTTTGTGAAGGCTTAAGATTTTAACCTTATTAGTATCATCTGTGTCATTGTTTTAGAATGCAATTAATTTTAAATTCTTTTAAAAATGTAAAATAAATAGTAACTACGTTGAGTAGATACTTAGGTATGTTTGAGACGTGTTTTTAATAATAAAATAGCCGTAATTCAAACAAATAAGTAGGTAGATTACTCTAGTATGCTATCAATTTAGCATTAGAATGTGTTTATATCATTCATCCTATGTAATGGAAACAGGTGTACATAATTGTTTTTTCCTCTTACATTCATACTCCCTTTTGTAGAGAATGATTAATCGTGGTTATGAGACGTAGGAAAAGAATTCGATTATTCTATTTCTGTTTTAGGTTTTATTAGTCAAGTAATTACTGTTTTCTTTATTAA
>LGAG01001171.1:0-15679 GCA_001278395.1 Lerema accius | reverse complement strand
AATATATACGTAAAGCAATAGCTAATTACGTTTTAAGATATTTTTTTAACATTCCTTATACTCTGTACTAGGATTCTTTCCTTTTTACGCGACTGCGTACAGGGTAAAGTTTTTCCAGCGTATGTATGTATGTCCATTTCTTTGGCAAGCTCTAGAGCACAAACATCTTGACAGATAACAATTTTAACATTATGAACTGCGTCTATTTATTTTTTGGTCTGTGGTGGTGGAATATCTAATACCAACGACATCTTTTCTTTGAGTAATACTTTCCTAAAATGAGAAGAAGGTTGCTACAGATAATTAGATACACAAAGTACCAAAAACGTATATCTTAATCCTCATCACCTCAAGTATCAAGACAATATTTCATTTCATTCCGCTACGCCCACGCCATCTAGAATTACGAACACAGTTTGCTTCAATAATTGACCCCAATTTGCGTGGCCCGGGTCAGAAGCGTCTACTGTGATTCACTCGACAAATTTTTGACCTCTCTCTAATAGAAGTAATATGACGTTTGATTTTTCGTCGCTTTTAAATATTTATTTAACTTTCAATATTACACATTTATACATTATAGGTACCTGTCTTATGCCAAAGGATGAATGTATAAGTAAGGTATGCAGGTCAGGTAGAAGTGTACATTAAACTTGTTAGTAAATAGTACCTAGTTCAATTAGATTTGGTGGCATTCTAATTCTAAGTTGTTTACAGATGCGTTGCTCCCCCTAAGGACAGATTGCCTCTTGTAAAAAACAGTGCTTGTAATTTTACTTTTCGCACTCGAAGTTTATTGAACGCACTTACAACGCGTGATTGTATTTAAGTGCAAATTCTAACGCGTGAGTTCTTTTATTAGCGTTTTCCATTTGCGTTTGTGCGTTTTCATACAATCATCATCTGCAATAAGCACTGAAAACTTGTTCAGCTTATTAAAAATGTGCATCCTGTGTCAAAAAAATACATCATGTACAAATACCCTTACTACTTACTAGGCCTATATTACTATAGCCTATAGACTATAATATGTATATTAATGAGTTGTATGTAATATATAAAGAGTATAGTTTGATGTAACTAAACTAACAGGTGTAACTAAAACATTTAAACAAGATACTAAACTTAATATAATACTAACTAAAAAACTTTGAAAAATCCTAAGCTATATTTATAAAAAAATATATATTATCTAAATAATCTAGCTAGAGTATTGTGTTTTTTTTGTCTGTCCGTCAGTCTGTCTGTCTGTCTGTCTGTGTGTTTGTTTGTATGTTACCTACCTTAGTAAAATCAGTCCTCAACCTCACAGATTCACTAGGTCCAATCACAGTACTAGGAAACTTGTTGAAAATCATCGGCACGGGTGGTGGAGTAAGTTTCTGCTCCTCACAATGGTCTTTGTAGTTGAGCCCGATGCAGAGCACCTTGTCCATACCCAGGATTGGAGCCATCAGCTTCACCGATGACAGGGGGATGGATGCAGGGTTGCAATCCAGAAGTCTGGTGGCAAATGATTTGATGAGTGGGTGCAATAAAGAATTTGTTTGTCATCATTTTGGTTTTTTTTTCTGATACAACATCTATTACATCTAGAATACAATGTCTTTTGTTGTAAGTGACAATGGAATCTGAATAATAAAGGTGATTTCTGATCTTTTATTTGTTTTCTTAATTTTCTTTTGATATTAAAAGCAACTCATTTTTAGGATTCTTTTAAAAGTAAAAAGTTAAAGTTCAGAACTGTTTTTAACCAGGAATTTAAGTTATCAATATCAACATGAGTACTAGGAGTATCAAATTTTTTTACACATAAATAAAGCTACACACCTACACTAGTATTCTGTGATGTGACAACATGGATAACACACATTAAGATTGGAATAGAAATCTAGATCAAGAACATAAAAAAATAACAAAACTAATAATTTAAATTTCCACATTACTGGGAATTATTTATTTGGCCCATAAAACAAATATGTGATGTGGTGTTGTCCAATGAGCATGATTTCAAGTACCTATAAACTACAAGGAAGGTACAAATCTTGTAAGTTTTAAATTAGCAAAGAATTTAAAATGGAACAATATTTTATCACTGCCTAAACACTTACCTACCTCTTAACTTTCTCAAGGTCTCCATTCTTCAGTATCTCGATCAGAGTTTTAGGTATAGAACAGTCAGCTTTATTAATATCTACAATATTGTCTCCAACCACATACCCCACGCGGACCTCATCTGACGTGCCACAAGATTTAAATTGTGCGAATTTCATGTTTCTCTTGCAACTGATCGAAAATGCTCTAATAGAAGTTTCACTCCCACAAGTCGGTGGACTAACTGAAGTATTGATAACTTTCTTCGGGCTTAAATACGTATTTATACGTGTTATCTTAGTACGAGCTATCCGGCCGGCGCTATTCATTGTCAAACTAATTTACGTCACGGCCAATAAAGCGTAAAAACTTGTCTATTAGGCAAATAAATTGGTTAGGTTATGTAACTCGAAACAGTAACACAGCTGTGTCTAGGAAATAAACGGTTTACTGAAATATGATGATTTCAATAATAATTGGTAGTTAATTATGAGTACTTTGTTTTATAATTGTTAAAATTACAACAGTTTGTTATCAGTATCGTTATCAGTTATCAATATCGCATATTCCAACCAAACAAACATCATCGGTTTTGTGAACGTTCAGAAACCAAATGCTATTACATCGAAATTAAAAATTGTGTAATATTTTTTATAATAATTAATATTTGATTTATTAACGTAGCATGTACTATTTTTTTTGTCTTCTCTTTATAAGTTAATTCTTTCATAATGTTACTTTACCTAAACTTATTGAATTTCTCTGTGCTTATTACATTAAATAAATTCTGAACGCTACCACTCAACTCACCAACAATTTGTCAAATTGAATACTGTCAAACTGTTAATGTCATCGCTGTCATTGTCACAGCGACGGTACACAGATTATTTATGATTTCATAGGATGTTCACAGAATAAAAATTGTCATTCTGTGCTAGCCATTGTAACCAATATACCGTACCCAACCAACACACATCCATAACCGGCTTCAAAAATGAAGGTTACTTTATTTTGCAAAATTCAATATAAAAGTAAACTATACATTCTTTGCTCTGTGGTTGACACCGTTATTTTGTTGAAACAGTTTTATACAAGTATTATAAGAATTAAGAATTATTACTATTTTAACTAAGCTCTATCTGGTTTGTGACTTCTCATATTACTTGTTGGGAATTCCTTAAAATCCTCTATTAATTTTTATAATAACACAATATAACATAAATATAACTACAGATGTAGATGCTAGTAAAATCAGAACAAACTTCCCTAATTTGTTATCACACACATTGTTAAACAAGGGCCTGAATGGGTGCAAAAGGATAGGTGAATACTTTAGTGCCATTGATTGAACTTGAAAAATCAGGTATCAGTTTTAATGAAGAGGTATTAATGTAGATTATGTCAATGCATTGTTGTTATTTGCAATCAAGATCCAGTATGCAACTCAACTAACTTTATTACTTATTACTATCATTTTTTTAATAAACTTTAGGCTTCTTTCGTGTTAAATCAAATTCTTCTCTTGTGTGGTAAGGTTCATAAATGTCATCAACATAGTATTTTGGTTTTTTCCAGAACTTAGTAACCATCTTATCTAAGAGCGTAGCTTGGGTGGCATTGACAAATACATGTTGTCTCAATCTCCGTTTCTGTGAGGGGGATTTCTTCCATAATTTTTTGTTTCTTCCACAGTATGTACGTATCCAGCCTCCCCAATCTAGCCTGTAGAATCTTCTAATAGCAGCTTTCACGGTCTTCCTTTTGCCTTTTCTTAAACTGAATTTAGTTACTGATCTTATGGGTACCGGTGTTATATTGTTAGCTATTTCCAATATTTGTTTATTGTGGAGAAGTCCTTGACTTAATTTTGATGAAATACATATATTAGGTTTGGTGTTCAATGTTTTATAACTCCTGGTTTCGTTCCCGATAATCCTGGCCGTATTCAAGTAAGTTGTGTAAAGAGGTCGAATACTTCGTAACACTGAAAAAGAAAAGAAATAACCTTAAAAGCCGTCAAAAATAAGTCAAAATCTTACTCGCTAATGAACAAAATAAGATCAAACACAGGATATTCTAATAACCAAAAAATACATTTTTATACAGTTTACTTACCAGGAATTGCGTTACGAAACATTTTTATGGCTGTTTATTATTTTTTGGGTTTGTATTTTCTTAACTATTTTATGACGTTTGCTTGACTTGACAATTGCAATTTGCAATATTGATTCAATCAAAAATTCAAAACTAAACACGACAGTGACAGCAGACTTGTAAAAAAATAGATTTTTAAATGTTGCCATAATCTGTATGTCACTCACATGATCAATAATCATAGTTGAAGTCGTCATTTTACTTCGATAAAGTGTCTATATTTTTATAGAGATAATAATATTTTTAAATCCAAACGATATATTTTGATTTATATCAAAATAAATATTTAATTTTTCAGATTACAATGAAGAACTTATTTTTCACATAACGAAATTTCTACTTTGTGGTTGCTCTTTAGGACTAAAGTCTTTAGTCTCTAGTTTTTGACAGGACGGGACCCAGTGGAGGAGAGTGCCGAAAATGTATAGATTTACGAACCATTTATCCAGTGCTAATTTGGTTTTGGTATGTAACAGCCATAATTATTTACTTAAAACATAAAAGCACCATTATTTTACCAGTCATAAATATACTGACAAAGTGTTAAGACATTCATATGTTGACAAACTTTCAATATTTTTGTCATGTTTTGATCGATAGTCGTAAGTTACATTATTAAAACGACGTGGAATTGGTGGTAATATTAGTAAAAGTACGTAATTATTAACAACAAAATATAATAAAAACATTGATTTTGTTATTGTTGATCCTTACATAACAAGGTAACGTCATTTTTACTAATAACCTACAAATATATCGGTCATGGGTGACAGTCAGCTGCTATGCAGATTCTTGAAAATTTAAATATATAAAAAAAACTCAAATTACATAATAAATTCATCAACTATAATCGTAAACATCATTTAATTGTACAAACATTTACAAGCATGTTTTAACAACATACACAAACAAGTGTTATGAAAAATTGTCTTACACTATTGAATACATATTGGATATAGAGAATACGTTTCATTGATTTTAATAACTATATTTAAAAAAAATATATTTTAACAAGCATTAACTATTTCAGGTAAGGAAACAGTTAGCCGACGGATCATGTGCAGCACTTATAGTAATGAGAGCGCCTCGGCGTCAGTACGCTCAGCAAGAGAAATGTCCCCCTCCAAAACCAGTGGTCAAATCAAATAAACTGTTTTGGGGAGCCGTTGGGGCTACACTACTTACTGGGGCTGCTGTAGTTTACGCCAAGTAAGGGGTTACACTTTTTTTTATGATGCATAGACTTGAACATTTTAGCAACCTCATAGCCTAGTTGGTAGTGACCCTGTGAAGCGAGGGTCCCAGGTTTGATTCCCGATGGGGGCAAATATTTATGCGTCAGATAAATGTTTGTTCTCGGGTCATGGGTGTTAGTGATGTTATTTGTGTTGTCCATGCCACCCGCGACACAGGGAGTCCTAGTGCTGGGGTATGAGTGTGTTAGCGTTTATCTTTGGACTGAGGTTATAGAATTTACTGTAGGTTCAATGCTGACAGTATAGCCTGCACACATAGGCAGCCATGAATTTCTCAAATATTTTGGCTGCCACAACTTGGCAGCCTAGTTCGGGCCTAGTTTTAATTAGGGTCTGGATGTAAATTGAGAAATTCAAATAATTTTTTTTTTATAATGTTTGCATAGGTCATAGGTGCTAATTAGATTGTTTTTTCTAGAAATAGCCCAGAAGCGCGAAACTTCCTCGAAACCAATGTTCCGTTGGCAAATGACTTCATTGCTCTTGTATATCAGGAGAACACAACCTATTGGAAATTTTCAGTCAATCAGTTTAATAAGATCACCACTTTTATAGGAAACTTTATGTTCGGGAAAGTAAGTAGAATGAATACATTTTATAACTAGTAAAGGATTAATGAATGAATGAATTAATTAATTTATTTATTACGTGAAAACTAAGTAAAAACTTTTGCTATGATATGCCATCCTTTAAGAACTGAGTCCATTGCTTTATTATCAATTGACGACTTGTTGGTGACACTTTATAATATTAGTAACCTACTACTATTATAAATGTGAAAGTTTGTGAAGATGTTTGGATGTTTGAAATTCCTTCACACTAACTGTTGAATGGATTAAACTGAAACTGGGCACACAGATAGTTTATATCCAGAAATATGACAGGATAGATTTTATTCTGATTGTATATTCTCTTAGGATGAATCCAATATATTTTTTAATCTACTTTTCTGCAGGTGAACTGATTTTTTAATTGTTATTTTGTAGGAGGGTGTTTCTCCGCTGGAATTCAAACAGAGAGCAGAACAAGACATAGATAAGGATGCAGAATTGGAACAGGCGAGGAAGAAAGACTATGAACGTAAGACAACATTGTATTTCATTTACCTAAACCTTTTTTTCTGTATTTATAGGAGTTTTCTCTCACAAAGACTATGTCACCTTATAGCAAATTAAATATTAGTTTTACCAGCTTTCCATGATTTAAATATCAAGCATTGTCATTATTTAAAACTGCACCAGATAAAATGGTAACTGAAATAACAGCTTGTACTATAGGTGTCTATTTCTATCTCTGATTTTGTATGTGTGTAAGTGAGACATAAGTAAAAATGGGCTATGTCTTGTAGTCGTTATAAATGGAGTTATGTATGTATTACAAATACGTATAAGTTTGTACTAGGTTATTAATTTTTTTATTAATTTGTTTTCCAACAAGCTGCCGAGAAGAAAGGTATCTATCTATCTATCTAAGATTTTAATCAGAGTTAAAAATATTTAATTTATATATTTTTTCATAAATATACTATGTGTTATATCTTGAGAATATGCAACAATTAACGCGTTAACTACGCAAAAGTAGCTAAGATTTTAGTTAACCAATTTTTAAAGGCAAAAGACAGAAAGATTTTTAGTACTTCAATATTTTAAAGATTATTTGAAATTGGCAACATTCGCACTCTAGGGCAATAATTAATGCGTTTTCCAAGGCAGTAGCGTTCTAACGTTAATTCAGGTATAAGTGAGTTAAAATGTCACGAACATCATAATCATATTTTCACTTAGTTTTAGTTATACATATGAACTAACCTTCATCTATACATTGTGTGGACTAATTTTATAACAACTTGTTCATATAACAGTGCCGCCACCTGCATTTGAGCCATTGTATAGTGAGGAGAAGAAACTGGGAACACCAGATGTTCAAACACCAGGTGAGAACTATCTTCCCAGCATAATTGCTCATTAGATTCTTCTCCATTGTGGGTGTGATATGGGCTGTACTTATATTGTTTACTAGCAATCGCCGTTCTCGTAATATTTTTTATTGCTGCTTCTCTCCTATTTATCTTAGCGTGATGTTATATAGCCCATAGCCTTCCTCGATAAATGGACTATCTTGCGGTAAAAGAATTATTCAAATTGGTCCAGTAGTTACTGAGATTAGCGCGTTCAAACAAATAAACTCTTCAGCTTTATATTTTTAGTATAGATTCGACTGCCCAAGAAACGTAATGTTTTTTGATCGTATGTATGTATGTGTATTTCGCTCGCTCTAGACCCAAAAGGGCTTAACAGATTTCAGGAGGAGATTGTAGAAGGGGCTAAATTTGTATGCTATATTTTTTTTTTAAATCCCCCACCTATTTTCAGCAGTTAGAGTTTCTTGTTTTTCTAATGATTACTAGTTTTGAATTTTTAAATTTTTTTTTTATTAATTTCCTGCTTAATGTTTGTATGTTTCCAGCCACTCTGGTCCAAACGGACAAATGTGAGCCGCAGACTCCTCCCCCCGTCAAGATCACCAAGGACATGGTGGAACTAGAGCACGAGATGCACGAGAACACCAAGATAGCCATCGACAACTATAAGAAGGCCACGCAGTTCTGTGCTGACTACAATCGAGCGTTGTTCAGGGTAAGTATAATTAAAAAAAAAAATGCATTTATTTAGGAAAATCCTTAAGTACTAGTTGACGGGGCTTCCTGGTAAGTAGTCAAGAGACACTTGTGATAGGAAGATAATTCAAATTCAAATCATTTATTTCGTCTTAGGAACTAATAGCTCACTTAAAGAACGTCAAAAATTAAAAATAATTAAAATAACACAAGATGAATTTTAAAAATAAAAATGTACTTAAACAAACATGTTACAACAAAACTTCCTAAAGTCTCGATAGACAAAACCTGTCATATCATCGGCTTTTTTAAATGACAATATACTTAGGCCTAGGTTAACTAGTGTCGGCTATGTATGTTTATATTTATGGCACATAAACGCTTATAGCCCGGTTTGCGTCGATCTTAGGTGATTGAAGAAGTTAAGCAACTGCGGGTGCGGTCGGAAAATGAATGAGTGACCGAAAGTGGCCAAAATGGGTATGGCTGTGTCATGGATACAGCTGTGTGTTGTACATGAATATGTTTATGTTTAAAGTTATTTTCTTTTTAATATTGTAGTATATGTATTTCTTTATATACGATAGATTCGAAACTTGACGCCAAAATGTATCTCCCGATTTTGTCATTAGGTTTTTAAGATTGCCCTATATGGCAGCAAATTTAAAGAGCTATTCACGTCAAAAAATCTTGAGCGTTTCCGTGCTTCGAAGGGCACGTTAAGCCGGTCACGGTTGTCATCGTTAAGTGACAGTCGATAAGCTATGTCGGAGACGACATAAAAATTTCTGACACTTGGGTTGGCCACTAACTCCTCCGCCAATATTGGATGAGATTGGTAAACTATGACCTGTACTCCTTGCATTGCCAGAGGAGACCCGAGCCCAGCAGTGTGACAGTTATGGGTTATAATGATAATGAATGTTTTATTATTATTATTTTTTCATTTCAGGTAGTGGAAGCTTCGGTAGACAGTTTGGATAAGAAGTTCTTTGCAGCTCTTCAAGGGGCCAAGACCGAGAGAGACGCCACTATCAAGAAGGCCAAAGAAGCATCGGCTAAGGCCAAATGTGCTATCGGTAATATGATTTCAATTATGATAGGGAGGGTTCAAGTATTACGTAACGCAATTTTTGAGGATTTTTAACCCCTCCTCCCCCTCATGTAACGCGCTGTTACGATTTTCTGTACCCTCCCTTTCCCTCCCTAAACGTTAAGTAACCCACAAGTGACTATTTTTATCTATAAATTTTGTCATATTTCCTGACTATTTTTATCTAAAAATGTTGTCATTTTGCCGCGTTAAAAGAATTAAATTCACTTTTTTTTGGTAATTATAAAAACAATGTTACGTAACGCGTTGTTCCATCCCGTGCCACTTATACTTTAACGGCCCTTTATCTGTGACTAAAATGGAGACGTTTTTAGACTAAGAATGAATTCAAAATTCAAATTCAAATCATTTATTTCGTCTTAGGAACCAATAGCTTTTAACGGGACGACCAATATCATAAAGACGATATTGGTTTACATCCTACTAATATTATAAATGTGAAAGTTTGTAATGATGTTTGGATGTTTGGATGTTTGGATGTTTGGATGTTTGGATATTTGGATGTTTGGATGTTTGTCCCTCCTTCACGGTCTAACCGCTGGACGGATTAAGCTGAAACTTGGTACACAGATAGGTTGCATCCAGGAATAGGACATAGGATACATTTTATCCCGATTATAGGTTCCCTTGGGATAAAATCAATATTTTGTTTATCGACTTTTCCGCGGGCGGAGCCGCGGGCATCGTCTAGTTCTTTATATTTTAGGCTAGACAATGGTTAGTCTTCAGTGATAGCTTAGTGGTTCGAACATTGGTCTCTCGAACGGGAGATCCTGGGTTCAAATCCCACGGCAGGCACCTCTAATTTAAAAAGTTATGTGCGTATTCGTTACTAATCATCACTTGCTACAGTGAAGGAAAACATCGTGAGGAAAAAACCTGCACATCTGAGAGTTCTCCATAAAGTTGTCAAAGGTGTGTGAAGTCTGCCAATCCGCACTAGGCCAGCGTGGTGGACTATGGCCTGTACCCCTCACACTGTGAGAGGAGACCCGAGCCCAGCAGTGGGACGTTTATGGGTTGCAATGATGATGATGATGATGAATTAAATGCATCATATCTGTTACAGAAACGTTGGATCGTTTGATAAAGGCCGGTGTTCAAGCGCCCCCTGAGAGTTTGGCGGCGACTAAACGGTATATCAAACAGTTTGGGAACGATTTGACAGCCTCCGAGACCGCTTACAAAGTGGAGTATGACAAGGCTGTTCTCAGCGATAAATATTGGAATAAGGTGAGTTGTTTCTTAGGGTCAAAGCCCACTATCGCGGCACCGCAACAGCACCGCTCCAACCCAGCATTTAATTTGCTATTCAAGTTTGAGCATTAAAACGTGTGTCGTAAAATATATACAACGCGCGGGCTGCGAGATGAGTTGTAGCGTAGCGGTAAGCGCGCTGACAGCCCGCCGTTGGCTTTTTCATATTAACATTGTCAAATATATTCTACGACACACGTTCTAATGCTCAAATTTGAATAACAAACTAAATGCTGCGTTGGAGCGGTGCTGTTGCGGTGCCGCGATAGTGGGCTATGACCCTTATTACCCTTTTTTATGGGTCTATGGTTATGTCTTATGATCCCATTCTTTATCTATGAGTGGTTGACAGATGAATTTTATAAGGTTTTTTTTGTTTTTTTTTTTTTTTAGGTGGAGGCGGCAAGGAGAGCGTATAAAGATGAACTTCAAATGCTGTTCCCCGGGCTTGACCTGAGCGCTAGACAGTTAGACATCAGAGGAGACACCGATCTACTGCTCCTGTACACTTTGAAACAGGTTTGAAGCTTGTTTTGACGACCCCACAGCCTAGTTGGTAGTGACCCTGCCTGCAAAGCGAGGGGTCCCGGGTTCGATTCCCGGTCGGGGCAGATATTTATGTGACAGATAAATGTTTGTTCTCGGGTCATGAGTGTTAGTGACGTGTTATTAGTGTTGTCCATGCCACCCGCGACACAGGGAATCCTACTGCGGGGGTGTGAGTGTGTTAGTGTTTATTATTGTTTGAAGCTAGAGGAGAAACATGCGATTCAAAATTCATATTCAAATCATGATAGCTTATTTAACGAACGTCAAAATTTACTATATTAATCTGTACTAATAATACAAAGCTGAAGAGGTTGTTTGTTTGAACGTAATAATCTCAGGAATTACTACACCGATTTGAAAAATTCTTTTAGTGTAAGATAGTCCATTTATCGAGCAAGGCTATAAGCTATATAACATCACGCTAAGATGAATAGGAGAGGAGCAGCAATAAAAAATATTGCGAAAACGGGAAAATTACGCGGGCGGAGCCGCCAGCGATTGCTATTAATAATTTAGTATAAAATTGAAAAAAAAAAATTGCATTATTACAATTTAAGTTCCTATAGTCGAGACAATACCTATCATTAAAAGTATTGTAAGGTATATTAGAGGTACCGAGTAAGGTTTCGAACCACAGTTTGATCCGGTAGGTGGTGCTGTTGTCGAGATATTTCAAGGGACCAGACAAACTATAAGACTTATTGAAACACCGTCATAGCAAAAGTTGTCCAATATAATGAGCATTTATTTACTAAAGGTACAAAAATATTAAGGACAGGAGTACTTAATGTGGAGAAAATATATGCAGTACAATGTTTGCCTGGTTTTCTAGTAATTATATTTATTTTTTTCCAGATTCAATTCCTGCAAAATGAAATAGCTGAGTTACAGACAGTGAGAGAGGCGAAAATGGCGCGGGCTATCGAATGTAAGTAACATTTAGTAAGTATTAAAAACAGGCTAAGTGCGAGTCGGACTTGCCCACTATTAGTTCCGTACCATCATCTATGAAAGAAAATCACGTTTGTTGTAATGACATGTGAAAAATACAAAAAAAAAACACGGTTATTGGATGGGCACCCCCACTTAGTATTCTATTTTTTTTTAATATTATTTATAAGTATTTGTTGTTATAGTAGCAAGGGAAATTCAAAATTTGTGAACACTTCAGTTTTCTAGCTAACATGGTTCATGGGATACAGCGGAGGCTTAGTAATAGGGCCCCGTTTTTACCTTATAGTTGCGGAACCCCAAAAAAATAACTAAATATGAGTTATGACCCCATTGGTCCTAGACTTTAGTTATACGAGATTATGAGACATACCCAGTGTGGTTATATTTTTTTGAGGTTATATTTTTTTGAAGTTATATTTTTTTGAGGTTATATTTTTTTGAAGTTATATTTTTTTGTAGTTATATTTTTTTAAGGTTATATTTTTTTTGAGGTTATATTATTTGAGGTTATATTTTTTTCAGGTCGTGACGAGAAAGGCCTTATTGAGATGAAAGTCGAAGACACCATCAAGAGGGAGAGACTTGAAAAGGAAAAGGAGTTTCAAAAGAGGGTAGGATTGACATTTCTCTATGTAACACAGAGAAACACATTGAATTTCTAGAATTGTTAAAGTACAAAATTCAATTCCGGAGGGTTATTAGTAATTTAAAATTACTAAATAAAACGATTTTACTTTGATTTTGTGTTTAAAATACAGGTTTATTTTTATTCATCCTTAACAACATCAATTTCATTCATTGATTTATTCATTATATTATATATCTTTTGTAATGTTTAGCAATTTTTTTTGAAGTTTTTCTTTCTAGAATCGTGACATAAACTTTTTTTTACCATTTTTTAAAATATGTTACGAAATTTTGCTGAAATTATTTAAGTTTTTTTTTTCTAGAGCTTAGAGATCCAGGCAGAAGCTAACAGGAAATTGAAAGAAGAACTCAAGAAGCAATTTGAAATCCAGCAAGAAGTGTTGCAAGATAGACTGGCCAGGAAGGAAAAAGAGGTAATTTATTATTTTAAAGCTTCATTTGAATTAATGGTATAGTTAACGGTTAATGGCTTAACGCGTTAATTATTGCACTAATATTGATACCGTTCGTGTCTATGTTTAGAGTTTTGCAGCGCTAATGAATCTATCACATTTATCAGTTAATGCCGTTTGCAGCTAACGGGATTTAATAAAATAAATTAAATAATTTATCTCACTAATCGCGTGACTACATCTGTCTACTATATATCTATGTCTACATAATTAAAAAATAAATAAAAACTCAAAATAATTTATTTATATGGGTATCAATGATACACTTATGTCCGTATTTTTTTCAATCTACCCTCATTTCGTAAAATTACTTTGATATCGAGAAGAAAAGGGAAAATATTCCTCCGTTTATTTAAAAAAGAACAATAATTATACAATATTTTTAATTTTAATTGTCATAGGTGATGGGCATTATTAATTATATTATATTAATTATATAATTGTTGTAGGTGATGGGCAAGTTTAACCGCGCGGTGTCGGAGCAGATTGAGAAGGAGCGCGTGCAGTTCAAGAAGGACCTCGCCTCTATGGCCGGCAAGCTTAAGGCCATTGAACTCACTTTAAAACGTGAGTTCTATATCTATAGTCTATATCTATATTTATAAAATAAAGCTAAATATTTTATCTTTTATAGTTTGGTTGATCTTTTAGCTGTACACAACAGGTACTCCTATTTTTCATGTAACTTCAGTAAATGCTCAAAATATTAGACAATTTTTCTTCTAAAATCAGACGAAATGTCTATTAAAATTGGACCAGACGAAGTACGAGTTCAGTGACAATGTTTACAAAACGCAGGAAATTGAACCTTATTTAGTTAATATTAGAGATGTAATTCGTTGTTCAGAGTGTGCCAAGTTGACGTTCGCAGTCTCAGAAATCACTCACCAATTACACACGAATCTATCAGTATAAAACTGATCCTTCTTACATTGACAATATAGTTGTAATTCGTTATACAGAGCGCGCAAAGACGCCGTTAACAGTCTCACAAAGCACTCACGAATCTATCAGTGTGAAAATAATCTTTATTACGTTGACATTAGAGTTGTATTTCGTTGTCCAGAGCGCTTCAAGGCGTCGTTCACTATCTCACCAATCACTCTCGAATCTATCAATGTTAAATTGAACCTTATTACGTTGACATTAGAGTTGTATTTCGTTGTCCAGAGCGCTTCAAGGCGTCGTTCACTATCTCGCCAATCACTCTCGAACCTATCAATGTTAAATTGAACCTTATTACGTTGACATTAGAGTCGTAATTCGTTGTCCAGAGCGCGCCAAGGCGGAGACGGAGGCGCGTCGCTCGCAGTCGCTGTGGGCGGCGGCGGAGGCGCTGCTGGCGGCCACGCGCCGCGCCGCGCCCATCACCAAGCTCGAGGCCGAGTTGAAGGCGCTAGAGAAAGCTGGTAACATGTCGCACTATACTACATTACCCTACACTACTGTGCTCGACTCTGCTCTGTTCTACTCTACTCTAGTCTACTCTACCCTGCTCTACCCTACTCTACCTTACTCTAGTCTACTCTACCTTACTCTACTCTGCTCTAGTTATCCTATTCTGCTTTACACTATGCTGTTCTAAATTACACTACTATAGGTTACTATACTCTACAATTCGTTGCTCAATTCTAGTCTACTTTACACTACTCTACTCTGCTCTATAATAGTCTACACTACGCTACTGTGCTCTACTCTATACTACTCTACTGTACAATACCTACTCTACACTTACATTATTCTGTTTTACTCTGTTCTACAATACATACTCTACATTACACTACTCTACTCTAATTTATAAATTAAACGCTATCCTAATATATTCTACTCTTATGTATTCTACTTTACGCCTACAGACAAGTTTGAACTCTTTTTATGAATTATACATTTTTACTTTAAATTGGAGCTTGATGGATTAATGTTGCCTTAACTAAAAATATTACCCACAAAATGACCAATATATTTGTACATTTTGTAATGTTATTAATAAATAATAATAATTGTAATATTAATAAAATTCTTATGACCTGTACCCCTCACACTACGAGAGGAGACCCGAGCCCAGCTGTGGGACAGTTATGGGTTGTGATGATGATGAATAAAGGACCCACTTATGTTATCAGGTCAAGGTGACCGACTGGTAGAAACTGTCCTGAAAGGGATCCCTCAGGAAGTAAGAGATATGGGAATCCTTACTGAAAGGTCGCTTCGAGAAAAATTTGATAAGGTAAGGTATTTTACACCATACAAATTGTTCTATTTTGTACTGGCATCTTGTTTATAATTTTTTTCTCTGAATACAATTTTGTACTATGTTTTTTGTAGGTTACTAGTAGACCTGGCAGACGTTGTTCTGCAACATGTTTTATTTGTTATACTAATTGGTCCCTTAGTATGGGGCTTCTAGGCTTCCTCAGTTATGAGAAACTAGTGTTTAGTAGTATACCTAATTTTTTTCGTCGTGACATAAAAGGTAAACAATCTTACAGTGTCTTTTTATTGTAATTATCTATTTAAAAATAAGACAGGCACAAATAAAAAAAATTAAAGAATAAACAATAATTTAATGTTAAAATACATTTCT
>LGAG01001164.1:157917-198344 GCA_001278395.1 Lerema accius | reverse complement strand
TCACGCTAAGATAAATAGGAGAGGAACAGCAATAAAAAATATTGCGAAAACGGTAAAATTACGCGAGCGGAGCCACGGGCGATTGCTAGTAGTTTGATATATCTAATTAAGTTTATAAATATCTTTATATTAAAAAATAAGTTTTTTTTTTCGATCTGACATACGTCATGTACCTACCTACAAAATAAGTTTTTTTTTTCGATCTGATATACGTCATGTACTCTGAAGCAAGGAAGCGCTAAAGAATTTTTGTACGTAAACCGAGTCTATATTTGATCTGTTTGACATAATGGGCTATGGTTAAATTTCGACAACATATTTAGTTGGCACATTAGAGTTTCGTACAAGATTCGAACTCTGGTCCCCGGATTGATAGACGGACGTAAAAACTAATAGGTTAATAGGCAGTTACTTATAAGACTCTCATATAACATTAACTATAAAAGAAAAGGTTCTCACGAGGTCAAATTTTACGTCGTCAATATAATTTTATCTTTCATGAGACAGCGTAATATTTTAGTTTAATAGGGAGCCACAGTGCCCTCTGTCTTAATATAGACACACTTACATTTTAATAGTGTCTAAGACCATTCCGTTATATCGTAAATAGTATTTTTTTTTACTTGAGATTGCTGGTTTTTTATAGCAGTAGCCATCAATACTATACTCCATTTCAACGATCTTGATAAAAAAAATAAACAGTCTTTTGTTGTTTTAAACGTAAATCTCCCAAAGTGAATTTAATTATTAATTATATAATAACAAAAGTATGGATGAATAATAATTATTAATCCAATTTTGTTGATTAACCTTAATAAAATCCTTACGTGAAGCTCAACAATAGGATGTATCTTGTCGCCTCTTACGACACCCTGGGCTGCCGAGAGAGTATTGAGGCAACTAGAGTCATTGAGATGGATAACTAAAGCTGGCCTAATAGCCACTTGACAGGTTCTTACTTTTATGGCGTTAAATACGTCGAACTATCACATACTACTTTATCACTCACGTCCGGCTACGAATTGTCGAATTGAACTTAACTTTGAATTCGAAACACGTTCGGAGTTTTACGACTGTTTCTCGATCGATAAGTTAACATAGAGCAAATTAAAAGGAACTATTCTGGTTGAAAGGTATGGTATAAGGTAATGGTTTTAATTTTACGTATGTAGCGAACAGTAAATAAAATTACCATGTACGAGATTGGGCGAACATTGTCCTGCTACATATTTTGTCTTCTTAGAGAAATAAGAAAAATGAAAGTAACAATTAGATAATTGAGGTACTGTACACCAGTAACGGAACACTATTAATAACTTATGATTAAAAAAGAGTAAAAAAATAATGAAACAAAATTTTACTAATACAATATTAATTTTTTGTATAATGATTTGTGCTGTCCTAAAACAACCTGGACTTGTAGGTAGATTCCTAGGTATTCTAAATCAGCTAGGTACTCAAAGTCTTCAGTTTTCATGTGCCTTTAGTAAATGCTCATCATATTGGGGAACTCCTATAACAGCGTTTTAATAACTACAATAGTTTAGCTGATCCCTTGAAGTATCATAACAAAAGCGCCAACTATGTACTTGCGAGTACCTACCATTAAGATCGATTGCAGCAGAAATGTTAATACAATTTTTTAAGGAGATCAGCATATTTCTAAAGAATCTAGGCTTAGATTATTAGTTAATTTGTTCTCGGTTAGGTTTGTTTTATCTATTACTAACAGGACCTACTAACCAAATAACAGTCTCCCCTTAGTCCTACTCGAAGTATTTTACGATGTCCATGGGCAGGGGTTGGTGGCACTGTCAGCTCGTTTGCTATCTTAAAACCATAAAAAAATGTGTTGTTAATGATACTCACGACACAAAGAAAGTACCTATACCTTACAAGTAAGAATGTGTATAAACTGATGGTGACAGGCCAAATTGAGAACTATTAAAAATCTTCGCGTTAGTATCACAATCCTAATGAGGCTCGATTGAATAGAGATGAGTGTGTAGCATTAAATAGCTCATCACTAATAGCTAATAATCAAACCACAGCCCAAAACGTCGCGTTTTACATGTCGTTAAATTTTAAGTGTCATTTTAGTATTCAAACGTCGTAAATATACGCCTCTTTGTCAATTACGAATTCTTGAGCCACCACTGCGTTGGTTAACCAAGATTTATCGACAGTACATTGTGGTGTATAATGAATGTGCTCGTTGTAAATCTGGTATTTTTAGGTATTTTCTAATTAATGGCTGGTTTCGGAACCAGGTTTCGACATAGAATCGTAAATGTTATCGGCTTATTTGAATGAATTGAATTTGAGAGCTAAGATGTTTATATCTTAATTGATGATTGAATAAGTAAGTTTACTGATAAGTCAATATTTTTTTACAATCAAAGATAGTTAGTCCATGGCTCAGACCAAAAAATATAATAGACATTGTTCAGAACAAAAAAGTGAGGTATTTTTTTTTATTTTTTTAACGATCTGACTTATGTCACCGAGCACAGCCTGTCGATAAATGTACCGAGAAACGTTATCATTTGTCATTAACGTTATGTTTTCTCTACTACGCTTCTTTGTTCCGAAGACTGTGTCTATATATTTTTTGGTTTATTACAATTTGGATATTACAATTTGGACAAGTTAAAAAAACACTTTATATTATGTTTATAGTATATATAAAAACACTTATAGTATATTTATTACACAAAAATTATATTATGTTATCATCATGGTATGAGTTTCTCAATGATCCAAATACAACTCTGGACTATCCTAAGAACCTTGCTACTTCAACTCAAAAAGAACACAACAAAAATCTTTATCTAAGTACAATTATAATTGAAAACACGTGATGTCCTTGATCGAAGTATTTTTAAAGTCGGTCGGGTAATGTCAACGTTTTACGAGCAATGCGACACCGCGAATAGTTCACACGAGGGTTACCATGGGTTTGAATCTAGCAGGACTTCCTTACAATAAGGGCGAACGAAAAGACCCAAAATTTTTAGATTTTGAATTCTCCGTTGGGGAAAGCGGGATTGAAAGAGCCAGGAGTGTCTTTTTCTGTTATAAAATGTTCAAGAAGCCACAATTTACCCTTTTATCTATATACCCCTGTTCTCCCTACTGTCAGTGTTAACTTAAAATCAAATTTCGAACATGTTCATAGAATTCAGGTACTAATTCCTGATGCCAATTCCGGACGTGTGTGCCTGCCCTTAAGTCCGTGACAAGTAAACCTATAGCATGACGAAGTGTTAGGTATTTTGTAATATATAAGATTGCTTGAACCTGGACATACAGGAAAGAAAAGGGAACCATTTTTATAGTGTCCTCAGTAAATAACTATAAAATTGCATGCGTGCATATCGTTCTTACCTTAATTATTTTCTATCTCTTTCGTGTTCTAAGGACTAAACGACGCCGTTGGGTTGATTTCGTGTTTTGACTGCGTAATAACCAATTCTTTGGCAGGCTCTAGAGCTAAGGCTTGACAGACTTCAACTTATGGGATGTCATTGGATTTGTCTCGATTAAGGCACAAGTACTATTTTTTTTTTTACCCCAAAATTCAGCAGTCGAATTTTTCTTTTTCCGTTAATGATAGTAGTTAATGTCCCGTTTCAAGAGTCCATTCTCATGGTGATCCTAGTGAAGGCTAGTGTCATGTGCTGTGAATGTTGATGGTGTTATGCAATGCACACATGTCGCTTTGGGAAATATCCATTAGATTCTAACGTTAAATGAGGTTAATGTAGTCTTTGTTCTGTTTGTATGCTGTTGACAGAAATAGTGATTGAATTCAACGCTTAATGGCATACAATACAAATAATGGCATAGTTATTGACACAGGTCTTATTATGAAGAAAAAAGTCTAGAATGGATGATATTATTACAAAAGATCTTAAAATCTCAGTGGGCTTGAAGAAACGAAATTAACCTATTGGATAGTTTTTCTTTTCAGTAAGAATGAGACGGAAATAAATATCGCAAAGACGTTAACGCATTACAATGTAGCGCGAAATATTTTGTTACGCGATCACGGCCGATAGAGCGTAATGTTTTTCGAAAGTATGTATGTATTGACAAACCATCTTATGGCCGTTTATTGACTCCCTAAAATCTTTACAATAAATTATCTGACATCTTTTACGATTCGGCTACTGTAATCGAAACCACATGTTAGCTACGTATAACTAATGATGTTATATACTTTATGTAGATACGTGGTCCTTATTAAACAAACGAATATTCATTGATTGAAGAAAAAAATATTACTAAGTACTTAAAATTGGAAATTATAAAAAAAATATAGTTTTCCTTAGGTCACTCACGCAATGTTGACAAATCTAATGACATCTCACAGTTTGAAATTCCTTAAGCCGTTTATGCTGTAGAGCATTCCGAAGAAATGGACATACTCGTATACAGGGTGTCCACTAAGTAGTGGTCCAAACATATATTTCATTCATCATTACAACCCATAACTGTCCCACTGCTGGGCTCGGGTCTCCTCTCACAGTGTGAGGGGCGCAGGCCATAGTCCACCACGCTGGCCTAGTGCGGATTGGCAGACTTCACACACCTTTGAGAACTTTATGGGGAACTCTCAGGTGTGCAGGTTTCCTCACGATGTTTTCCTTCACCGCTATATATTTCATTAATTAAAAATAATTTCATTAATTAATTTTAATTGCGTCAGAATACAAGGAGAATGAATTTTTAAATAATTTATTTGTATTTTTTTTTCACGGAAGAAACTGAGAATTATCTATTTTCGGAGTAGGTAGTCTGAGAATAACCCATTTATTTTTGCTCAATTAATACATTTTATATAGTGCCATGTCTATGGCGTGTTACGTCTATGGGTAATTCAACAAGTTAGTGAAGTTTGGAGACCCGTGGACACGTAGTAAAAGTTGAGACTGAAATAGAAACAGATCTAACAGTAGTTTTACGACCGCCCGAGTAGTGGCTTTTTATTAAAATTTTATTGAATCTTAAATAATGAGAGTCGCGCCTCGTCTGAATGTGACTGGCGTATAAACAGTCAAGGATTCTTTTACATTTATATCTCAATGTTGTAAAACATTCGTGGCTTTATTACTTTATAATGTGGCTATTTTATAATATGGCTATTTTATAATGTGGCTATTTTGGGCAACAGTTGCAGCTGTTTAAGGAGCGAATGATTTGAGGGAACTTTTAAAGTAGATTTAAGTTTATTACTACTCAACAATATCCTTTAAATATTATGCCTGCTACACATTATTGGCCATGATGGGCGATTATACGCGAGCACGATAATGTGGAAGGGCCAATCGCCTGTAGTCGCCCATCATCGTCCGTAATCGTCATCGTGATCGCCGCGATCGGTGATTTAGCGGTTTTTTGGGCACGCATCAAAGGGAATCGGTTGTAGTTGTGTTGCGCGCACACATTATCGCCGATTAGTATCACCAATTAATGTGTATAGGTAGTTATTTTTGCTTTGTTTTATTACGATGAATGCTCAAACTACACCATCTTGTCTTCGAATAATTTTTTATGACCTTTAATTCAACAACATTGATAAAATTGAAATTAAATGAACAGTTAGCTGCAACAAATTCCACGTCCATTTGGGAAGGCTGCCGCTCAATAAATGATCACGGACGATAATGTGGATGCTTGTACAATGATCGTCGCCGATCACAGACCATCAACGATTGTCCATTATGGCCGATAATGTATAGCAGGCATTAGACAGTTTGTCAACTGTCAGTTGTAAAAGTTGGTTATCCAATAAAAATAAAAAAATATAAAAAAAATTAATGCTACGCAAATTATTGCAAATGATTGGTCTATGACTAGAATTGTCCATGTTGTCTGCAATGGACAACGTATAAATTAAAAAACACGTCAAACAGAAAAAAAAAGTAAACTAGGTACCTACTACCTAGGCAAAGCACGCGGCCTCGCCTGCAGAAAAGTGGTTTTTTAGATTAAATATTTTTTTAACTTAAACACAATCACAAATTAGGTATTTGAAGTTGGTCAAAAACCTTCAAGAAATATCATAGCCACGGGGATCAAATAACATTATGTCATAGTATAAATTAGTAATAATTAGGTACTTTTAATTATTTATTATACCTATTACAAGTTAGCGTGATTATTTACAATTTATAATTCAATTACAAAGCAATTATTTTTAACGTATTCAGCACTATTTCCCTAGATACATATTTTTTTACTTTAAGTAAAATATATTATGGAATTAAAGAACAATTTGATGCAATTAAAATCGTATTATTGCAATAATATCGTATTTTCATTTTATTCGAGAATCGCTCGTGATTAATTAAAGTTTCAATTAGCTTTATTGTTTTAACCCAATTCGATATGATTTTGTGTAACCAATAATACGATTGCAGGAGATGTAAAATTACTTTTACTCTTTTATTTTTCAACCGTATGTGTGTATATATAATGTATTTATGTATGAAAATTTGTATATCATGCGTGCTTTATCTGGGAATGAGCCGCAGCATATACCTAATTAGAAAAATATTTATTTAAATTCAGTGGATACTTCCCCGTATGCAATTTTTTAAATATGCTCTAATAAGAATATTCATTATTCGCATTTTTTTTCTTTTACTTTTTCATTTTCCCATCTCTCTTTATTCGTACTTAACTACTATAAGCCACTTAACATGAGAACTAAAAAAACTTAAAAAAAAATCATTCAAAAACTCTTTAGCAATTTAAAATATCAGATTCCAATTTCACAATTCTTATATGAATTCTATAAGGCTAATGCACACGTGCGACCAACACCCGCATGGCGCTCAATAATACTGCTCGAAAAAAAAAGAAATTTACATAAAAGAACCGGTAAAGAACTCTTCGCGGGGCGCCGAAAACAATTAAAACTATTGTTCTAATAACGCTTTAAAATTTAAAACAAAAGAGGGCAGTGTGTACGCTCTTTCGTGTTCGTTCATGCGGGTTCCTTTTTCAAACCGATTTTTGAATAAAACTTTTCACAAAATTTGAATACCCGTATTCATTATTCAATCTCGAATGGCTTCTTCACACCTTTTGCGCCAACTGTTCTAAAGCCCTATATTTAGGCACCCCAAATTATGATTGGTTAATAAAATATAATTACTTGTACAGCTGACACTTATCGCTATGTAATTTTTATTAAATAACCACATGGGTACTTGGTACCTATATGTAGTACCTACTTAAAATATTTAAGACTTCGCGACTAATCGATATGTGCAACGAATATGTATTCGCAATATTATATTTAGATTTTACTAAAGTTGCTTTTAGAAATGTAATGTATTTTCAAAATAAAATATTTTAATAATAACGGGACTTTAAAGGTCATTAAAACGTGAATATATTAAAAAGCCCTATATAGGTAGGTAGGTATATGTATATAAAGTAATTATGTATTAATTTGCGGTGAACTATAGTCATTGAAATACTTTAGAAACAATAGTGGAATTTCCAACAGTCATATAAAGGTGAAAACTATCAGGAAAACAAGTGTATTTACCCATAGCATAACAGTAACGATTTGATGACTCCTATGGCTTAGTGGTTTAAACTTTGATCTTCGGAGCAGGAGTCCTTGGGTTCAAACCCGGTATACACTTTTATTTTTAAAAAGTTATGTGCGTATTAGAAACAAATTATCACTTGGATAACATCGTGAGGCAATCTACACACTTGAGAGTTCTCCATAAAATAAGTAAAACGGATTTCTCGTCTAAAGTAATTACTTATTTGTAAATTTAATAAGTTTAAGTACTTTGACTTCTAATCGCAAAGAAAATTACTTACCCCCGATAAAAACCTAAATAAATGAAGATAAATAAATAAATAAAATCGCGATGTCATTACCTACTCCATTTATTGAAAATTGGGATTTAAAGACGTAATTATTTTATTATTACATCTCTCTCTAACACTTAAACAAAATTAAAGTTAGAAAGAGACACAGTATGTAAGTGATCTGCTTAGTTGTCAACTTCTTAGTAGAAAAACGTGATAGAATTAGTATCAAAAACTGGTATTACAAGGAAAATATTGCAAATATGTCTGTATGAGTCACATCGGATTTCTACGGCTATTAGAAAAATGTGTCATTCTTGTTATATGTTAGTTTTATGAACGTTTGCGAATAGATCTCTATTATAACTACTAATATTGTATGAGAAAACAAATACCCCAGTGCAAAAGGGTATAAAAAAACAATAGCTTATTTCGCTTCCACAATGAAGACAAAATAAATATAACGACACCCCATTATGTTGAAATCTGTCAAGCCGTTAAGGCTGTAGAGCTTGCCAAAGAAATCGAGGTACATACATACATACATATATGCACTCGAAAAACATTCCCCTCGTTCTCGCACAGTCGGGTAATAAATCAAAAATGCGTATAAAAATCTTCTAAATCCATTTAACTACATAATATTTTCTTATAGGATTTAGGATCTAAGTGGAATTAAAACAGCTATTAGTTAAATACTTAAATTACAATGAATTGATTACACAGTTGAAAGTTACAAAGTCACAGACAACAGTCATTCTTGTGGCTAGTACCTAAAGTTATCGCTTTGTTTCAGCGTTATGAAGAATATTAAGTAAAATGAAACGCAACTTGTCATTTCTAATGAAACGCTTTACAAATGAATGTATGTTCACAGTCATTCTTGTGGCTATATATATAGTAAAGTTATCGCTTTGTTTCAGCTTTACGAAGAATATTACGTAAAATGAAACGCAACTTGTCATTTCTAATGAAACGCTTTACAAATGAATGTGTCATTTGAAGTAGGTATCGACTTTTGCACGTAATTCTGAAACATTGTTATTAAGTTCAGTAATTAATCTCTGCACCATCTGATACAAGAATTGTCGACAGTGGAGTAGCGTGGTTGAATATGCCCTAGGCCTCCTCAGTGATGAGGAAACACTGGTACTGGGCCACCCATAATTTGAGGAGTATTATGATCATTCCATTTTTGTATAAGTCCATCTCTCAAAAGATTGTTAAGGAAATGTCAGTTTCCACTACATTATTTCGAACTCTAATTTTAAATTAAACATTGATTTTAAATAAAACATACACTCGTAGTTTTGGTTTGTGTGTTTAAATTATAAGTGTTCATATAACGTGGCGATGATTAAAATAAAAGTAATAAAAATGCCACAACTTCCAATACATTTCTTTAGCTCATTTTCCTCCTTTTACTGGGTCCGAAATTAAAATCCAGATTTAGTAGTTCGTTGTAAATTTACGTAACTATTCATTTATGTTACAATCCCCTTAATTTTTTCATTAAAAAGATCCCATTTTCGAACACATAAACTCACAAACATCGTGTAGAGTGTGCCTAATAATAATTTCTTGTATTGTTTTTTTTTATGTAACCTATCGTTCATCTAATAAATAAAAAAATCTCTGCAATTCCGTTTGAATCCCGACCCCAGCCGATGTTTTTAATACCATATTTCGTGCACGAATTCTTTCATCTTATTTGCATACGACGGGTTAATTTCGAGCCGTACCATTTTTTCTAGACGCAACGACAAACTAAGAAAAAACGCGGCAAGGGTTAAACGCGGTAGTTTTTTAATCTGTAAAAAATAACTGTCATTATAATCGAGGGAAATTTCTCGAAAAAAAAGGCGCAATTCATTTTTATTTGTTTCATACACATCTGCTATTTTTTTAGTTTTATTTTGTTATTACGTAGTAGAATCGTTTTGCATTATCAAGTGACGCATTTGCATTTTATAAGTTACGTTATCGGGTCGTTTCATTACACCTTTGAAACACATCTGCGGATGAAACAAAGAATAGAACGAAATAAAATATGTTTTTTACTTACACCGACTTAAAACCGGTTTGGTTGCTCGGTTGTGAAGTTGGTTGTCAGGGTAATTTTGCCAGGAAGTAAATGCACTAACTTTATAATTATGTAGTTTAAGCTGTGTTTATCTAGATTTTATTTCTATATCATAAAGGTTTTGTTAAAGAAAATCCTACTCGTTGCAAGTTACGTAAACTTTAGGTACGTTTATAAAATTGTAATATTAGGAATTTAAAAAAATGTGAAAATTTATGATCCGTTACATTTACAAACATAATAATTTTATTAATAAAACTTATGAACTAAAAATTTACTTGTGTTTTATAAAAATTATATAAATTAAATACACATGTTTGAAACACGATATTTATGTAGGTTTAGAAAAACCGTTATTTTCCCGCCATAACGATTACAACATCCAAAACTTGTAACCGGTTCCAACCTTTTCGAATTGGACATTGGAGTGTTAAGATATAAAATATGTCCACTTGTCTGGTCATAACATTTTATGAACGGTTTAGAAAGTAATATAAAATATTGAGGTGTATTTATTGTTATTAGACTCCCAATCTGCGGTCATTGACATCTGAGATGTCGTCATACTGTGATACTAAAAATAAAATGTAAAATTAATTAATATTATTTTAGATTTTTAGACAACAAATGACTTCAGTACATAATTCATCTTGTTATCAAAATAGTGTCAAAAAAATTCTTTTATAATTAAATATAAATAGAATTTCTCATTCGGATTTAAGTACAGATTATGAATGATAATAAAATAGATGTAACATGGAAAGTAATTAATTATTATTTATAACTTAATAAATTTCCTTCGAAATAAAAATAAATGTAGTTAAAATGTTGCAATCTTATCGTCTTTATTAACTTAAAATACTCGTAACTAATAAAATGATCACCAATTTTATAATGATAACGAAGTAACATAGATTGGAACTTTATTAAAATAAGCTACTTAATAAGCAATGACGTCATTCATACGATACTAAAAAACAAAGTGTCATGTGTTACAGTTATTTACTCCCAAATAACCATATCTGTGTATTATTTGCTGTTGGTAAAGTCGATCATTAAGGTACCTACTACGCTATTTCAATTCTTCAATTACTCAAATGTAAATATGAAATAGCACCGAATTACAATAATATTAACGTACTTTGAGATGATAAAACCCCTCAGATTTGTAAAGTACTCACCGACAACCCAAAAGTATCTCATCCATCTCATAATGCAAATAAAATTCAAAAGTAATGTATGTATGTATGACAATACGCATAGTTCCCGGTATGGAACGCAACGGAAGCAGTTGCCAAACCGGACCGCAAATCCTAATCCATTAAGAATACGATTACTATGCGTTTTGCATCTCACGACGACTCTTGCAGCACGAAAATCGACTTTATTCCAATATGTTTACGAATTACACCGTTTCTTTGTAATTCAAATGTTCTAAAGACGTTTGCTGATTATCCCAGCTTCCGGGCGGTTTCTCACAAACGAGAAATTTGCATACTATTCACGAAACGTGGGAAGGGTATGTCACACATTTGGTCAATGGTTGCGTCGCGTCAATCCTGGCAGACTTAGGGTACTTACAAACTTGCGATTGTAATGTGTCTATTACAATGAGAATGAAGTTGGAAAAAAATAATAATTGAATATTAGTTTCATTACACTAATTCGCCATTGAAATGTCAAAAATGTTTTTATTTTACTAATATTTTTTATCGTGAATACAATGGATTTTAAATTACCTAAAATACAAGAATTATGTTAAGGGCAAATTAAAAGAGTATTATCTAGCACTAAAAGTAAGGTTTGCCTTCATAAGGGGGGTTTAAAATACTATTTATCTTACTTAAGTTATACTTAAATATCCCCTAAATAACTAAACCTCTACATTAACTAAAGACCGACAATAGATAAAACTATGTTTTATAATAAAGTCTGTCAATGTTACTTGTTTCGTTTCTGTCTAGACATCTACAAACTAAATCTTAAAAGCCTATAGAACATAATAAACAATGCCAGCAATTTTTATAAACATTAAAAGACAGAGGCCGTGGGAATTTAACTAGAGCTTGCGCTATTATTAAAGAATTAAGTTATAATCGCTGATAATTATCGTAAGGACAAGCTGAATTGAATAGTAAACGAAGCGAATTGAAATACTGTAGTAGACAAATTTACTTATAGTTTACGTTTAGTTTCATAAGTAATATAATTCAGTTTAATACTGTATAAAACATATTATTATTTAGGTACTTATATCGTAACCAAATTAGGATTTTGAAGACATTTTTTGAAACAAAATGTAGCATTTTAAATTTACTAGAAAAGTAGAATTTTATCAATGAAATATTTTTTTAATCGGATAAGTAATAGAATAAGTAATCCGAAGATTACCACCTACACATAAATTCTCAACTACTTTTTCATAATGTTAGTTAAAAAAACTAACTAAAAGTAAAGCTTCTAATGTAATGAACTTGCGCAAAGCAGTTCCATACTAAGTCGCAACCGAATTAGTCGCAAAGCCGCAACCTTAGTCGCACCTCTGCACGCACCCTTATGTACGTTACTAGAATAAAAATATTCAAATATATTCACGCATTGCAACCCTGCACGACTGTACACTGGTTCTCAAGGCGTTTGATTCGCAATTGTATTGTGTACTTATAAACGATAGGTATGCAAATTACTGCATACTAAATGAGATTAGATGTTTGTAGGCAGTTCTGTTGCAAGTGTTGAAATAATTCCCATCGCAAGCTGTGTTTTAATGTTGTTGGTTGTAGAAAGGGCCCGGGTTCGATTTTCGGTTCGAGTTTCAAGTAAGAGATATTGACAATTACATAAAAATTGTGACTGAAATTATACAGTTGTCTTTTTTTAAATCAATTTTTTAAGAGGCGCAAGAGTGGCGTGTTATTGTCCCAATAATAAATAAATAGAATAATATCGTTAAGTTACCTATACACAGACTGTATATTCGATAAATTCTGTAGTGTATCAAGCAATCCTTGTTGGAATATTCCTTTACCTAGTAGAGGCATTGTCATAATAAAATGGCAATACGATCTAAAAACCGACCAAAGACCCACCCACATTACGCAAAAAGTGCTTTGCGCACCCTCACACGCTTGCCAAATCACCCTTCTCTATAGAATACTGTGCCCCATGATTGGTTAGTCCACACATCCCCTATAACATTAACCAAATAAACATGACCTCCCGCGTTACTAACATTCACCTAAACCAGTTAGGGAATTGAATGAACTGCGCGCGGCGCGGTAGGTCAAGTTAAATTGGTGTCATAGACATGTGTGATGCAATTTTTATTTTCCTCAATTTCCCCTAATTCGGGAAGCCGGGCCATCCCGTGGGATCTCCTCCAATCAAATTAAATCCCCGATTGACGTTCCGACGTTTGGATTTGGTATTGTATTTTTCTGTAATTTTGAGATTGCCGCGAAATTGCACAACGGTAAAAGTAAGTAAATCAAAAGTAAGTTTCAAATTATTGTATGAGAGTTTCTTCTATTATTGTAAAAGAAAAGTAATATACGTATACACTTGTTGTAAATACAATGGTTTTAAATCTGTAAAATTATTAAAATGAAATTAAATAGGTAGGTATTATTCGACAATGGCTTTTCTTTTTAGATTTGGATTAAATTTTTCTGTCACGTAGAATTTTCTTTGAATTTTCACGTTTTAATAACATAGATTAATTTTAGAATTAATAATAGGTACCTAAATAATTAACAGTACAGTAGTTAACTATAACCACAGTATAATATTAAAATTTCGAAGTTATTTTCAGATTTATTATAATTATTACAATAGGTCCGACAATTCTGTGGAAGTCAATTTACTTTATTATGAAGAATGACTTTGCATTGCTAAGTAATAACACGTAAAACTTTGTCTAGCCGTAGATTAACTATTGTGCTTTGTAATATAGACTATAGATGACTATAGTTATTGGGGAACGTTCAAGTATTACCTTAACACAATTTTTGAAGGTCTTTGACCCTATCCCCCCTTTAAGGAACCGTATGTTTTTCTGTATCCTCCTTCCACTAACTTAAAGTTACGTAGCACAAACGATCGTTTTTATTTAAAAAAAATTATCATTTTGCTAAGTTACAATAGGTAATGTGGAACCCTAAGGGATCATCTAAATATTTGGCAGAACAACATCTGCCCGGTCTTCTAGTCGAAATGTTAAGTAATTAAATAACAATTAATTTACCTAATTAAATTCATAGTAAATCATAGAAAATTAGTATTGATGATCAAACGAACTTGTTAAAGCGAAGTTCGATCACAATTATTATGAGCACCTGTATTCAACACTATTTACACTAAAGGACTGAGTTGCGGGGATATCACTTACAAATTGTTGAACCACAAAGTAAATCTTATTAGATTTATCTATTATTGTTATAAATCGCTAGAATAAAGATGCGAAATATAATGTCATAGTTAGTAATGACCGAAATGGTACCTACTGTTACCATCTTCAAGTGGTAAGATCGCGCGATAATAATTCCTGTCAGTTTAGTATCAAATTATGGCGGCGTTCTGCAAACTTGTTGAAATTTGTTAACGAAAAAACTGGGTCGTTATTTCGAAAGCAGGAAAGTTCGGAATTGTTTGAGAACCGGCTGGGCGGCTTTGACGCGTTCAGTTAAAGTTTTTATGTAAAAATACGTTTAATATTAGTACACTGTAAAGTGTTTAATATTATTATCTAAGTGTGCAGTTTCATTAATTTTATTAAGGAGGTGTTTTCTGAAACGACTCGACAAACGATAATGTTTTGCATCCACTAACAAACAAAGTACGAATGATGTAGTTTGACTCCTTAACCTTATTTTTTACTAGCAATCGCCCGTGGCTGCGCCCGCGTAATTTTCCTGTTTCCGCAATATTTTTTATTCCCGCTCCTTTCCTATTCATCTTAGCGTGATGTTATATAGCCTATAGCCTTCCTCGATAAATGGACTATCTTAGACTAAAAGAATTTTTCAAATCGGTTCAGTAGTTCCTGAGATTAGCGCGTTCAAACAAACAAACTCTTCAGCTTTATATTTTTTAGTATAGAAGCATAGATTCGTTCTGCGAAAGATTAAAACAACTTTCCCTTGTTGTTTACATCCACATAATATATATCAGAGTCTTCAGGAAGAAAATGTATTGGCTAAGTTCTTCTGCTTATGTTTACCATAATAGACTTCATCGTCACTTACTACCATCAAGAGGGAAAATTGTCAAACACTGAGCAAAAAAACAACTAACAGACAAAAAAATAGTTTCATTCGTTTAAAATATCAAACGACATAAAGTACTTGACCGTAATGACACTAACCCGTACAGTTGTTTACACTGTATTCGGCCGTTGCGGGGTGGTACAAAAAGTTCAATTGTAAAATCTGGCGTTCAAAACAAGTAGCGGCACATGTGGCGAATGAGTATCTGACTCATGTGGCGTCAGTTTTATGTATGTACGTATGTATGTATGTATGTACGGTGTGTACGGAGCCCGCGCTGGGGTTCGCTGCGGTGTGAAGGTCGGCCTGTCGCTATGCTGTAAAAATGATTTGTAAAACACGTATATCGCTTCTGATTTTTCAGAGATTAAAAAAGTCATTATGTGTATACAATTTCTATGGAATTTACGACATAGGAAATATTATTGAGGGGCTATGAATGTGTAGGGTTATTAAAAAAAATAAACGCCGATGAAGGTAGGCTAACTCAGAGATAACATACTTAGTCTTAGTACTATTTTACTACCTAACAGTAAGTTTACTTACGTCAGAACATGACTAACTTCGTCAACTTAACTTAGTTCGTTGTAATTTAACTTGCTAGCGGCTAGTAAAAATCTAATTATGACCGTCAAAATAAAAACCACTAAATTTTAAAACGCAACCAAAATGGACGAAGCACAGTTCATCAGTAATTAATTCGAATACAAGCTAGAAATAATACGACTAGTTTATTTTGGGTTCTGTAGATATAAAATTTTTTAGGGTAGGTACCCACTACAAAAGATGAAGGTACTACAATAGATGAACTCAAAATTCTAGAGCTTGCTTTTTGAAAATGTTAAGGGATTATTCTTAGACCTAAAAATATAAAGACCCCCTTCGGAACGAAAAAGCGTAGTCGAAAAGACATAACTTAATTTACTAATTACATTCCTTGTTCTGTGGTTTTAGAACAAAATCGTAAAGATATATAATACCGAATGTAGCTATCAGAATTGAAGTACATACCAGAATTTTACTACTGTCAGTCTCTCATTGTTTTACACGTTAAAAAGTGATGTCAAAGGTTTTTTGATCAGTTTGCAGACCTCCAATCGCCGGAGCCGTGTAGCGTCAGATCACCTATGATTACAAGGGCTGCACCCCTATCGCATCGCCGAACCCTTTCCCGATTCATTATTACCTACCTCTACCTACCTACCTCTAATCGAACGAGCGCGCACACCGCTATTATACGCTTATGAATGTCCACTAGACTTAAACAAAACAAAATGTCAAGGTTAACATTTAAGAATAGAATAGAATACTCTTTATTATAGGTACTTTTTAAACAGTAAAATAAAAGTTTATTCCAGTACTACAAGACCGGGCAGTTATTGTTATGTTACAAATTTTATCTCTTACAATTTAGTTGATCGCATAGTTTTCTACATTAGGTACTCCTAATCTTAAATTTTTACTATTTTTAGTAAATGCTCATCATATTGAACAACTTTGACTATGGCGGCGTTACCTCTAAATTAATTTTTATTTAACAATAAATAAAAGCTTAACCCTAATTGCATAAAAATTAAATTTGCTCTTCCAACACAAGTCCCATGCACTATTCTGCATAATTAATTTCAATAATAATAAGTACCCACAGGGTTAAACTCTTGTTTTAACCCCACGCTCCCCATGACGTCATAACCGTTCGCGCCAAACGACAATGGCGCCAAATTCTTTTGTTCCATTTTTAAATTTCATAATTAGAACTATTTAAACAATGCATCGTTCACTCGCTTGGTTTGATACAAAGGTTTTTGATGAAGCAGATATGAAATACGTAAATGTAAGAGGTAATTTAAGTTGGTAAGCATTAAGAAAGCCAAATTTAGTACCGAACTTAAATGAAGGGTTAATTTTTGGTTTTAGTTTACAAGGCGAAGACATTCACGAAGTTAAATTTTGTTAAAAATATATTATGTTACGTGGATTTTTTCATTTAAAGCAAAACTCACACTATGACATGTTTTATCAGTGAACACTAGAACATGAAACAAAAATATCAGCTAAATCATAATTCAACAATCTTTGAGTTACAGTAAATCAAAAATAGAACAAAAATATTTTTATGAATATAGATAAAAAATCTATAAATATTGTCAAACTCAAGCCGCCTGATAGATTTTTGCCTGACATTTTGAAATAATGCATTTGTTTAAAACGTTGACTTTATTAATAACTCGATGACAGCGACATCTATCGATTCCTGTCATAGATACGATCTGTAACTTTGATAAATGTTGGATAATAAATACATTTCGCGAAATACATTTAATAGCTGCAGGCTCACGGACAAATATACTTAGAATTTTGTATAGGAATAAAGTAATTATACGTAGGTTTCGCATAGGTATACAAATAATAAAAGTAGTTTTATAGTGAAAACCTTTTCAAGTAATCACCATTGTAACTCATAACTGTCCCACTGCTGGGCTTTTGTTTTTTCTTATGTGAAGGACATCTAAGAGGGCACGATAGCGAAGACTTTATAACATAATCAGGAATCAAAATATTAATGTTCAAATGGCACCTTATAGTTTGGTTAAAAAGTCTAGCAGAAGATAACTATGAAAAAGTAAATTATTTTTCAGTTGTAACGTCGACAGTGTCAGAAAATTATACGTCAAAAAATGAATACAAAATCAATAAAATGTGAATAAATTAAATAAAAACAGCAAAGCCATGTTATTTCATAAATTGAAAAGCCCATATTGGCGCAAAATCACCGCATTTTAATGAAAAAAAGGATGGATAATTGTTTTGATATCTTAGCGAATTATAAGGCAGGAAGTATTGAGAGACATTCCGACAGCACAGACTTTGAGGAAACCCTGATATCTCCACGTCTATCAGCTAAAGGTGGTAAGCATAGTCTTCTTGAATCTACTAGTGCGGCTCAGAGAAAAGTCAGCCAAATTACAAGTTCATCCATCGAACAAAAACAACACATGTATCCTAACTCAATGATATACGATAACATACCAGTTCGAGACTATGACGTCACAGACTCGAAATATAGAAAGGTTTATAAAAAAGATTCTACTACGTTACGTGCCAGAGGAGATCATTTATTACAGCAAGAAACATTTCATCCTAAAGTTAGTGAATCTAAACCGTATTTTTCAAACATTTTAAAGCGGTCTAATCATCATACGAAGCAAATGATAAGTGCCAAGGATACTACACAGGACAATTTAAACAACGGTAAATCGTTTTGTCCAGATTGCGAGCGTAGACGAGTAAAAAAGCTCAATAGATGCCGACAGCAGACCTATGTAGTACAACCAGTTTATGCCGTTGAAAACATACACGGAGGACCAGTTCCATTCGGACATGCAAATGATCGAGCGCCGTTATCACAACATATCCATAAGGCCACGAGAAAACAGACCTCCAACACGAGCTATGAACTCACCTCGTCTGAATCCGAAAATGGACACAAAAATGAACGTAAGCAGGTCAATCACCGACGAAATTTTATAGACAGATTTCAGAAGGAGATGAGGAAGGAGTACATCAAGTATGAAAAGGAATTGATACGGAGCCGCGTACAGCAGTACCCTTCTAAGCGAGCTTATAATACACCCTATAATGTGTTCTCCAATCCATACTGCCAATCCAACTGCAACAATGACACATTTGGAAATCAAGGTGGCGACCAAAGTAAAATCCCATCGACTTCCTCTGGTTTTTGGGAATATCTTTTTGAAAAAATACGTGGGAGGCGACAAACAGAAAGAGATGATTCTAAATCTTGTAGCTGTCCAGGAGAAGGAGGGAACCTCCCTCAATCCCAGCCACCGTTACAGATTGAACCCTGTTCTCCTGAAAATTGCGAAAACTTTTTTGCGCAATCACAGAGAAATAATTACAATAACACAGATTCATTTCCTGAATGCAAAAGCTGTATGCAACAAACTGATAATATTGCTGATTTTATGGGGGAAAATACGAGCAAATTACAGAAAGGAATTGGAATTGGTAAGCAAGATAAAAAAAATGGTCGCACGCCTGTCATATGTAAATGCAATTCAAACAAACGGCGTCAAAGTAAACCAGCATCAGATAGACTAAAGAACCCTCGAAAGTCCCTGACACAACTCGGGGAATCGGGCCCGTGCAAGACCTGCCAGGAGCCGCACGATGACATCGCCAAGACATTGGAAGAGAAATACAATGGAGAGATATTATGCATTCACAATCCGCCTTGCATTTTAATTAATGGTTGTCTCAATTTACCCGAGACAAAGAGGACTCCGCCGGTTCAAGGGAACTTTTGGCCCGTGACGCAAGATAAGAAATCGAGTTTTTACCACATTTGTCGGAAAATGAAACGGCCCAGAAACTGCGAGCAGGCGTGTCAGTACAACCTTCAGAGCATCGATATGCAGCGAGCGATGCAGATAAAGACTGAAAAGCTCGTCCAGAGCATATGTAATCACAATCCCCCCTGCCAAATCGTGTACGGTTGTTACAAAGCTAAATACGATCCGAAGTTGGACAACTCGTGCGTGCACGTGCCTATGTGTCAGCGACTACCTCAGTGTCTGATAGAGGGAGAGACGCGGCCGAAAGAGGACACTAAAGAGGGAAAGTCATGCGAACACAATCCCAAATGTAACGAGGTACCTTTATGTTCGAGAAAGTTCGTCATATTGACGGCTAAGGGTACAGTGGGGACTCAAGTGCGGCCGAAATCGAAGTTGGTGTGTCGACATGAGCCTCCTTGTATCATGATCCCGAAGTGCCTCGCCCGGGTCATAGCGGATAGCTACCTCCCCTGCGACGCGATCCCGGACTGCGTGCATCAACCGTGCTGTGAAATGATCCCGGCTTGCTGCAGGAAGGCTGCCAAGGAAATGGTCTCTGTTTCGTCACAATATCCTAATGCCCCGTGTCGAATAGTCTAGGTGATGTATTGAGTTTAACGTCCAATAAGCGGGGGACTTAAGTATTAATAGTCGTTTCTGTTTTGAATTGATAACTAACGTACTCGTAACTCTGATAAGAGTTAGCGTTAATTAGAGGCACCTTATTGTCGATAACAAATATCAACAAAATTCAGCACACGAAACTTAATTCAGTCTCCATAGATAATTAATTAATTTAATCGTGTTTACAGATGTTTTCAGTTGACTTTTTTTTGGATTAACTTTAAAATGCCTTTCTGAAGTAAAATCAATCAAAGAACCTACTTCACATGGAATTCTTCCTGTGAATGACAACCATTACATTTTTTTTATTTTAAAGCGTAAATATTCGAATACAATCACGAAGAAAAAACTAGTAGCGTGGTTGCAATGCTTTGTTCTAGCTTTCAATAAAATAGTGTAATGAATTATGTGAAAAAACATAACATTTTACTGCAACTTTGCGTGTTCACTATTCTATTTATACCTGAAGCGGGTATGCATAATTTTCTACTCTGTTTCTCCATTTTCTCATTACGAATTCCTTATGTATCAATGAGTGAACAACACAGTTGCATGCGGTTTTTATTCTGGGAAAGCCGTTATAAGTTACTATTTTTTTTTTGTTTTTTTTTTATTCCGGCCAACGCACACTACCATACTGCGTTTCGTATATAGACGCGTCACACACACAGACGTCAGATGACGTTGACATTGACATCACAGGGGCCGTTCAAGTATTTCGTAACGCTATTTAAGGGAGGGAGGTCTTGTAAAATGTTATGATGATTTATATAGGTTGTCAAATAACGCGTTACAAAAATATATTTTATTACAATAAACCTATGCAATATAATTTTCGTATGTCGGCAAAATGACAACTTTTTTCGGTAAAAATGGTAATTTGAGCGTTACGTAAAACTACTTAAATGCTCCTATAATCGTATCGATCTATAGTTTATTATTTCAAATAATGAGTTTTGAACAAATTTCGGCCATAGAAGTCCTCTATTGTAATTCCATTTAATTCACCTCTTCATACTAAAACAAGACGAGTGACAACTTTTACCTTTAAATGTTACCCGTTTTAAATGTAAAAGAGTTGCAGAAGACTGATTCTACAAATTAGTCACATGTCACCACACTTTGGTCGGTTTTATCAACGACGACATAAATAGCTTTCTATCAATATTTCACTTCTTTGCGTCGGAAACTTAATGATACTCATCAATCCACTTGTGCGGAGGACGAATTTATTTTAAAACTAGCAATCACCGGCAGCTCTGCCCGCGTAATTTCGCATTATTTTTATTGCTGCTCCTCTCCTATTCATCGTAGCGTGGTGTTATATAGCCTATAGCCTTCCTGGATTTATGGACTATCATACACTAAAGGAATTTTTCAAATCGGTTCAGTAGTTCCGGAGATTAGCGCGTTCAAACAAACAAAGATACAAATTCTTCAGCCTAATTCTTAATTCAGCTTCAACTTAATTCTTTAACTTAGTAATTTATTTATAGTCAAATATTCTATAATATTTCAAACTATAGATAGGTCACGTTGCGCGTTGCTAGTAAAAACTTAAATAAGTCTGTACAATAATAAAGTCTTTAAAGACAGAGCATAACTATGAATTTTTTTTTTTTTAAATAATATACAAATTAATCTCATTACTTTTTGTATCAGAACATCACGATTATGATTACCTAATTAGTAAAAAAAAATAGTTTGCCCCAAAAGTAAGGCGTATGTATGTATGTAAATATGTATATATGTCTATTTCTACAACACGCTCTACAGCACAAATGGCTTGACAGGCATTCAAAACTTTTTGTGCATCTGAAAATTTGTTTTTTAAATATGCCACCTCTAATTTTTTAGCAATTTAATGACAGTTTTAAGGCCTTAAATCACATAATTTTGTCTGTCCACAGGAGAAGCTGCCGTCTCTTGAAGATGGAATCTCTCTGAAGCTACCACGAGCACCTGTATCCCATAGGAACCGGATAATTAGAGCCATCAAACGATCACAAAAAGTCACCTGATACAATACCAATTATTTGGCTACAGTTAGACATTTAGAACGAGAAATAGCGCTTAAATTCATCTTTATTTGTGTACAGAAATAGGAATTAACATTATTTAATAATTGTGTACTAAGGCTCAGTTAATATTGATTTGATTATATTAAATTATAAGGTAATTATTATTAATAATTGATAGGTTCAATCAGTTTATAACCTTAGCTCATATTTTTTTGTAATAGAAATATTTTAAAATATATCTCAACGTTTTTAAAATCCCATTTATATTGTCTTAAAGGCAGATTATCAATGATTAACTTATGAATGTTATGGAATTCTGTTAAATTTGCTTTGTTTTTTTTTTTGCAAGTAGGTACCTTTAGCTGAAAGTTGTTAAAGAGAAGATGGTTCTCGAAGAATTAGGTCACTGCGTCCTGATGGCCATGTCATGGTATATGTTGATAAAGTAACAAAATTATATTGTACTTCGAATTAAATTGTGATAAGTTTTGTTTTTTTAATATAAAGATTGTCGAATTGAAGCAATATTAATAAATTTTTTGACAAATTGTTTTCTTTTTTTAATTTTGTAATAAATATTTTGATGAAATGTTATTTTTTTTTTAACAAAGTGTTGCTTGACAGATGACTAGACGACCTATTTATACATATGATTGTATATTTCATTAGTTTTAATTTTGGTAGTTTTTTGATTTTGAACGGCAACATTCTCTTACAATCGAGGCAAACCTAATAGCATTTCTTAAATAAAAATCTCTTAGGATATTAATGCCGCAGATCGAGCCAAAGAAATAAACATACATACATACATACGGTATACAAACATTACAAATCAAAGAGTCAAAGATCTAATACGGTAATTGCACCATAATTCGGCCCTGCTTCAGCCCCAATTTAATAGGGTCGAAACACGATCGTCTAAATCGTGAGTACCTTATAAACTTCCTACTTACTTAAATCTGTAGTAAATCAGTAATTTAGTAAGAACATAAAATTCCCAGTAAACAAATACTTGTGGCGTTCATCAAGATAGCGAAATTAACAGGTTTCCGTGATGAAAGGTAGTTTGAACTCGGCTCATATTTATCGCGACAGCTCAAGAGCTCAGCTTGACAAATTAATAATGTCATAGTGTAACAAGAAACGTATTTTTGTAATAGCTACTTAAATTCTACGAGGTAGGGTTTAGAGGTTTTGAGGTAACTCGATAATTGTGTAGAATAGGCACTTAGTAACAGAGGAAAAATAATTATTATAGGTATAACATAATTATATACGTTGCCATCATAACCATATACCATACCGTAGTTCGAAGTCATACCATATAATAAGTATATACTCATACCTAAAAAGACTTGCACTCACACTGAAGACGAATCCAATGACACCTTACACGTTGAAATCCGTCACGTTGTCCAGGCTGTAGGGCGTGCCAAAGAAGGACATACATACAGTCATACTCTCGAAAAACATTAAACTCCTTGTGTATGGTAAAAAAAAATCTAAGCACAAAACATTTAGATTTAACTACGAAACACTAAGTTACTTCTTACTTTAGCCTCATAAATAAATCACCAGCCAACCAATCCGGCAATTCCGAACACAATGATTAGATTAGCAAACAAAGAAATGCCTCATGTATGTAGAATACTTATTTTCTATTCAATTCAATGCAAATCCGGATTTTTGGACTACGCGACATTTTCTCACGATGAAATTCGTAACGTCCATACTAAATTGAACATTTGTACACATAGCAGCCGATGAAATTATAGAATGTAACAAGCGTCGACAGCGAGAAACGATAAACGATTTCCGTAAGCCTTTTTTAAAATATGATTATGTTATCACTTAAACATCTCTACACTAAGTTATATTACCTAGGACCTAAATAATAATTATGTCAAGTACAATAAAAATCGTAAATGATTTTTTAAGGATTTAATTTGTAATAATAATAATTGCATGCATAGTATCATTTTATTTGCAATTGAAGGTTAGGTATAATCTTTCTATAAATATTTAGCATAACAAACACTAAATTGATATTAGTAGATACCTAGTTCATAAATACTCTAGTAATCTATGTAGGTACTTACATACCCAATTCCTAGATAATAATAATTTAGTCTACAAAAGAAAATCTAATTAAATTCAAGTAGATACACATTTTTTAATGGATTTACAATTTATAGAAAATGTTATAAAACCAAAATTTCAAAGAAAAAAAAAATCGAACTAGAAAAACCTATCTTATCGCCAATCGCTGCTAGTCAAACAAGAGCCGCGACGAGAGCTTGAAGCGATCCCTATAAACATTTTTAACTTATAGCCACCTTAGGAAAATTTCCTAATCTGTACCCAACTGAGGAATTTTATCATTTCGACCGTCTAAGTAGAGAACCAGTTGAACCTGGAAAATAAAAAATTCTTTACGAATTCAACGCAACCGAAAATCTACCTTATTTAAACGTATTAAAGTACAAATTTGGGTGTGGATACATGTAAAATTACAGCGTTTTTGAGTCGGAGGCGCGATGATCAAAAGCTAATGAGTAAAGTACGTTGACCCCGACCAGTTTGAGTCCAATGTGGTTTTAGTATTCCGTTGGATTGTCAATAAAACTATATTTGAATTAACATACGTGATTCCATGGGTCCAGTTTTGTTGCTATGCAAAGAATTGGTAACTTAGAGCTTAATCATGGCCATTGTAGTATTTTACCATACAGGAAAAAGTAAAATTAAAAAAAAAAACACAAATTTTTGGTGACTGAGGCATTAAGTTTGCCTTTCGATCTGCAACCGTCTTCTTAAAAAAAACAATAAGGGATTTACAGCACAGTTAATTAGAAACCAAACATAATTATTTTCATTAACTATCTTGAATTAAATATATAATTATTAATTTAAATTCTTTAGCTCAATTTATGACTTAACATTAATTATTATAGGTACGTACATTACAGAACCTTAAAATTTCTGAGCGGGTATATTGTAACATCACCCCTACAGGCAAAATGTAACTCATTAAATCAAGGAAACCTTTAAGTACAAAGGTTTTACTAAAACAGTTCACTCATTATTCTGGCAACACAGCTCATTGAAAACATGCAGCACTGTTTAAAATGTAGGTATCTTAAATTACCTTAATAATAATAGGCAATATTTACGAACAATAATTACTTAAATATGAGTATCTTACGTCGTAAAGCTGCTTTTTTAAGCTAAAGTCATATCCTGGATAAAGCCTAAGTACGTTTAACAATAGCAATAAGGAACGATGATGGCAATATTGAATTATATAAAACATAATCGACTCATTATAATAATAATAACAATTATGTACTCGTACCTACGTGATATTCCCCGAAACTCTCTCTCTCTCTTTCTTTATAGTTAGATTCCCTAAAATTCGATTACCTAGATCCCCTTCCTCTACTGGACGCCCCCTATTTTATTATTATTCATTCTAAAGTACAATACCTATTATAATTACCTACATCTGATTTCCTCCTACCTTGTTAGAAAATAATAACTAACTCCAAGCTCCTTTGTATACATTCAATAAATCCAGCGTCGCAGGCGTCTCAATAAATATCGCTAGCTTTCTAAAAACCGCCGGAATCGAACCCGCTCACATCTGAATGCTAATAGCTCTTGTAAACTCCTACGTTGATTCAATACAAATGTATGCAAACGATGGAATACCGGACAGAACTTATAAATCTTTTTTGAGTGAGACGTCACATAAAAATACACGATTCGGTTATTTTTTACCTGTCGTGTCGATGGACGTGCCACACTAAAATATTAGTATCGTGCTAAAAATATCAACAGGTATGTATATTTAAGATGATATAAATTTATGTGCAGTATTTTAGTTTTATTTAATTCGATTCTGAATTAATGATTCCAATAAAATATAAAATCTTAGTCATTAGTATGCCTATATGAAAGACTATTAAGAAGTCAAATTGGATATCAATACGTAAATTCACTCGTAAAATTGGCTGCTAGTGAATTGTTTTTTAATTACTAGAGGACTTGGTATGCGGTCCAAATTCGACCATGCCACATTACGTCAAACTATAGATGGCTCATTCGATGGTTGTTAGTGGTAGATGTCAATTTCAACGTAAACTATGTGCCTACAAGGCTTTCCTTGTTACTGTGATAATTATGTCCATGTATTATACGCATTGTAGCGTGCGCTATCTATGATTTTTTGAATTATTTGTAATTGTAACACAGTTATTATTCAAATAGTCCCTTGCATAGTCCCTTCACTACAACACCCTGTTCAATTGTGGTTCTAAACCATACTCGCACCTGTCAAATTCATCACAAATTGTTTATTAAAATCGGTCCAGCCGTTCAGACGTGTATACAACAACATTGTTAAATAATTATGTTTTAATATTCTTAAAGTCCCACTGTTATAAAAAGAAAAAACGCGGGTTTCCTTCTTACTTTTATTAAATATTTATAACGCATCGTTTATATGTTTTTGTTAAGAAATTAAACACCTTTTTGACGATAACATGGATAAATCTACACTTCTATAAGTACTAATAATAAGCTGAAGAGTTTGTTTATTTCAAAAATTCTTTTAGTGTAAGATAGTCCATTTATCGAGGAAGGCTATATAACATCACGCTAGGATGAAAAAGAGAGGAGCACCAATAAAAAATATTGCGAAAACGGCAAAATTGCTTGCTAGTTAATCAGTATGCTTCTTTATATACCTACACCATATACACGTGCCAATACAAACGGTTTTAATAATAAATTATTGTAAAACCCCAGTAAACAATATTATCATTCTTGAACACACATAGTGACTGATAGGGTTACGCTACGTAAATAATCCTACGTAACCTATTTAAATAATCGCATGTATGTATGTGCGTGTGTACAAATACTATTAACGCTATTGGTCAGTTCAGAGAAGTTTGTATGTAAATGAATTCTAGACACTGATTTAATATTTACTACTATACTATAGTAATATTTAAGTATCTTGCAGTAATAAGATAGTGGTTTGGAAGATGGTCTCGCGAACGGGAATTCCAGGATTCGAACCCATGCACGCACCTCTGATTTTTTTAAAGTTATGTGCGTATTAAGAAACTAATTATTACTTTCTTCGGTGAAGGAAAATTTCGTAGGAAAACCTGCAAACCTGAGTTCTCCATAAAGTTCTCAAAGTTGTGTGACGTCTTCCAATTCGCACTTGGCCAGCATAGTGGACTATGGCCTGTACCCCTCACATTGTGCGAGGAGACCCGAGCCCAGCAGTGACAGTTATGGGCGGTGATGAAAAATAAAATTAGGGCGTCTGTTTGTAATATTGAAATAATCGCTTTTGATTAAATGCTTAATGTATGTACCTACTCATGTACTTACATAATATATTTACCAAAATATTTTGTTTTACAATTTTCGTGCCGTATGTCTATTCTGGACCTATTTTGACGGGACTTGCACTGGCTAGGTGATGTAATAAGAAAGGAAGTAACTTAAGCTCCTTTTATCTTCTAATTTATAAGTTTCTAGGTTACTAAGTAATATTAATATGTAGGATTAGTTCAGAACCACGACATACGAGTACATGTATGTTGTCAAATTTCCCTGCACAATAAAATCGCATATCGGAGCCGATACAGAATTAGTATTGCTGACGGTGTTTCGTGTTGTGTATAAAAAGTATTCGTGGAAGCTGGTCTGCACGTGCCGACAGTTCAGTGGATGAACTGGTTCCGATAAAACCAGGTCCCAGGTCTTTCAGGGTTCCGTAGAAAATGATAAAAATGGTATTTCGTCGTGACTAAAAAGGTAAACAATCTTTGCACAACTTTTATTTATTTCATTAATTTAAAAAAATATTTAGAAGTAGGTATACAGAGATTTATTTTAACAATAAATTATTGTTTATTCTTTATTTTTTTTAATTTGTGTCTGTCTTACTTTTAAATCGATAATTACATAAAAAGACAGTGTAAGATTGTTTACCTTTTACATCACGACGAAAAAAACGAGGTATAGTTTCATTGTCGAATGTACCAGCAATTTTGAGGGCGTTGATTTATAATACTACGTGTATCGACTTGCACTGAGGTTCTAGGTAGTTTTAGGTTTAATTGTATTTGGAAAGGACAGTGGGAAGAATAAGTAGGATTAATACATACTCCGGCCTCGACCATGTTCCTTGATCCACATCCAGTAAGATAGGTATTAATCCTTATAGGTTAGATTCACCGTGTAAATTATAGTTCTTCCAGTTGAAATACACTTGAAATTGTTTAATGTAACACAAACGGGCCCGTAATTATTTAAATTAGTAACTTTGTTAGTGTTTTTTGATATTTTGTCTTCACTGCACATGAAAACATCGCGCGCGCTTGATTGCGTTTTTGTGACTAGCCACAGTGGCGCCACAGCGGCCGAAAATGGCGAATCGTGAATCGTTCATTCACTAGGTTTCGCGCCGTTTTTAATTCGGACAGGATGAGGATTAGGTAGGATAAATTCGATAGGTTATAAGGACGCAAGTCTCACATTACGTTTTTTCGGTAATTTTAAGACCTCTTTTTATAAGTGAATTTTATATTCGTAATAAAGTTTATGTTCATTTGTACCTACTCATTTTTAAAACTAATTTAATTAATTTGTACAGTACATGATGAGATAATAATCGTTCCAATATTACAACCATATGACGACTATACTATTACATTATTAAATAATAATTCAATAAATTTGATTTGATATTTATTCACCAAGATACCGAACCCTTTTCTACATGATCCAACATCAACTTATCAGTTTTTATAACAATTATTGAACACGGTTTTTTATAAGATTCGGTGCACGAATCTGGGTAATTATCGTTCCTTTGCAACACGAGTTCATTACATCCACATAAGTAACTAACTAGTACATAAGAAACTAACTACTACCTAACTAACTAGCGAATACATTACATATTAAGTTAGATTTCAACGCCAACAACCTCATAAAAATAATAGATTTATTTTTATGTAAATTTTAAAACAGGAAAAAATAATAGGTATGATTATAATAGCGATTATTAAGTGTACTCGTATGTAGGTAAATGTTTTTATCTCAACATCAATACCAAAGTTTTATATAAGTACTTAATTATAATTTTAGTGTTGTCGAAAATTATGTTTTGATTGCTGTTACAGAATCCTATTACAGCTGATGGAAATAACCCTAAAACGTGTTCAGAAGAGAGTCGAGCTGAATCTCATGTAATCTTACTTCGAGGGTTCTCGACTAATATCACGAAACATATTTCTTAAGAAAACACCGTAGCGTGAAAATTAAGTAACACATGTTTCGTAATTGAAACACTTTGTTTTGGAAAAAGTCCAACTCATTTGAAAAGACACGTTTGAGAAACTTCACGTGAGATTGAAGGATGGGAGAAGGGGTTAACTCAAATCTCACGACATCTCACCCTATAAAAAACCGACCAAAACCACCTCATGAGTCACTCAAAGAAACATACTACCTAAAGCATGTAGTCAGTACACCAATTTGTTGCATCAGTCGACTCAAGCAAATTCCAAAATTAAATTCAGAACACAATATCAATGTACTATGCCACGTATCCCAATATGTATGCCAAATGTATGCCACGCGTCAGTCGGCATACGAGATGAACTGGTTCAAAAGATTCGCGAAAGTTTTTCTCATAACTCATTATTATCATTATACCTCGTACTTATTAAAGGCGATCCAAAAACAAGATGGCGATCGATTTACGAGTAGGTACTTACTTCCATATTCGATGCACTAATTTGTAAATCAGAATTTTAACTAATTATTTAGTGAACATGATGAACTTGTCACTGCTTGTAAGGCCAACGGCACATTGTCGTAGTTAATTAAGATTCGGGTAACAGTTTTAATCAAAAATCATTCACAATACAAATTAATTCAATTGTCTTGCCACTTGTAACATTTTTGTCTTCGTGTTGTCAAATCTTATATGAAGAATACATAAAAAGTAGAGAAACTGAGTGGTTGAAATTTGACCAAAACAATTACGTCAAAGAGTAAAGTCATTCGATAACTCGGACTGAAAGATGTTAATGTCAAATGCCCTTCCTGACGTGTATGTTTGTGTATAGAAAACAGTGTGGTAGTGTGGGTTGTTTCCTATATTTTCTATATTAATCTTTAAAATGTACATCAATATCAGTGTATGTGTAATTAGATGGAATGGAATAACGACTTTGTTCCCACGTAATTACATTCATATAGTTAAAAGAATGTCTTAAAATAAGATTGTGATAGATTCTGTAGTCAATTAAAAAAAATACATATTTTAAAAGCAAATGATTAATTAAACGCTACACACTCATAGCCCCACACTAGGGTTCCCCGTGTCGTTGGCGCCATTGACAACACAGAAACACACAAACTTTCACCCAGACCGAGAAGGGAAATTTAAAATCATTAAAATTTCCGCCCCGCTGGGAATTGAACTCAGGACCCATTGTACAACAGTCTGGCATGATAACCATTGCGCCATACGGGTAGTCAAAAACCGTCTTGATAAAAAAAGATCATAGGATACATCGAAATAATTAATTACAAACAAATTAACTCGTGGTTGTGGTAATTACGATCTATATTCAAATGATGGATTGATGGATTGTATGTAAGGATAGAGGATAATAATAATTGGATAGTAAATACCTACTGAAATATATATTAGTAATGCATTCTAATGGATATAACGAGGTATAATGTACTGGCTATATACTGGGTAAAAAACGAGCTACAATGTAAAATTACACAATAATTACGTACTACAAAGTTAGAGAAACGATATAATATAGAATTATTAATTTAAGTAATATTACGAATATAGTCAATTAGATCAGTTCAACTACTATAGACGTCTATTAGATTATACTATGACTATTTAAAAAACAAAAAAATTTGTTAAATAAATTCTATAATACCCACTTATAGGAGAGATGTACAAAATTAAAAAAATCCTAGTTTTATCCACGTTTTATACTATAAATTTATTACCTACTTAAAAGTATTTTTTTTAACTTTATATAAAAATTTTCCAAACATTTGTATTCGCACTTTCACATTATACTTAACATTTTGCCCTCTGTGTACGGAACCCTAAAATAGCCACTTCACCTTCCTCCCACCCTCAAACCAACTCGAAATGCACTTGTCCATAATGCTTCACATATGCATTGAACGAATGATAATGATTTGTCGATACACGTGTCACTCGAACACGTTTCCACATACATACTTTGTAACGTTACTCATTGCTAAGTACTTAGTCATACAAAGTAGCAGTCATGTAGGTATACCTACTTTATGTTATATGTTACAAAACTACTGGTAAAGTCGGTTGGGGTTCTAGTTTTGTGACTAGGTGTTTATAAAAATGGCGGCGTTTCCCTCCACTGCGTGCGATTTTTCACTGTTCTCGCTTTTTTGCTTGTAATTCATTCTTTGATCCTTTAGGTATCCAATGGTATGTATAATTTTGTATGAAGACGATAGATTCGAAACTACAACGTCTAACTGAATCCCCGATTTTGCGACCATTAGATTTTTATGATTGCCCCTGTATGATAGCTAATTTAAAGACGTATTCACGTCAAAAACTGAAGGTTTATAGTTATAGTTTATGTTCATGTCGCCTAAATCTCTACCACAATAAAAGCAAATCTAAAGACACCACCATATGTTGACATCCGTCTAGCCGTTTCAGCTGTAGAGCGTGCCAAAAATGGACATACATACGTACATACATACGCTCGGAAAACATTGCTCTTTACGCAGACGGATAATAATAGTTAAGGTAATTGCTTGGCACGGATTCCTATACGGACCTATGTATGTGTAGTGTTTTAATTATATCCATAACTGAAAATGGTTATGTATGTATATGGCACATAGGACATAATATGGTGCATACAATGATATACCTACCTATATAAGGAAGTGGTTAATTTGAATGCAGTCACCCTGGGTTTAAGTGACCACTGATATATCCATTAAAGGCTTTTGTAATAACATCCTATTGTTTTATGACCACAGGTATTATTACTCGATACGGGTATAACATGCATACATTGTGCATAAAGCACTCTATCGTGGGTACTAGGTTACCCACTGTACACGGTGCTAGGGTACTATGATAGGATAGTAAAATATTTACAGTCCTTCATACAGTTTAGATTATTTGGATGAAGTCATGCACTCTCAAACTACTCCCGATTCTAAGTTTAATAACTTCATCTAGTTCCATTTTTACCTTAAGAACACATGAGGCCCTTCAGGCCTCAAGCCTCCCGCGTCCCCAAACCACATGGGGCTATCCAGGGCCCCAAATGGCTGACAAACTTTATTTTTAAATCTACGGATAATGAGAGGTAGTATTTGTATTTCGAAGTATAATAATCGAAAATTTTTGGAAATAGCCGATTTAGTAGTAATAATTTTTCTTATTACTCCTCAATTGGGCCTCAAATTAGTGTGCTCAAGGGTCCCATAATGCCTTAAATTGGCTCGGACATTACTGCAACAGGAAAATGGAATAAAATAATCCCAACAGTGGGCAGTCAGTGGGCGTAATTACTTAAGCAAAAGTAAGACGTTCGTTTTTATTTCTGCAATATACATAAAATTGTAATTAATGATATACATCTTATAATAAACGATTTAAATTCATATAAAATGTCGTGGGTATATCTGATTGACCTTTACTTGATTGATATTATTTACATTATTTTATAGCAAGCACTGTATTATTCTTATAAGAAACAATGAATTGGTATTCTAGATCAAAATGGTTCTAGATTAAATGTAGTTCGAATTATCTAGAGCTGGTAGCTCTGTGTTTAACGTTTTGAACAAACGTATCCAGGTTCGATTCTCAGCAGGTGCAAATGTATTTACGGTTATTCTTAGTTCTTCGCGGTGTTGTTTTTGTTACGATGATTATTATTACATCGTCGTATAACTAGATATTTTATATTATGTAAAAGGTTATAATCCAGGCACGAATTTGAGATTTGACTAAATTAAAGTCTCCTTCTTTCTTTTTAAGGAAGAAAGAGACGGCAAATAATTATTGGAAAGTCGATATAGACATGTAATGTAGTGTGGAACATTTTTGTATATTGTTTACTAATGACTTCAGATATATAGTAAAGTTCAGATAAATATAATATATACATAGTAAATAGTATACATAACATTGGTCTTAACGCAATATATAAACGTTAACTCGTTGCGTTAATTTTTAACACTGTCGCGTTAACCCTACGTTTCACTAGAGTCGCACGTTTAACATAACAACACGAGTATTTAATCTTTGTGGTTAAAATAAATACGTAGTAGTTAAGGAAAATTACTAATTTAAGCACATTATTCCGTTTATACACCGATAATAGTGAGGGGCTTATGTATTAAATTACTGCATATTTATGTAAATATTTTGATCTAATGATATAATAAGTTAGTTTGAATAGACTCGTATGCTATCCATAACTATAATTAAATTTTCCTTGATGTTCTTTATAATTATGTTGATGACGTCATATGTGCGTTGCTCCATAACTATAAATGCATCTCAGACCAAATAATATATAACTTACTAACTAATATAACTTAAAGCTCTGATATTCTGCTAGCACCAAAAACTATCAAATTAAAAAAAATAAATATATAGGTACATACTTAATAAACATTGCCCTTCGTCTGGCGCAGTCCAAAACAATAAATGTAAATATAGTAAAAAACAGTGTTATAATTTAAAACATAGAACAAAAATAAAAAAAATACACAATTTTATTCAAATATTTGTGTTCTTTGTTGATTTTTTCACCAATCTTCTTTATTTTAGTAATTCTTCTTCGCCATATAGAAGAGTGTAGAACATTGGCAAACCCAAGAGCACGGTATGAAGTTCCTACAGTCCATCATACGTAGGAACTCTATACCTCGCTAGTGGCAATCACCAGGTAATCTTCTGTCATCTTCTTTGATATTCTTCTTTCTTCTTTTCGTATTCTTCTTTTTGAATTCTTCTTTTTAAAACCTAAGGAAAAAATGAAACCAGTCAAATCAAGAACATTTAAATTAAGAATACTTTTCGAAAGTAGTTTTTGTTTTGGAAATAATTGTAAATTTTAATAATTACTAAATTAGCATTCAGGATAAGCCCATACTACTAATTCAAAAAAATTTGAGTTACAACAAAATTTACATAAACAGCTGTATTTATCAGTGTACGATGTAATTTACGACAAAGGTGGTATTTTAAAGCCAAAAACAAGGGAATTTTATAAAAAGTAATCGTTTTAAAAACGCTAGTCACCGTACGAACCTTGTTATTATATTAAAACAAAATTATCATTTGAATGTAACATCTGCCTCGGAGCCCCAATAATTAATTTCCTCGGTTATCTACAATTAGCATATTTTATCCTAGACGGGATTCGCTGAGATAACCCGAAGTTTGCAACCCCTTCTAGGTATGGTAATTTTTGTAAAATGCCGTGGGAAAGGTTTGGCGTGTTTTGCATAAGAAATCCCTAATAATAACTCCGAACCTAATATCGGCCGGTAGCGAAATTCGTCCACTATTCAAAAGCTTGAGAAGATTTAGCTGTTACCCTGATTCCTTATTCAAATTTCTTCAGTATTTACATTTCGACACAATGAAATTTATAGGACCGTATTCGAACTACAAATCATTACAATCTTAAATCTTGACTCATTTTAATTACAATAACGGCAGAAGTTTGCTTTAATTCAGTTAATTTTCAAGTAGTATTACTTATACAAAAGCATTTTAACATTAGTACTGAATAAAGTGAAAACTCGTGTAAATCATAGCCTTGAATTTGAATTAAGACTAGTTCACACGATGCGTTAAAATGTACGTGTTTATGTTAATTATATAATTTAGATAATTAGTTGTCATACAATTTTATCTATGCTAACTATCTTGTTGCTATTCAAGTTATGGCGTTAAAATATTTTATTGGTATACTTTATATTGTAATTGTTGGCTAAAATAAGGATGTAGATGGTTAAAACGGTTATTGTAAAACACCAGTGAATAGTTAATGTTAACTGTAAACCTTATTTACCATCTAAAGAAAGAAATAAAAAAAAACATCAGAATTTGTCTGTTTGTTTATCGGTCATATAATTTTTTTTTTATTTTCATATTTCCATAAAAAAATATTTTGGAGATGACTTGGGATCGCTTTTAAACCGATTCAAACAACCTGGCTACCCTCTTTAATCTAAAACTAAAGTAAAATCAACCGTAACGTATTTTGATATTCATTTTAATTCTCATTTGACGACAGAATGTCTAAAATCAACCTCATAAACTCCAGACCATATTATACATTATATTTTGTCACGTTTTAATCAAACGCTCTTTGAATTACAGAGATAGAAACAGTTATTACTTGCTATTAAGTTGTTAAAATCCAGTTAAAATATCCCATAATGTGTATCTAACAGATATGTAAATTTAACATTAACACTTCAAACGCATGTTTCTAATTATAATTATCTAATAACGCTTATTTTACAGCGTGTTAAAATGCATTTATATCATCTAATTCACGGGATATAAAAACGAAATCAGATGCTATAATTTTGAAATCAATTAATTCACCTGTAAACGAGTAACATGACACTGTTTCGTATGTAATTAGATATTAAAATTTTATAATTAACGTATGAAATAGCAGGGCGTGAATAATAATTAGTAAATAACGTTTAGCAGATAAATCTAAATAACCTGTAAATGTTCACGCAGCTATAATTGTCACGGCATAATCGGAATATATTAGTGATTACTTTGTAGCATAGTGATGTATCAATAAATACATTTAAATAAACGTATCCCAGGTTCGATTCCCGATCTGGTCAGATATTAATTAGATTTATAAATTAAAAAAAAAAAAACATATTCTTTTTATCACTTTAGTGCTGAAGAGCCAGTCGCAATTCTTCTGTTTTTTTTTAATCGACAACGCGTCGGAGTTAGCAAGTATCAACAGAATTAGTTTGAACTGAACTTAGAATCATTGAGAAGTCTAACAGGTAGTCTCTTTCAATAGAATTAAGAAACATTTTAATTTCCAAATGTCATAAAGATAAACAGACATTTCAGTGACTGTCAGTATAGTTTTCATTGCTAAGTTCTATCAAAGGGGACGTTACACACATGTTCTTCAATTTTAATGAGCCATGACTACTGACATGGCCCTCTCCTAGAATTAGTCGGTCGCCGGCTGACTGGACTACCTGATCGTATTTCATTAAACTACGTAAACAACCTTCATTCCCCTAATTCACTTTTTATCAGTGACAGCCCTATTAAAAGTTAATACTATCTATGCCGTCGTATTTATTACGATAATTACAATGTTACACAACCCGTCGATAAATAATTAAGTTAGTTTGTTGTTTTCTAAAAACGGTTACTTTTTTGCTGTTCTTTTAGAAAAAAATAAGTTTTTAAACAGAGAATTAATTTGAAATATTACTCGTCTCATATCCAAAAAATTAAATGATTTTGCAAACCTTATTTCTTAACACTACCTATCTAAATTAATTGATTAGTTAATTACAGATATTAATCACGAAAGCATTATAATAGATCGATTAGAAAACCAGCTTGCAAGCAGAATACAAAATGTTGTATTCAAATGAGATATTGAAAATGCAAAATGACTTATCTCGATAATGAATAGCGTTAATATGATAAAAAAAGTTGGAAGCAACGAACAGAAATAATGGCGTGTACACCGCGCTTTATTCTTGAAGAGTAATCATAAAGGTGCGCCCAGATAGGAGTGCCGTCGGCGCCCCGTCTCGCCAAATCCCGCTCATTTTAGGGATTTGCAGTTGAAATTAGTTCGCAAATCTGGGGGCTTACTCGACCCCCGTTACAGATGTAGATGGGAAAGGGATGTGGATAAATAACCCGAAGAAACCTTCCGAGATTACGTTGTTTATTGTTTTTTTACGACAATTTACAAGTTCGTTGGCTTTAACAGGAAATTACACGACACACGAACGTCTAATGCTGTGATGAAAGTGCAACTAATCAAAAGTTATTTGCCGTTTGAATAAAACAATGCGATTAAATTTGTCACGCGAGCGGACAGCGAGAGGTTTTATCAATCGTGACAATTACCGATGTTCGGCCGGCTGGCGGCCGGTTTTTCACGTCAAATCAAATAAACGTATGTGTCGACGTTACGCGAGCCAGTTATGATACGAAGGAGGAATGTTTGTGTGAAAGTTACGTGCGGCGATAAATCTAATTTCCCGCGCCTAATACCAGCTAAATATGTATGAACGGCTCAATTGAAACGCCACGCGAGCGATCGGTAAGTGCGAGTACGCACGGCATAAAACACAATAGGTTTGTACGAAAACGGAATTTGAGGAAAATTGATACTCAAGCGCTCCAGTATGCTAGTCATGTCACGGGCAGTTTGTATTGTGATTAATTGTTTGTGTTTATTTTTAAACGTGGTGGCTATTTAAAGCGGAAACTAAGTTAGATATACGAGATATTATTCACAACAAATACTTCACTGGCCGGTATTGAAGCGGTTAAATCGAAGCCGAAAACTCCCGGAAGATTACGCAATGTTTGAAATTGTTTCGTATTACTATTATTTTTGTTCGTACTCGAACAGTTTTTTTTACTTCCTTACCTAATATAATATTAAAAATATTACACATAAAACCGTATACATGTACGTTATAGGTAGTGATAAAAATACCCTAATGTAGACGCCCCCTCATTCGCGTGCAATAAGGCAGTTAACGCATCTAACAGCGAACGCCCAATAAATACGCATTTGACGGGACGCGTATATCACCGCTCTAGTTGGGAAATTTTATTGATATGTAACGGGCAGTCCATCTGGCTTTGAACCTATTTATATCTGAACAAAATACTAAATCAGAGATCTAGTAACACTGGTCATCATGTATTTAGAGTTAACATCATATAGCTGTAGCCTTTCAAAACAAAATTACGTAAACAGAATTCCACGAGGATTAGTCAGTAAGAATTATCCTGTACTATTAGCTGAAGTGTACAAAGTACCGGAATACATTAATACTCTTACATTGTATGATAAAGTGTCATTTAGTAATAAAGTTAAGTGCTCTCATACATTACTACAATGTTAGATATAATTTATTTTTAATTATTATAGATGTACAAAAGGTGTGGTATCTTGAATATAATAAAAGATATATTTATAGACTAGCATAGCACTATTTCAGTAAAGACTTGAGTTCGAACACCTCGAAATAAGCATCACAATAAACGCATTTAAAAGCAGAGGTCTTGCTAAACTGGTCATGTCAAACTAGCCTATCAGTGCTGCCATCTATGTTAAGATGAACGCGTCGAATAAAACACGCTCATGTATTGTCACAAAATAAATAATCAATTAATAATGGAAGTCTAAATTAATTCTTAATGCGTATAAAATATAGTGAGCAATGGCTTGTACGATGCAAGTGGAAAGGGAACATAGTTTGGAGTTTGCGTGTTCCTTATATAGGTGAAAATGGCTGTAAACTACATCCGATGCAATTAGAATTACAATAAATTTAATTCCATCTTTGTTTTTCGTCTGAATTAACACAATAGTTGGCGTTTTATAACTTAATTGGTCCTTGTTACAATACAATTTATAGTTACATACGCATTTTTAATATACTACCACACCTTGCGCAGAAGAAGTATGTACAAGAAGTACAAGAATTGCGTGTAAGAATTATTATGTTAAGATAGCATAAAATAGTTCCATCTGTCATACAATATAGAACACGAACTAGCTAACAAGTTATTTCCTTAAGTATCATTCGTTCATATTTCTTGTTCACGACACGGGCCATTTGCGCGATGAAAAAGCCGCTTTTGCCAAAAGCTCATGCATGCCAGCTTTTATGGCGACAACATTACCCATAACATATTCAAATTTTTATGGCAGATATTAAAAAGGATACCAACAACGCGTGAATTGCTTACTAAATGCACTTAGTTACTACGTTTCTTGAGCAAAGTGAAACGTTTTAAAAGGTCACTGTTTGAGTATAAAATCTTTGTATTACCTAGTACCGACGTTAAACCCTTTGAAGTGACAGTTATTTCATTGTTGACCTTTTGGTTATCTTTATAGCTTATGGTTAATAAAGCAGTGCTTTGATTATTCTGAGGAACTTTAGAATCTTAGCACAGAAACATAATTATGTATTATATACGATATTGATATATTAAACAACACAATAACTTCAAATAAGACAGGGCAATAACTACATACAAATACTTGAATATATGAATAATTTAATTGAAAACATTTTTTCAATATTAATTATTAAGATCCACATGAATATAAAATACAATATACCTAATCATAAATATTGATAATTTATTAAAATCTTATTTATTCTGATAAATGAGCACCTAGCCATAATTGCGTCCGTAGAGGCGACCAGTATAAATTGGTCTCCGTCAACGCGTGCCTGGTCGATAAATGAAAGCTGTTAAGACCCTCGAACCAGCGGAACAAAAGGCGTGTGTAATTATGTGTGAAGTTGCAGTTTAGTCCGATCGTTTTACTTCTCCACCATTTTATTTTGAATTATGACCATTTCGCAAAATGCACCGCCATTTGTCGAGAGCGTGAACAGCCGTTTTCGGTTATTTCAGGAGCCGTTTAATGGTAGCGTTTTAGTGATCGTTACGCTATATGTTATGTTTATGGCCGCTAATAAAAATGTAAGTGTTTATATCCCGCGATGATCCAGTGCACTGTTAAAAGTGCATTTTTACGCCGCTTCTCTTTATGGCGCGAATGACGCGCGGTGTGCAAATGTTGCGTCATCGCGTGTGATATTTGACATGGTTATCTAGATAGGTTACTAACATTTTGTTTTTGTTTTATACTGATTAATAAATATAATTTAACAAAAGACGCTATTTTATTAACTAACAAAGACACTATTATTTTTCATTCTCGAGTACATTTGATGAAATGTTTCGTGAAGACACAAAACGAACCAATTTGGTCGTATCTGTCATGCAGATGAGGTTTACCTACAACTTTACAAACAACTAACATGTTTAGATGCACATGCATCAGTTTACTGTGGC
>LGAG01001164.1:141232-151503 GCA_001278395.1 Lerema accius | reverse complement strand
ACAAAAACCTGTATCAGACCGATTATGGACTTTACTTACATATCTCAATGCCGACATCGAATCAATTTATTATAATTTTTAACGGCCGTTCACGACCGAATGTCTCAAATACCAAGATCGGCAATCATCGGGTTATATATTTTATTTAATTAGTACACGTTCTTAGAAAATAAACTTGTGGAACTTTCCAAATAGTTGTGTTATCGTAAATATGCAGTTAATAGCGCGGAATGGAGCCCCGGAGATAAACTAATAGGGGAGGCACTTTGGAAATAATTAAGACCGTAATTATGAACCTTTATCAAAATACCTGCGAGCCGTATCCGAGGCAGAATCTTCTAGAACAGGCCTTTATACATTTTATTAAGTTGTGTTATAATTTTTTACTTTAATATCAGTTGCAGCCATTATTTCGTCTGCGTGTGAATGTTTGAAAGTATTTTTATGAAGATAATTAACGGTCATGAAGTTTAATTTAGTGTTAAATGAGCCCTGCAAACTATTTATGACGAAGCCTTCAAGGGACTCGTCAAAGTTAAATGGAAGTACAGTACTACTTGATTTTGGTTAGACAGTAAAGTTCTCTGGATACGTCTGAAGACTGAAATAGATCAGGAGCATTGTAAGGGTTACACGTCAAATATAACAAAACTTATTTCTTTATTACTCTATCATATAAATCTTGTGGCCTTAATGGTATTTTCTACCATCATGCGTCTCTTTCGAACTCTAATTTTGTTTAAGTGTTTAAGGGAGACGTAAGCATAAATGAGGTACCTACGTCTAGTAGTCCCATTCTTTAATAAAAAGAGTAATAAGGCAAGCAAAAATATCATTTTACTACCAATCAACCTTTCAAGTGAAGAGCAAATTTATTTCATGACAACTTTGAAGAAAATTTCAAGCGAAAAAGCGCCAATTAAACTTTATTAATAGAATTAAATGAACTTAAAAATATCCATTACGATTTCATATAAAATGAGTTAAAAGGAACTTTATACAGGTTTCTACGAGGTAATAAGCTACAATTCTTGAAACTATTATTTGATAAAAAGTGGAATTGCTTGTAGAAGCGGCCAGTATGCGGGAGGTCTGAGAATACAAGTATTGAATTATTATGAAACTATACTCGATAGTGCAAGATACGATTTAATATTTTATTTATAAAATTGTTTAGAAGCTAAGAATTACGATAAATTATCGATTAAAACGAAAAATCTTACGCTGTACCTACGCAAAAATAATGTACAAGTTCACAATAATTATGGTATTCAATTTCGGATATTTAAAATATTTTTTTGTTATTTTGCTTTTACGATAAAGTATGGTAATATTATATAATCAAGTATAATAAATGTAGGTACAAAGAGACACGTAGACATGATTTAAATACCTTTACATACGAGTATCGTATGCTGCAAATATGAATGCAATACACATTACATTAACAAAAATGAATAATAATGTTTTGACGTAATTACTATACGAAGAAGTTTGTTTTCTCAACGATATTTATTTACCGATCGTGAAAACACGTTGTCGTCGGCTGCGCATGCGCAACCAAACAATCTGTTAGCGCCGTGAAACGTATAAACAGCCCGAATCCCACGGTCGGGTTTTTAGAATTGTTTTAAAATAAAATCTTTGTTTTTTTCTCCCTAGACCGGTCCAAGGCAGGTGCTGATCGTGATCATCCCATGTAATAATGTAGCAACTTTAATCCAGTAGGTTTAACTTGAGATTTTTTAGTTTTTTTTACTTTTTACCCTATTGCACTAGAAAGATTGTATTGTTTATCGAGCGTGAGTTTATGTATGTATGTTGCATGTATGTCCGTTTCTTTAGAACGCTCTACAGTCAAAACAACTTATAGACTTTAACAGCTGACGTGTTATTGGATTCGTTAAGATGTATACCTAGTTGAAAAGTAGTATTTTATTTTATTGTTTTGATTTTATCAAAATAACTTGGATGTAATAGCCAACAGTAATTTTATTTAGATAGTAATCATTAATGACATGTAAATTCGTAATTGGCTGTAAAATTTATTGTTGTTGGAGAATTTAAACGTTAAATAAATAATGATCCCTTGAGATGGAGTTGCATGCAACTAAATTCAAATATTAATGCTAAACCACATCAAAAGCGATTAAACAACTATAAAATCTGAATATAAATGAATTGTCAATTAACTATTACCACGAAGCGATAAACTTTAATTAAATATAATAAAAGTAATTCTGCTGTTACATAAAGCCATCCATGGAGTCATAGCAGGTAGACCGATTCACATGTATTCTTGAATCATCACAATGTAATTTCCTAAGAAGCGACCTTATGTAATTAGCAATAAGGAGTAGAATTCTAAGAATCATTCAAAGCGAGAGGTGTATAATTTAAAATATATCATCGTGTGTGATTGTGACAAAAAGTAATCGAATTAACATTGGTTCAATGATAGCGGATGCTTTGATCTTCATACTGATTCCAGTTAGTTGTAAATGACATTTAATTCTTACATTAGCGGTGAGGCGTCACTGCTTGTCATTCGCGTTAATAGTCTGGAATTGTATGCTTTTGATACTATATTAATAGCTTCGTAATTGAACCTACTAACTAAACACGTAGAATTATACGAGTAGGTATGTATGTGAGTTTGATAATAAAAGGAAATCGAAATGTCTTTTTATTTGCTCATACCTGTAGGCTTTTGACGTCGAAATTGGATCATGATTCGTTATGTCAAATTATAGATTACTAAAAGACTGGGTAGACATTGTTCTGCCAGATATTTGCATTTCATATACTTCCGATCTTCAATATTCTTTTATTTGTGGTAAGTGCTCATCATATCGAACAACTTTTATTATGACGGCATTTCAATAACTCTAATAGTTTGTCTGGTCCCTTGAAGTATCTCGACATCAGCACCACCTACCTAATCCAATTTAGACTTTAAACCATACTTGGTCCTTCTAAAATTTCTCATAAATTTTTTATTGAAATCGGTCCAGCCGTTTAGGAAGAGTTCAGTGACAAACTGATAGTAGTGCTTGATAGCATTTAGTTTGTTTCTTTCTCTTCTTTTCAATAGAGACTGACGCTACTACAATGTCTTTAGGCCTTTTTAGATGACCACTTAAAAAATCTGTGTTCTTTTTTTTTTCCATATTTTCTATAAAGGCCTAACGTTTCAACATAATTTTCTAATGTTCAAAAATCTCACTTAAACATTAAACTTTTTTACCTATAACAATTTTAGTGTTATTTTACTCGAATCCATCCAAAATTATATTCTTAACCCTCTAGTATTATCTTTTTTCTTCTCAAATTATAAATATCGAATAACATTCTCGAGAGCATTAAAACGGGTTAACCCTTCGAGCGTCGCATGCGATCGAATTAACTTTTATCCTCTCCTAAATTTCAAAAGTAAAATAAATAGGTTATAACCTATTTCTGAGTGCATTAAAAAATAAAAAGCCGGTCGATACCTGCACTTAACCTCTACAGAACGACCCCTTTAAACGTACGTGGTAGGGATTGGGGTACACTGAGTGCAAGGAACTGCATGAAACATGAATTAATTTCTCCATTTTCCCCATATTCACCAGTCTATGTCTTTGGAAGAAAAATCTCAACAGTAGGTATGGAAGACGTAACTTACTCTTTTGTTGATATTATAATGTAACTGTTGTGGAAAAGATTGTTAAAGTAGACATTTTCGACTATTAAGGCCTTCAAGAACATCTAAAATGTGAATTAAATAACAACAATTATAAGTTTACAATATTTTAGTACAATTTATTTTTACATTTAAATCTCATTGAAATTAAATCAAATTCAAAATGATGGCGCCTAATACGTACACAAATTAAATTTTGATTATGACGAAACATAAAAGCTCAGTGTACCACAAACCTAACACCACTCGTACCTCGCCTCCAAAGGATCGTATTATTTACATTTTTTGCTTTAAAATGTGGAACAAAAAAGGGTAAAGAACGCTCACCAAATGTCCCTCACGACAGGTTGGTCGGAATGTCCAATTTATGTTCAGAATTTGTATTTCCGACAAACAGAAATCTGGTGTGTGAGCCTTTCTTAATTTAGCTCATTTCGTTAAATATTTTAATTAAAGTTTGGGGAGGGTACCTGTAATAAAATTGCACTTTGTGGCGAAACTTTCTGTATGAATAAATGAGTATGAACAGTTATTGTAACAACAAACACGATTGTCATAAAAATATTGAATTTTAATTGGATCGAGAGTCTTAATAATATACGATTCTGATAAATTGAATAGAACTTTATTGACCTTTGATTTAGAAAACAAATCGACAGTTACACAGTCTCAGTTTTCATATTGAGGACAGATTTCGACCGCAAATCATCTCTTACAACAACAAAAGCTAACACTAAACAATAAAAAATAATCATACATACACAATTCACGGTGATCTAAATAATTTCTACATACAATCCGTCAACTCGAACAAGGCGGCTTAATTAGCCTCCGTCCGCTGCGCAAACGCAGCGAGGGAAAAGAAAAAAGAAATTAAAAAGGAAATCCAAGATGGCGTCTCATCTATCAGCTGGGGAGCGATTAGTCCGCTTCGGCCGCCACGCCTGCGCTCTGATGAATCGAACTGAGCAGTTTTCAATACTGTGACTACACTTATTTATTACCCGACTGTTTAAGAAGGACGGTAATGTTTTTCAAGTGTATGTATTTTTGTCCATTTCCTTGGCTCGCTTGAAGCCGAAAAACATACCTATAAGCTATTTTTTTTAAAGACTGAATAATGTTAAGAAATACAACACATAATGCCACAGACTTACGAAAAATTACTTATTTGTAAGTTACCGAGGCGAAGCGAAAGCGGGTTGCCAGTAAAAGGTAATTGGTCTATTACAAGCACATAATGTGACCATAAGTATCAAGTACCAAACGATTCTTTAACGAGATTGTAAACTTTTAATACCGTTCCGATTCCGTGCCAACGAATTAATTTATGTTTTAATGTTGTTGAACGATCGCATAATTCAATTGACTTGTAATTTAATCGATGTGTGTAGATAATACGAAACACGATGTATCGAATATCGATATCGGGTAAAAAATAATAACTGAACCGGTAATTAATGGTCTCCGTTAAACAAGTTTGGGTTTGCATACGCTTGTATGTAATACGCTTTTTACTTTATTTTGATATGTATACCTACTTATTTGTGCTGGACATGAAATTAGGGCAAGGTTTGATTATTACGTTATTACATAGCAGCTTAAGGGACATTACATTTACATTTAAATTATGTCACATAAATTGTAAAGTTCAGACTTTAGTCAAGAGAGCCGTTATATCCTTAAGAGACGAAATATCTATATGTATATCATTAATTGAATATTTAAGGGACTTTGTTTTAGTTTTAAGAAAAAGTGATTTGAATTGTAATTTGATTTGCTGTATGATTAACCTAAAAAATCAATTTAAACATCCTAAAAGAATCCGAATTATGACAAATAAAATATATCTATGAAACTCAATATACAAGGTCTTTGAGACCCGGTATTTTGTAACAATAATAAAATAATAATATCCCATTTCAAGAGACCTGACTATCAAACAGGCAATCCCTTTCTTAGGATCATAATACGACTAAATTAAGATGGTTGTCGTTTGGTGGGCACTCGTAAATTATTTATAGCGGCCATAAAACCCAACTTAACAGTGTTAACGACTTGTCACATTACGTCATATCCACTCAAGTTAAGGCCACGCCCACTTTTATAATTAAATATTAACTACATATTTTATAAGTAGGTATGCACACAAAACAATATTAGGTACTTTAGACCCTGTAATTCTATCATAATTCATGCGTCAAACTGTACACAGTAGGTACACCGGGTCTTTTGTACCTCGCGTGTATGTCATATTAAAAAAATTATAACCATACCAAACATTAATTATGCTCAGTAACCCTTACAAAACACGCAGAAATTTAAAAAATAAAACAATTAGAACAGTACGAATAATAAGACAAGCATAGAAATACTACGGTGTACATAACAAATAGTATCAACTACCAACCGTTTCTAACGCACTAGATAGGGTAGTAGCACCAGTAGGCGACCAAATGCACAATGCAGGACTTTGCATAAGAATGGAACAGCTGTGTCCGACCATCTGTGTGCGTCGTATAGCGTCCTATGCCGTCTTATACGTCCTATTACCATACGTTTTGTCATACGTGAGTGTGTACCGGTCATTAATTGGATCGTGAGGACCGGAAGATTAACGGTTTCATACTTTGTTTGGGTGAAATACACGACTGTGACAGATGACGGGTAATGCTTTTTGAGTGTATGTATGTGTGTGTGTGTGTGTGTCTATTTCTTTGGTGCGTTATTTTGTACATACAAACAGAATGATAATTTAGTGGCATTTTACCAAACTTTATCGGTTTTAAATTGAATAGAATACCTAATAATTATGTCAAAGTTTATTTACTTATTCTACTGAAAAGCCAACAGAGACTCGTTTAAAATTTTCGTGAATTAGCAGATTTGGGTCAACCAATTGGCGTGTCAGCTCTTTTGTTGGCTATTTTTGTGTAAAAACTTAGACAAACACTATATTAAACAACCTCAAAAAAAACTTGACGCTAAAACATTACCTACGTATGTTAATAAACTTTCCAAAAACATAATTATCATGCAATAAAAACCGTAAAATTGTCGATAATTCGTTCGTACGCCTAACCTAACCTAACTGTAATTACATAATTAACCGTTGAGAATTCAATGTAAGAGAAAATAACGCCAATTATCGATCATTTGAGTTTCTCCGATCGCTCGCACCCAAATTAAATGTTCGCTGCGAATGATCACGGAGAAATTATCATAGAAATACTAAATACAGTTGTACTTTTGCAAATTAGTGTAACTGATCGGTGTGTATGTCGTTAGTAGGGTATCCTACCCTATTTAAATGATGTTCTTAATACCTGGTAAAGTCGATTAATCAGTTTATCAAAACTTGTGACTTGTGTTTAAGAATAATATAATTTATAATGGTTATTGCAGTTCTAAGACAACATTGGATATATTTAATGCTAGAATACCTACCGACGAAAAAAAGAAAATAAACAATATTAAAATGATATTTATTTGTTATCTTGTATTTAGTATTAATTATGCAAAGGTAGAGAAATTGATTGGTTTAATTTTTTTTACAAAGAAAAAAAAAATTCAAAGGTATGATGATCCATAAAATATTATTAACTTTTAAAACATCTTTTTTATAACATCTTTTTTCTTAACCATTATAGCCAAAACTGACCATTAAAAATAAATAATTACAAAAAACCCAGTGCCTACAGAAGCATGCAATTATAAGTTAATTCGAGAGCATTTTAGTGTTTTAATTGCAATTAAGCACACAGAGAGAATGGCAATAAAATTATATCGCAATTAAATAATTGGAGTGACTAGAATTATCTTTTTAGCGCAATTACTGCTGCGTGGAAATTGTCGCTGACCGAGTTGGGTTCACTTTTTGCACGTTAAATATTTTCACGTTTTATGTCTTACTTTAATCTCTTAGTTTAGCGGTGGTGTTGGGCATTTTATTGCTAAACTTAACACTATAATGTATGGTTGTTATCCTGCAGGAATATAAACTTAATTCGAGATAAAAAGTACTCCAAATGATCACGCTTAATTTGAGCCATAGAGCTAAGTAGGTTTGCATAATATACTTAATCCAGAATAGACAAACATTATTAAAGAAAACGACATTGCTAAAAAAATTTACTGTAAAACTAACCTAACTATATTTAAAAATATTAAATGCTTCATTACCAAAGCATCCAATATTAAGTATATGTATAAATACCGTAATTAAGCAACGTACACATCGACCGGTATGACAGCAATATTATCGAACCACACAAATTACCCAGATCAAAACCAGAGATGACAGTAAAGGAATAATTACGTAATTTCGGGTTAACTCGTTTTTGTAACACGAACGACGGAAGTTGTAACAATTTGAACGTTTGTATTTCGAATTTAACAACTTATAATACAACGTCATTTCGACGTTCAACCACTTGTAAAATTAGTTCGATTTAATTTGTTTAAATTTAGAATTAGTTTACTCTTTTGTTTGTTGATTAAAATTGTGGAGACCGTACACTTTTAAAATTGGATTTAATTTATTCAAATGTGGATTTTTTTTAGTGCTTTTATTTAAATTTATATAGAATCGCGGTTATGATACGAACGTCGTCCGTGTGTTCACAGCGCATTTTAACAGAATGGTATCTGTACGAAGCGACACGACTCAAACGCGCGGCTTCAGAGCGTTGAAAAAACGCTGTGTGCAAAACCTCTAAGTTTTATGCTAATTTCCAGATAACTATTCAATAACAATAAAAGAACAGCACAACTTATATCCACACAGCATATACAGCATAAGCAATAAATTTGGACGATCCATAAATTCACGACCGCCAAACATCTTACCAAATCCTCAAAACCGTGAACACATTAGAATATTTCAAATGTATAAATATCTCTAACATTGTTCTCACATAAATTATTAAGCTCGCATACACATCTATGGGAAAAGGTAAACAAAGCACAAATCTTAATAAATGATCACATTCAAATAGGGTCGGAAGACATTTGAATCTCGTGAGCAACCCTTTCGCTGCAACACCTGGTCTTTGGGGCCGAGTCAAAAATTTCTTTTTATCGCATTAGCATAATATTTATAATATCACAATGGGATGTTTTATTCAAAGTAGCTTACATTCCTGTTGCATAATGCACGGTAGCTGCGTCATTGTATGAGATAAGGGGTTTGTAACAATAGGAAGTCGTGTGATGTTGGTTTGTAAGACGCTTTCGAAAGGAGCGAAGCAAACGGGTAAAACGAGTCAGGTTAGATTTAATTAAAGCATCGATCTTCGGCTGATTTTAAACAAACTCGTAACTCATGGCCGGTCTATCAACGTAGCGCCGAGACGGGATATTTATACATCCTTGATTAGAATGTGTAAGGCATTACTCTCGGTTTGACACAAAATTTATTGCCGCGTTCATTGCATTTCAAGATTTGTCTTGACTATTTTGCAATTTGTAGATAGTTGTTTTATGATATACGGCCGGTGTGTAGATAACGTTCGCCAGTAAACGTTATAATGTTAGTGACATCTAAGTGGATTGAAATTTGGTGACTCTGCAGTTTTTGATAGCAAATGGGTTAAAAAAAAATGCGACTCAAATATTTCATTCATGAGGAATTAAAATAAATAGGTTGAATTTTGAATACAACTGAAACAATAAAATGAATAGACGTTATTTTCAATTAACCCTAAAGTATCGGTTGCATCTTCTGAACCACTTTCGAGGTCATAAAAAATCCTTTTAACCCCACAATAGATAGCCGGCTTTTGTCTAAAAACCGTCAAATGATACGCATTAGGTTTTTTGTCGCTTTATGAATACATTTAGAACAGGAAGGATGTGAAAGTCGGGGGTATCAAAGACGCCGTATGGTGAAGGGTTAGGGCGTTAGGACCGGGTGTTATACAAAGAAATAATGGGTGAAACATTGCATTAAGAAATGAATTATTGCGGCCGTTTTAATGCTACCCAGACGGTTGATTATTAAGGGATTCACTCGGGATCTGTTTGAGTTTATCGATTTTTTTTTTCGAACAGGTTATCGATTAACTATTGTTGTACAAGAAAGATATGTTATCTGCGAATTTTGTAGTGACGCAGGTAGCTCGGAGTAACCTTGTATTGTTTTGAAGGATGTTAAGGCTATCGACCTTACAAGTGAGACGTTCTTTCGAATACGAAGTTATTCGTCTACCAATTTTCCTTTGAAGGTGTAACTTGGAGTTAAAACTATTTACTCTATCTCCTCTCCAGTCTGAGAAATCTTCATGCACCCATCCAGTTTATCCTTCTATCGTCTTTTGATTAATGAATTAAAGGAGATTTAACGAAGGCGTCTCGATAAAGTTATGATGGTTTTGAATGTCCATACTTCAAGTGACCAGTTATTATTAGACATTTCCTAACCATCGCTATCGTTATACACCCAGACAGACAGATAACTAATAGTGATATTAAATATAATAGGGTATGTCATACACAGGTATAGAACATAGGTTATAGATTAAGAAGTTTAAAGATTATACATGACTTATAAAATCACATAATTATTATACACTAGACGATGCCCGCG
>LGAG01001164.1:78325-94522 GCA_001278395.1 Lerema accius | reverse complement strand
GAAAATATTTTATACCACCCAAGAGCCTTCGACATGGTTGAACGACTGTCAAATTACGATGACATCAGGGACTGACTGCTTAACTTGCTTTTCGAAGCACGGAAACGCTCAATAAAATTTTGCTACTAGTGGTCACTCAACTGAAATATACCTATCGCTAGTCAGTCCTTTGAAAAAGGTAAATTTGATGCCAATTTTATGGCAATATAATAATTTTAATCTTTGCTGGCCCATCAAGTTAGTCAAGTGTGAAGTAGTCAGAATTTAAACACGAGTTGCAACATGCTAGATAATTCGCAGCAATGTAGTTTTAATCATGAGTTGACGGCTGTCCTCTTCCTTGAATTTGATGAAAAAGTCTGATCGTAATTAACAAGTAATTTGCACATGCACATAGGTACATTAAAATATTAACTATATACCTATTTACTAAGCTTAAAAAAACCATTGCAGATCAGTAGTACTAGAAAAATACCTCACTACAATTATAAATATCACACGAACGATCTTCATCATCACAACTCATAACTGTCCCACTGCTGGGCTGGGGTCTCCTCTCATAATGTGAGGGTTTACAGGCTACTCTCACAGTGTGAGGGGTACAGTCCATAGTCCACCACGCTCGCCAAGTGATTAGCAAACTTAACACACCATTAAGAACTTTAAGTAGAACTTTCAGGTGTGCAGGTTTCCTCACGATGTTTCTCCACCGAAGTAAGTATCTAATAATTAGTTTCTAATACGCCCATTACTTGTTGTAAATTAGAGGTGCGTGCCGGGTTTGAACCCAGATACTCCTGTTTCGGAGACCAACGTTCAAACCACTGCATAACAGCACAAAAGACCTTACGTCCTCGTAGTAATTAAGAATTTACTCAAAACAAGTAGAAAGCATAATATTTATAAACATCAAACCTCTTGCATCGTTCGACTCTCCAATATTTATTGACAACTGATTCCAAATCTTTCGCTGTATTTTATTAATGAGCTAACAGATTATATAAATTATTTTGATTCGACCTTACAAAAAGACTGGTTTTATAATCATGTTGTAAAACGTGGACCGTGAAATCAATTAAACAATAAACGAAACTAATGAAGATGTCTTGTCATCAATTTAACGGATTTAAAAGACTTAAAACAAAGTTTTTTTTATTATATCCCATTCTTTATGCTTTTATACTTGTACTAAACTATCTTCTTATAAATTTTTTAAACTTTTTAAAGTTGAAAATTGTCTTGGGCGTTGTTAAAGAAAGCGGCTAGAGTTATTCGTTAGCTACAGTTATTCGTATGCTTACAAATATCATAGATGGCGCCACCGGTTGCGAACGTAGCAAAGTAACAAATTGTATACTTACAATCCTGATACTAGATGGCGCTAGGTGTCAGCTGCAATTCCTGTAGAAAAATATTTTCTTGTTAGAATTTATTTTATTCGTTCATTCTGTTGCCTCTATTAAACATATAAGAAATTTTTGTCTGTAAAATCTTGTACGTATTGGAATGTCGCTTTAATTAATGCTTTTTACTAACTTCTATACTATTTTTACGACCTGGTTAAAAAATGTTGGGCTGCAGTTCAAAAGGTCCGGATTTGATTCTCATTGACGCAGAAATTTTGAGTTTAAATTTCTTGTCAGTCTGGGTGTACGTTTGTGTATTTGTATTGTCTTTTGCCTTCGGTGTTACTGATATCCATGGGAAATGATAATCAGATAATAAGTAAACTAGTGATTCTGCTCGTTTATAGGTAATTTCGATAACAAAATATAATATGTTATTATAGTAGTAGTACCTAGTAGTATAGTAGCTTTATAGGTATGTTTGACATATTTGACAAACGAAACACGTATAGGTTGTTAACAGTTTAATGAAAATTTTGATTGACGCTTAGATACCTAGTTTTTCCATCGCGATTGATCATAATTTAATGTGATTGATTTCGTTTCATCATGTAGTTAGATATTTCTTTAAAACCTAATATTTGTCATACAAGACTAATCGCTTACGAGCAACTTTAGTAAAGTTAATTTTACTATAAAATCCAATTAGTAAAATTACCAGCGAATCGATTCCACTTGGTGCTACAAAATCGATACCAACGAGCTATCGATAAAAAAGGTCATAAGAACGCAGCTGTCACCCCACAAACTATTGGGGGTTGATCCACCCCTAAAAAATAATCGATGGGCGTAGCTTACTTTAGTGGGGTCACACACGGTTTCCTCATTCTATTTAAAATTATAGGGTGAAGAGACAAGTATGTGAGTACTTTTAAATTTTTTCCCCAAAATTTTTTCACCCAAATTTTTTACTGAAATTGGTTTATAATTTCCATTGTATCTTTTAGTTACTTTCGAGGAAATAATTACTAGGGTAGAGGACGCCATAAATGACAGCTTAATTGGAATTTTTTTGACGAAATTGATAGTAGAGTAGCAATTATATTAACCTGTTAATTAAGATAATGAAATAATGACCGTTGTTTTGTTTATTAAGTAATATTTTATAATACGTGCATAAGTATTGATAAAATATCTACTCATTTCATTGAGTTATTTAGCGTTAATTACGTCTTCTGAAATTTGTGTTTCAGACGTTTTGATTTTGAATTACTTTGTTTATTGACATCAGTGAAGTGAAGTAGGTACCTACTACATATTGTTTTAATAATTAACGTTACAGTTATTAATATATTAGGAGTTATTAGTGATGCTTCGTCCTCGTCGATAAAAGAGTATGCAAATCTTCATAATTTAAGCACTTCCTAGCTTCAATAATTAGCCTTAAGCCATCATGGGCCTGAGGTCTTTCCGCATACCTAAGTAGGCCTATTTAGGCCTAATAAGTAGGCCTAGAAGACGGGCTATAAGAACTAAATGAGTATAACAAATTTTCGCCTATATCCGCATCTAACCCGACTTGTGCAATTACCTTCCGATTCAATCAAAATGCAAATCATGTTTTGTTTTAAACAATGTAATAAACAAGTTAGGTAACTCACGGCAGCCATCAGTTAGAACGGTAACCGCCGCGGGTATTGAAATGATTGGTTATAAACTTAGTTTCATTAACCGAAATAAACTGTGAAACAGTTGTTCTCAATTGTTTGGTAACGTGGATGAAGGTAGATAACTTTTTAGGGGACAAAATACGTATCAAAAATAACTAAAATACCTACACTTTTTTTACCGTTTTATTGGGGTTTTTCAGTGTTTTATTGGGTTTTATATGTGTTAACTAATTTTGGGTGTCAGGGAGCTTCAGAAACTAAAAAAAAAAATTAAAAAATAACACTAAAAATTATAGACAAATGACACACCCAAACAGAAAACATTTTTTTTATTATTTTTTCAAATTTCTACCTTCGCTCAGGATAGAATCCAGGACTCATTAAATAACAGTTAAACTTAGTAACTATTGTGCCATAAGATGATTAAGTTTCAAAGGATAAGTTTGAGAACCGCTGTCCTATAGACGCCCGTAAGGCCTTATTGAGTGACAAAGCAGTTCTACGATCTAGCATGACTAACTCGAGCGCGACAGTTTACATCGCTCGGATCAATCCGACTAATCATTTCCAGTAGGGTGACGATAATTTACTAGCATTTCCAGGATATTCCATTTTTTTATGAAACGTATTTTTTTTAACAGTCATACTTCTCCGTGATCTCCGTGATAGGACATAGGATTATATCCCGATTATAGGTTCCCTGGAGACAAATCCAATATTTTTTCAATTAATCTTCCGCGAGCGAAGCCCGAGTGGCCTAGTAAAGTATAAAGCAAAAGCGCTGTTCAAGAAAGAACCCTATCTTTCCTGATTTTTCTTTACTTAAAATTACTTCCAAATAAATAAACTACCTCCCTCTAAGTGCGTACGTCATACTAAAATAGCTCTTAAGTACCATTAAATTTCCCTTAAAAACCAAAAATTTGTTTAGGACATACTAAAATATCTCTTAAGGTCCAGAAATCATGGGCACCTTGTAATGTAGGTAGATATAGTTCACTATACACTTCGGGCTTTTGACTCAGTAGTAACAGTGAACGGGCGGTCCTGAGGTAGGTACAATACCTACTACCTACTCATTGAATAACCAGGTCTGCATCATGAGGAATCTGTATCCTTCGTACTAGGGACCCGATTCTGCTAAGTTGCTTATGTTTAAGTGCGTGTTGTTTATGGCACCTACGACAGTAGAGAATGCTATAGCGCGTCTATAAATGTGTAGTGGTTATTTATTTAATGTTGCTTTTCTTGTGAAACTCGATGGTGATTAAATTATTATAGTGACAAATTACCTACATGGAAAGAATTGAAGCATTTTTAAAAATTACCAAAATTTTAATGCTTAACTTTTCCGTCGATAACTAATTGAGAGTTTATTTAATCATTAGTAAATTAGCAGACTTAGGTCTTAAGATTGGTTTAATTTGCTTACAATAGCTCCGAGCAAGTCACTCAATGTTACATCTTAATAATAGCCGTATAATTAATACACGATGGGACTTCAGATGAAAGTCATTAGACTTGGCGCAGATTGATTTGAATAAAAAATGGTTGGCATTAAGATAGAAACAAAAATAAAAATAAAACAACTATGTTGTTCTATAACTATACCAGTTTATGATCAGACCATTTTTTCATTATTATTGACAAATAAACTGTGACGTTATAAAAATGACGTATTTAATTGATGGAACTGATTGAATTAATTGAAATCGTCAATTGAAAATATGATTAGCCAACAACTTATAACTACTCAACTTAAATTAATTAAAATTATATTATAAAATTGATACGAATATCAACAATATTTTAAAACTCAATTATTTTAGAATATTTGCCAAAATTAATAAAATCTAAAAGAGCATCAAATATTTTACCGTCACTATTTAAACTACTTATCTTTATCTATTAGTTATTTAAACTGCATAATAAAGATATTATGAAGAAATGGATATGTACAGGTGTAAAAGTTTAACCACATTTAAAGGCATGTCAAACAAGGTCTATTAATATTAGTTTCTTAATCAATATTCTGTTACATCAATGGCCAGGGACGGTGTAATAAAAAATGATACATTTATTTAGAAATACTAAAAATCAACAGTTGAAAATTTTTGAAATATATGATAATATTATTACCTTTTTCCCTCTCTTATTATTTCATGTGAGGAAAGACTATTGATTTCTTTAAAATAGGTTTAAAAAACTATGATACCTACTTGTGCAAGTCGTCCCTTAAAACTAAACTTCATACACTACACAATTGACTACAAAAAATATCAAATATATTATATCTCTACCTACTTAGGCATTATTACTGGCAGTTACAATTTTACGAGTGGTATTAGTCATAAAAACTACACATTTGGGGTAGCCAATCATTCGTTAGGGCGCAGGCAGGAAGTGGGTTGGCTCTAAATTTTGGGGAAAAATCGGCAAAGACCCACAATGGGGCGGTCAAGCTTGAAATTGCGTGTTTGGTTGCAAATAGTGGCCGATACGTTTAACCAATAAGAACCTTGGTTTTGCATTGGTTGTCAAACTAATGTAGATTTGAAATTAACGAACCATGGTAATGTTTCATTTGCTTTGTTTGTCTACTTTTTTGTAACTAATTACTACTGGTTAGAAATGTTGTATTTTAATTAGACGCCTTGTTTGCTCGTTAATGTAAATTGGAGTTTAAACAATTGGCTTAAGGTTTATTTTGTTTAGTGTTTAATATCCTGATTTTTCGGGTTAAAATTAAACACCTATGTATGTAGTTTAAAACTAAGATGATTTATACTTTGCATGCAGACATCGCTTGTATTTTTAATAAGGTTTATAATAACTGAATATATTCCCCAATAAATGGCTTCGGGTGTACCTACTGCTATTTTTATTATCTAGTTAAATATATTATCAGTGTAGATACATATATTACTTCTATTATAGGTAAAATAATTTTTGAAAACTTTGACAAACATTATTTTATTGTAATGATAAATAAAATTATTTTAAAAAAATATTTAAAATATATTTAAAAACCCTAACTAATGTTTACTTTAGTAAAACTAAAGTTATCAGTTCACGTTTTCGATGTATGTAGTCACTCTACAAACTACAATGTTTGTCGATAAGCCAATAAATCTCTCGAAAGATCAATAACCGTATTGATCGGATCGAGAAATCCCCCAGCGACATCTGGAGGGTTTGTTAGTCATTGTGTTATTGAAAGACTGAATTTGCATCGCAATGGGCACAGCATTTGCATATTGGGTTACAGATTTAGTTTTTGCATGACAAATGGTTCACTGAATGGCACATTTTTAACTACCTGGCTTTGAAAGGTGTGTGGATGTATTATGAAGTTTTTAATGGTAGTTTTGAGCGGGAATATGCATTTTATAGTGATTGAAGCGCTTGTAGTTCGGTAGCTTGCGTCGACTTTAATAGACGACGCAGTTAATAACGTTAAAAAAAAACAAAAAATCGACTGCTAAAAATATTTTTGGAGGTTAAGGGCGATGTAAAATACATATAGCTTAAGTTACTTTCTCAATGGAGACGTATTCAATAACATTTCATTTGTTGAAATTCGTTAAGATTGGGCGGTAGTGCGTACCAGAGAAGTGGACATTCATACAATACCTACTCTTGAAAATCATTATCCTCCTTATGGTACAGTCGGGAAAAAGCAAATGCGGTTGTGGACGTTAAGTTAAGTTAATGGATGTCTGCTTGTGGAAAAATCTTGTGCTTCGTAAACATAAACATAAGAATTTTGCTTTATTGTCTTCTTGAAAATTGTTGAGATGTTGAAGTAAGTAGATAGTAGCTAATATAGTAAAAAACTGCAAAAAACTTTTAACTTACTTTTATTTAGAAGCAATTTCATCGTTAACTTTTACAAAAGTTCGTTGCCTTCGTTTTATTCTGACTTGTGTTATGTCCAACTAAGATTAATTACCAGACATAAATAGATCGAGACTATCCTAGACAATATATTAAATGTATCAAAAAGTAAGTACGTTTCTGAACAAAAAATATTCTAAAACAAAAAAGGTGTCGGTAGATTTATGTGGTAACAGTTAAATGAATGGCCGCACGTTTGTTCGATAGACAAGTTTATTAGCACCTTTATTTTTTATGTTCGAATCGCTTTCCCTCATTAATTGTGATTTGTAATACATTGAACATCTATACGGTATTCTCATTAAAATATACTTTGACTATTGATTCGTCCGGCTATGCGTGGGTTGTATTACAATTTTTAAAAGTTAATAAGGACTGCTCTTGAATATTAGAATCGAGTCACTCTAACTCTTTCAGGACATTTAGACTAACACTGTTTTCCTGTATCAGGCATAAGTACATAAATACGGTAATACTCGATGACATCTGATATTAATCACTTTCCATTTTCAAATCATTTATTTCGTCTTAGGAACTAATACCTCACTTAAATTAAATATATCTAAATTTTGAATCACTTAAATATATCTCAATTTTTAAATAGAAAAATAAGGTCATAAATGAAAGTCAAAAACATTCAGGGTACCTAGATTATGATGACCGAGATTATGCATAGGTATCCCAGCCATTTCCGCTCATTACAACATTTAAATAGTAAAATCAATTTTTAAATGAAATGTAGTTTCATAGATTTCTTCCTACACATAAATATAAAAGTACTACTTTTTATATTTAAAATTAATTTCTATAATGAATATTTACGAATGAAATTTTATCCCTTTTTACGTGGGCCACATGTAAGAGCTATTTCAAGCATAGGTTACATTATGTTTTATTTTAAGCATATTTTATACAACACTAATGAGATAGTTTAGAATATTATTATATGTCCTTTGTAAATTTCGTCTAGATCGTAATTGGACTTGCTAGATATTTCTTGGATATTTAAGTAAATAGGTAATTTGTCTCTATTAATGTATAAAAAGTAAATTATTTCTTTTATACTTATTACACTATACATGTTTATTAGTAGATATAAAATCAATAGGTACACATATTTGTTTAAAGAGTCCACGATTTTTTTTCTGTTTCCCAAAATTTACAAAATTATTACACCTCGGTTTAATAAATCTATAAATTTTCTGTTACATTTAATAAGTTTAGTGGTCCAATTATGAAGAAATAAATCACAAATGTGTTTCTATGCGTAAGGTATAAAGTGAACCGCTTTCTTTATAACTCTTACTAACCTTATCCTTTAAAAGTACAAAACGAACAGTTAAACTAAAAATATCCAATTAAATCTCCTTGAGAAACTGTTAAACTTTCCTAGCAACAACCGTATAACAATACCATCTTTTAATTTAATAAAATTTGCATATTGAAATGCAACGTTAAGAATCTAACCCTTTGAATGCGACGGGCGGTCGCGGCGCGAATTTCAATAATCATTTCAAAATTCCGATTGAATCGAACCCTTAACGAAGTTATACAAACTCGTATGCAAATATAAATCATGTAGTTACAATAACACAATGCCACATTGAAATACTCTCAGGTGCTACGAAGAACGTCTTCAACAATGGATGTAATAAAAAATGATTCCCATTATTATTGCTAACTCGGGGGTTTGAGCATAGTCTATTTAATATGCGTGTGAATTTTTCTTGTTACAAACCTTGTGAAGATTGTAAGACAGAAGGGTTTTTGCGAGATATAATTTTCTACGTGCGTTTTTAGACCAATCTCTAGTTATGAGGTGTTATGTTGTGTTATCGAGCAAAACCACGAAACTCGATAACAATCAGAATTTAATTTTATGAGGGTGTTTAGTTCTTTTCATTTAGTTTTTGTTTTTTTTTTCTTAAAACTGCTTGTAGTGATTATTTATTCTTTTTTATGATAATGAATAAAATTTAAATCATAAAAAAAATTCAAGCTGATATTTTGCTGCATACATAGAATTTACTTCTAGAATTTGGCATGAGAGTAGTAAAGTAATTATTAAAATCAACCCTTATTGCTATAAGTTACCATAAATCAATATTTTATATCATATTACGTAAAAATCACTGCATTTTTATTGATTAAAATAGCTTTACAATCAAATGATGCTAAAATCTATTAAAACTACCCTAAATAATCGAAAGTTATACGTTCCCACAGTTCAAACATCAATTTAGGATCTTTGAGATCGCCTCGACACAGATTGCATTAACCCTTTAACGTTCACTTTCTACGCAGGTGTTTAAAACATCCCCGAGACTTCCTGCCCCAAATGAAAGGGTTAACTGACAATTGTCGATTTAAAAAAGCTAACATCCCTTTGTTAAAATCTCAGGTGGCGCAAGATATTAGTTTTTCAATACACGCAGGTTTGCGTGAAAGTGAACCCTGTTTTCAAATTTTTTTGTTCATTTTTTATAATTGTTTGGGGATTCGGTTTCGTTCAATCATCGATATTTGTATAACTTTCACTACCTACTGTTAAGTAACATTATTTTTAGTTTATAAATAACTTTACTGAGCTCAACCAATGGTTAAAATATAATAACGGGAAAGGTAACCTATAAGTGAAGACACAAAAAGGACCTAAATTACAATGTTCTTTGTCAACAGTTAGAACGAGACGGCGAATAACTACCGTTAAGAAATAGGACGCATGTAATGTTAGATACACTTTTTAGGTTGTTTAATAAGGACCTGATTTAATAATATAGTATCCATAGTATACCTGGTGTCCGTTAGTGGGTGACCACTAGTGGGTGCCCACTGGTAGTGGACCGCTAGTGGTAAAAATATCTGAGCGTTACCGTTCTTCGGAGGGCACGTTAAGCCGTCGGTCCCAGTTGTCACCGTTAGTTGATAATCGTTAGCCATGTCGGAGGTCTTTGGCACTAAAAATTCCGACACTTGGATTGGCCACTAACCCCTCCGCCAATCCGTCCTGGAGCAGCGTGGTGGAGTATGTTCTAGGCCTTCTCAGTTATGAGGAGAGACCCATGCTCAGTAGTGGGCCATAGTAGGTATATTTAGTTTCAAAATACTATTTCTAATTCGCATTTAGATCATAAAAGGTGAACAGCCGGCAAAAAATGAATTGGAAAGCGATAGCCATAAGTTTCTAAAACCGTTTATTTATGTGAGTAAAACATTGACATGTCTAAACAAGCTGCAAGGTGGTCAATTGACCGCGGTCGACCACATTGCATTATGTAACGGCAGATAGGCTTCCAAGTCACCCGTTCAATTAAGTAAGCGATATCTGCATGTAGCATTGAAGGGTTAAATTTTTGACCTTCAGTAATGCAGGTACGTGTTTCAGATTTAGCATGGTTAAAGTTTACAAGGAGGTAAATTCGACTCATTATTTTAAACTATGGTCTATAGAGTTGGATATCCTTGACTGGCAGATGGCAATGACAACGTAAATTTTGTCAAGAGGCCTTTCGTCTGACGTGTGTGTGTGTGTTGTAGTGTGCGTTTTGTTTATATGCTAACATAAATGTATTTATGACACATTGTATACCAAATTTATATTTTTGCACTTCTTCTCCATGTAAACTTTAACCATGCCAAATCTTAAACTCGTACTTTCTTGCATTATTTTTAAAAAAAGGGGTCTAAAATGTAACTCTACGTAAGTATGAAGTTGACACAGTCAGGTAAAAATAGCAGATGTAGCGTCCCCCCCCCCATACTACTAACTACCAATATAGACTTCTTAGTAGCTAACTGTACACCAGTACCGATATAAAAGCCCAAGTTTTTGCTTAGATCCAACTATTAAATGTCACACTTAGAACCATGTGAGACCATAATATATGGTCATAATGTTAGCTTCAAACGGTAATAATTGCTTGTCTAAAAGTTGTGTATGGACCAGGTGGCTATTGATGTGTGTGTGTGTGACAAAATGTTATATAATATTAGTTGTATAACGATTGGTCATAGTGGAAATTATATAGTGATGTGTTTGTTACTGGTGAAGTGACAATCTTTAGCCATGTTGGATGCCTTTGGGTGGCATAAAAAAATTCCGACACTTAGGTTGGCCACTAACCCCTCCCCCAATCCACATTGGAGCAGCGTGGTGGAGTATGCTCTAGACCTCCTCAGTTATGAGGAGAGGCTCGTGCTCAGTAGTGGGCCGTTAATGAATCGAGACCATCTTCCATATCAGCTAGTCTTCCAGTAATTTATATCATATTTCTTACACTCCAACGATATATCCACGACCATAAATGGTAACATATAATGATAAATAGTAACTTTGTAAACTATTCGTTTATCCTCCTGTAATTTTTAAACGTTAGAATTTAAATTAAGTATCTACACTAATAATATAAAGATGAAGAGTTTGTTTGTTTGAACGCGCTAATCTCAGGAACTACTGGACCGATTTGAAAAATTCTTTTAGTGTAAGATAGTACATTTATCAAGGAAGGTATAGGCTATATAACATCACGCTAAGATTAATAGGAGAGGAGCAGCAATCAAAAATATTGCACAAAGAGCAAAATTATGCGGGCGGAACCGCGGGCGATTGCTAGTAAGATATTAATAAACGGTGTTATAGCCTGCATATCATTAGTAATTCTAGGTGTAAAGTCTTGGATCATTATACCTTAATATGGTAATAACGATGGGTTGCAATGACCATGTAAGTTGAAAACATATTTTACACCCTACCTTTTGTCGATTTTGAGCTTATAAAATGTCAAAGTGTTATATTAGATCTTATCTATTAGTCGTTGCTACCGTATAGTTTTACTCGCTTTTATTGTATGAGGTAATTAAAAAAAAATGTTTTTTTTTTTAATAAAGCAAAATATGATGACATAGAAACATGTAGAGAAGGACACACATTTTGAAAACATTAATTGTAATTCATCATTATTGCAGATTTATAGATCTAGTCAGTTCTGTGACTTACTAAAAAAAAGCAATTTAATACTTATTATTCTCGTCATTCGTTTTTCAATATATTTTTTTGATTTCAAAACTAAATAAAAATTAAATGCCTAATCCTACTGCCGCATGCGCTGCCACGATAAGTTGTAGTTTTAATATCATTCTACGTTTTTAATTTAACCGTGCAAGTACTTACTAATAAGAAAATTAAAGTTATAATTATAACTCAACGTTTTCAACACGTGTTTCGTGTAAAAAGCAAGCCAAATAAACATGACGGACGTTCAATGTCCAATTACCGTGACACTTTGAGAATTATGGTGTAAAGTTGTTAATCCTGTAATAAGCTGATAAAAGTGCGAAAAGGTTGACTACACCTGTCGTTTTCAAGTTTTTGACGTGCTTGAATTCGAATACGATATTTTTTAAATGGTTTATTATTATTTTGCGAAAGATAATGAATTTTTTTTTAAGTGACAGGGTTGTAGGTAGGTATGTGTTGATGATGTATTTAGGGCGGTGGTTCTCAAAGTTGCTAATAACGCTTACTGATGGGTGGTGAACTATGGGTGTTAAAAATCTTCATATAATTTTAGAGAGGTGATATAATTATTAATTTAACTCACAAAAGTGAAATTGATTACTTTCTTGAAAAATAATTAGGCGCCTAATTTTTTTAGTCAGTTTCGGGAAAATAAAAGATTGTTGAAATCTCAACCTCAAATTAGACAGTAATTGAAATAAGCTTGAGAACCATTACAATAATGGATGAACTGTGTTTTATATTCTCTCAAACTACATCAAAGTTAGGAAACCACTAAATCAGTGCAGAAAATCAACGGTAAAATAGGTTTTATAAATAACAATAAACTACGAATAGGTATGTCTATTATCCTCACTAGCACAGGGCGAACGCACCTATTATGGGACCTCTGAATTTATCTAAAGAATAAGTCGCGCGCTGTGCGGCCGTTTTTGCTATTGTGCCGGTAATTTATAATTGTATTACTGTATTGTATTGTTTGTATTCCCGTACTATAGTTGGGGCTAGGAATGCCTTGTTAGGCACTAATGAACGAAAGGCATTCCAGGTATCCGGCGACGAAGTCGGTTGCAATTACCACCATATCTACCGCAATTATCGATAGAAAATATCTAAAAGTAGCGTTAGAAATCGATCTTGAAATATATCTATTCGTTTTATTGATACAGGGTGATAAGTAACATGCATTGGAAGTATTCCGGTTAGAAGATAAGGCTATCTGTCGTTGATCAATGAATAATGGAGGATTTGATTACTTAGGATTGAATTTAGTATCAGAAAAAAAAAACATAGTGCTACAAACTTATATTAAAATAAAATTAACTAGCGATTTTGCTTGTTAAGGGCAGATTGGTAATGATTGTTGATTCCTAATTATTTTTTAGGTAAATTATTCCTTTCGGATGTATATATTTCTTTACAATAGTGAACTAAAATGGGGCTTTCTTAAGTTTTTATGTTAGTAGCATAATTTATAAACGTGATTTTTTTAATGGAAATAACCGATAAAATAAACAGATGAGCTACGAAATGCTACGAGGTCAGCACCGACTTTAGACCTTAGTAACACCAAAAGCGTTACCGATCCGTTGTCAACCAAAAAAAGAAACTAGCGCTTAATTCGCTTTTGTTTAAATGAATTTAAAAATACAACCTTAATCTATTTACGTTGACGTATTTTATCTATTTGTCGAACACTTGCTACAACTTTTAAACAATACTTTTAAATGTCAACAGTTGTATCTGTAGTCGCATTTTAGATCCGCAGAAGGCCCTTAAACTAGACAGATAGGCGGACATATTACAGGCAACGTTTTGAATGTAAATTGTGATACAATTAATGCCTGTCGTGCCTCAAGGGTGCCAAAGGCAGGTGCACTTACCTCGTTACAAGACCTTAGCCTCGTACCAATCAACTTTGAATTTTTATTCATAATCCTTTGACATGCTAGTGACTTGAACTGACTTATATGTTAGGGTTGCCTGTTAATAGTAATTAAAATTTTTTTTTTTTTCGCGAATAAATCGAAACGGTTAAAGACTATGTTTCGATGACAATGGAGAAGGATGAATAATATTAATTAAAATGTTCTTACGTAATAACTGATTGGCTCTTTTTTAAAAGCGTTTAATAAATGCAATACTACTGATATACAAAGATAAAAAATAGAAATCTTTTCATCTTCATAAACACTGCTCCCCTTAAATATAGTCAGCAATAAGCATAAACTCACGTCTCCAATACAGTTTCTCTCTCGTTGTCAATTCAATCTTACACTAGCCAATAACACAAATCAGAGATTCCATTACGAAATTGAAAACTACACTTACACTAATCTCACGACATAAGAACTATGTAGTCGTAAAGACAGACAAATTCAAGTACAAAAATTATCTAGATTTTAAGGACAACGTCGCGTCGTATCGTCGCCTGTAATTTGATTTTAAATTTCAACTCACTTTGTACTTTTAGTTGTAATATAAGACCTATTAGTTTCAGGTAACGGATAGCCGAATCGAAAAATGGTTTTAGTAGACCTATAATGGTTTTGAAAGGCCTATCCAACGATACGTCACATGACGGGTGAACACGAAAATGAATTTAGTCCTACCTAACCTGTAGAGGAGATACCGAAAAAACTTTTTTTTATTAATTCTATTGTTTTTTCAGTAATAAACATATCAACCGAATACTAAAATACAGCTTTTTAGTTCTCTAATTTAAGTCTAAAAGGGACAAACATACGATTCTAAAACCATTTAAATATAAAAGCAAAACGTTGTCTAAAGAATACTCTCTTATCTAAGTTGAACCTTTATCTAAAAGGGTAATATTTTGACCAATAGACCCAAGAGTTTTCTTTAGAAAAGGGCATGCTATAGATCGTATTAAAAACACCGCAAAGACGTGTATAATCAAAATGCCTAGCGATGTGAAATCAAAACTTATTGATTGTCGTAATACGTAATGTATTCCTTGTTTACGTCTTGTAGTGATACGGTTTACGAGCGGTGTATCCAAGCCTAGCGCACTCGGCGGCCGTAAAACTGATATAAATCGTATGGTTTAGATGGCATTGGAAACAGCCTTCAATGTGTGATGTATGCGGATGGTACGCTGATCGGGAAAAGCACAGAAAGGTTTCATTTTTCGTATATAAATATATTGGAACACCCCGTAGCCTAGTTGGTACTTAGTAGCCTAGTTGGTACGTAGTGACCCTGCCTGCGAAGCGAGGGGTCCCGGGTTTGATCTCCGGCCGGGGTGGATATTTATGTGACAGATAAATGTTTGTTCTCGGGTCATGGGTGTATCAAGCAATGCACTGCCTATCAAGCACGGCCTATCAAGCAATGCACTGGGAAACGTTATCATTTGATAAGTACGTTATGATTTTCTACTACGCTCATTTGTTCCGAAGTCGCAGTCTATATATTTTTTCGTCTGTGTTTCTCCACTACAAATTTCATAGCATTTATCACCAAACAGTACCAAACTACTGGAACTCATAATAGAAAACGAGCAAAACGGAGCGTTGAGTTTACAAACAACGCTTTAACTTTGTCCCGAGTTCAGTGAAACAACAGATTCACTCTCGGACACTAGTTGCGAGTAGGGTGACTAAGTTATCGATAAAATTATGGATAAAAAAATAATAAATCTCTTTAAAAATTTGCTTCTATTTTGAACGTAACTATAGGTTGTGGAATGAGGAAGTTAGAATTGTTGAAAAATTTACATTTCCAACCCATAGTAGGATTTTAGATTACAGATAGAAACCTTTGTTTTAGTTATGTTCATTCGCAATTCGTTTGACACAGGCAAAGAGCAGCAAAAATGCGATTCGAACTTAAACAAGTAATGTAACGAATAAAATCGGGTCGGGAATAATTATATTGTTTATGCAAGTGTAACAAAGCCGAAGAATTTTATGTCACTACATCGGTATACTGAAATTCAAGCCGTTTTAGCTGTAGAGCGTGCAAAAGAAATATAACTAGAGATTGCATTATTTTATGTAGCGTAAGGAGAAAATTTTCATGACACCTCAATATTAAAATTCGTCAAGTTGTTTTAGCTTTAGAGCGTGCAACAGAACTATGGGATTGCATTATTTTATGTGATCTTAATAAAGTATCCCGAATTTCTTAGTCTTATCATGGTATTCCTAGTGAAACGCTCGTAGCGGCCATTACCCTTGAAATAATGTCATTCTGCAAAACTGGGGAATAATTTCATTTTCACTTTCACTGACAATTTCGCTGT
>LGAG01001164.1:40961-71644 GCA_001278395.1 Lerema accius | reverse complement strand
AAAAATACCGAATAACAAGATATAACAGAGATTCTATTACAATTTTATTATCAGAACCTATAGATTTTAATCTATATTAAGTGAAGTTGAAAATTGCAAATATATTGTCTAGCAAATCTGTCTACGAGAGCCATTATATCGCTGAATGGAACGATGAAAACGATAATTCCATCAAAATGAAGATAGATATCTATCGTTATTGGAAGCAATCTGATTGCTACGATGTTTCTAGCATTCGTCGCGAAGATATTGGCTACGCTGTCACGAAATATTACCTACTTTCTATAAATAAATGTTGGCATTTTAGTTCAATCTAACTAAACTACTTAACTACACTATTTGTCTAGTAATGAAAGGCTTGTTGTACTCGTAATATAAGTAATAAATGGGAATTTATGAGTGAATATTGTAGTTAATTTCTGTATGTATACAGATACGAGTACATTCCTTGCTCTGTGAGTTAATTTGTCAAAGTTAATGAAAACTGCGATTCAATTATCGGGTAATAACTAAATGTTTCTTCTTGTTTATAGCTTTAAGTTGCCTGGAGGGAGCATTGGAAAATAATAATCATCATCATCATAGCTTACTGTCCCACTGCTGGGCTCGGGTCTCCTCTCACAGTGTGAGGGGTACAGGCTATAGTCCAACTCGTACACTTTGAGAACATTATGGAAAACTCTTAAGTTTCCTCACAATGTTTTCCTTCACCGAAGCAAGTAATAATTCGTTTCTAAAATGCACATTACTTTAAAAAAAAAATATCTTCCTATTACTAGATGTTTGCTTCAACCGGGAATTGAACCTTAGACCTAAAGGCATGGTCAAATGGGCTGTATACTCGTAGCAACGCAATATTATCACAAGGATTCTTGTTTAAAATTGAGTAAATGTCTATATTATTCTGCGAATACATTTATGAGAATATATCTACGATATGATTTATTCATTGTATTCTGATTTTATAAAACGAAGTCTTAGAAAATGATGTTTTCATACTCACTTTGTTGAATTATTACGCCGACATATTTTTTTTATAGGTGCACAAATAGATAAATAATTTAACTAATGATGTGTAAACAAGAAGTCTATACAATCAGTATAAAATAAACTACCTAGAACATTAATAATTTCAAATGAATTTTATATACACTGTACAAAATAATTTAATTACAAAATTCAATTATCTTTCAGTCAAGTAAAAGTAACTTTAAACACTTTGTAAAAACGCACAAATAACAAAACTCATTTACTCATAACGCTCAAATACCAAAACTCATTTTGTCCAAAAACTCATCGCGACAAAGCTACTCAACTTCGATCGCACAAATGACAAACCAAAGACAACAAATCAACAAGTGGTCCAATCTTAACGCCTCCCCCTATTTACTCACTCATTACGAGGCCCATTAGACCCCGACCTACCCCAACTCGGCTCACATTCAGAATTAAGGAGAAATGAACGTCTTATATTTTAAGAAAATGGAAAGATCATTCGTCACCCACTTCCCTAAGTAATATTATGGCGTGATCGGCTTATGCAAGGTAAGACAATTTTTCTTTTTCTACACTAATTTTATGCAGAGATTAATAAGTTTAAGTTTAAAGTTAATAAAGTTATAAGTTTTAAAACTAGGCATCCGATATTTTAAATTCTTTTGCCAGTAAAATGTAACATTATTACTGACACAACTTATATTATTAATAGTTTGGTAGTTGAAGTAAGATATTGGTTGCCAGCCAGACAGATTTTAAAGAAATATAATTAAGTGAGTAATTACGTTGTATAATAATTTAAAAAATAATATTGATAATAATTATGATGTTTATACCTTAGGTACGTGAGCCCTGGCACGCGCGGCCGGGTTCTGTCGCCTTTACAACACCCTGGTCTGCCAGTATGGTATTAGAGTTTGTATTTTATACCAATACGGCTATATTAAACTCATTTAATTAATCTGATAAAAAAAAAACAAAAAAAAAGCACATGAACTCGTAATTGACACAAACTTGGCAACTTTCGATGAACTTTTTCCGGTTGCATAACGCGGTCCAAGACGGTATAATTAGACGTTCATGAATGGGAGCGAGCGAGAGGTCCGTGCGAGGGAGACAGCGTCGTCTAGAGGACGTAATCAGTTTTACGGTAAGCGCAAATTACGGGGTAACAATCAGTTTGACGGTAAGCGCAAATTACGGGGTAACTCGGGGTGAATTAGCGGTACAAGGTCGTTTAAACTGTGCCATCAGCTGATAAGAACTTTGAATACGGGGACTCCGCTTCTTAACTTTGTAAGGAGTTTATGGAAAGTCTAGTGTTGTGCACGTTTACGATTTGTAGCCATTAGTTTTAAGGGTGAAGATATGTATATATGTAACAGATAACTAGGTTATTCGGGATTTGGATTTAGAAATGAGACTTGAATTTGTTTAATTTAATGAGCCGTATGGTGCAATGTTTATCAAGCCGGACCGTCGTTCAGTACCGGGTTCGATTCCCAGCAAGGCAGTAATTTGAATAATCAATTCTAATTTCTGATCTGTCTGGATCCAAACATCTACAGTGTAAAGAAATCTAGCGTGGAGCCGTGATGTATTATAAAATATAATATATAATATAGGTATAATTTGCAGTAGATTTTTAACTATGTCGCGTGTAGGATTGTATGAAGCGACTGTGTATGCCGACTGAACTATCTCTATATGAAGGCTATCTCTAAGGTAAATCATTACTGAAGTACATCTCCTTTAACCCCTCTCGCAGTATTACCTGCTTAAATGAGTTATTCGTCATTTCGCACAGTAGAAATTGGCATGATCGAGCGACTTAGCACTTCTCGAATTTCCCTAATATTTCTCTTGTCAACTCGCACGCTTGTAAAAAGTACAATTAAGTAAAAATATTTCAACTCCGTTTACCTCAATCGATCCACCAACCCGCCTAATCAACTGAAAACAAAAATCCAATAAAACAAAAACCCAAAACTCATTTCTAATGACAACTACATAATGGCCCAATAAAAACTTAAAAAGCTTCACGGCTCGGATGAGCAGTTTCTGGAAAGAACAAACCGACAAATTACAAATGGAAACAAAACGGGACGACGACAAAGGAAAGAATCGAACGCCGTGAAAATTTGAATAAAGAATCATTTCTTTTTTCTTATTTTTTTTTCATTCCTTTTTGCCTCCGCTGTCAATCATTTGTCTGGGGCACGGCGAATCGTTATTTTCTTTGTTGATGGATGGGATTCCTTTCAGCGTACTTAGTGATATGACGTTTCAGATCTCTATACGGATAGATGTTGTAATGATTTACCCGTTTTCGTATATTATAATCCCGACCCGTAATATTTTATTGATATCTTTTTGATTTTACAAAAAGAAACATGTATCTGCCTATAAAAGGCTACGCTGGTCAATTGAGGATTAGTAGAGTCATTGAAAATATTGTAAAAAAAAGATAAAACATTTTTTTTTGGTAATCACAAACTTTAAAACTCGTTCTTATGCTACATAACCCATTTATAATCCGTGGTTATAACACAATGTAAGTTATTAATTACGAAAAAAAATCTATTAGATTTTCTTCATGAAATAGTAATTTCGTCGTCGATGTTTGGTGCTCGAAATAAGATACGCAATTTTTCGGATATTCGTATATTTCGGTTACGATAACCCCATCCCTAATTCGTTTTCGTAACCCCCTCCCGCGGGTGTCTCGTGTAGACCTCGCTAGTTCATATTTCATTATTTTTATCTGCGAGTGTGTGAAAAGATAAAGGTATGGATTTGAAAGTGTTATTTGAAGCAAATTCATATTCACGGCAACGATACTTATTTCGTTTTACGGCTCATATAAAAGTTTCCGTTTGATTTACATTTAGATATTGTAGGAATATCAAGAAAGGTTAATTATATTTGTAGTCTTCATAATAATGTTTTTTATGTACCAAAGTAAGATTTTGAAAAATTAGGTATTATTCCTATAATATTTTTTTGCGACGTTTAGTTGAACTAAGATTATGTTAATTATTTAATTATGTACTCGGCTACGTAGTCGGCTATGATGGTAGGTACGTACCGTGGCGAAAAAAAAATTAAAAAGTTACATACATCTTACAAAAACAAATAGTTACACACATCTTACATCAATCAATGATAACGTCGCAAACTTAACCATACATTACAACTTCACCTAAACATAATGTTAAAACTAATCGTACTAACCACGCGATGTAACGAAAATTAAATGTAGAGTCGAATGAAACTCAGATAACGTATGCGTTGTATAAACACCCAATACAAAGGGTGTTTCAAAGTAGGTACGTTGTGGTACTAAGACAACATTGAATTTCCATGTCGGATGCCCGATCTACATGCCTAGCAGACCACGCTATGTTTCAAATAAGGCTGATAAACCACTCGTTTCACTGCTAGCGAGGAACTAGTGTCTTAAAAATTTAATTAAAAAAAAACCCTCGACACCTTTTATCACCGAAGTTAAGGTCGATAAAGTCATCAATATTCTCTTTCAGGACGCTTTTTTCTTTCATTCGGTTTATCTTCCCCACTCTCACACCCTACAACTTTCGGCTCAATCGATTTTCAAAAAATATGTCTTAAAAAACTCGCAGATAAATCTTCGTTAATACAAAAAAAACTAAATTGAAATCGTTTCGTCCGTTCGGGAGCTACGGAGACACAGCTACAGACAAGTCTAACTTATAACATCCCTTTTTGTGTTATGTTTTGTATGCGTATGCCTTTTTGCGTTTTGGGTTAATAAGGGTACAATCAGTATTAACGAAGTACTGCAGTCTTTAAGATGAGCATTTACTAAAACACGAAAATTGAAGGTCGGGAGTACCTGATGTGAAAAACTAAGAGGTCATCCAAATTTATAAGAGACTATACGTGGCAGAACAGGATCTCCCCGGTCCTGTAGTATTACTATATAATAACTGTCGGATATCTATAACACAACGTATAAGGAAAACATAAGACGATCGTCTCTTTAAACTATTGTAAAATTTGATCAGGTAATAAAAACAACTGTTAAATGTTTTATCACTTATTCTGGCTTTAATTACTTTAAATATAAATTATTCAACTTTTACGAATCTTATTTCTCTTATTTTCATACATATTATAATAATCTCCCTCCTTTTACCTACCACAGACTATCAATCCTGTTTTCGCGCCAAAAATCATAACTTAAAATATATGCCTAGAAGGGCAGACTGCCAGCTATAAATTAAAATATGTTAAAAAAAACACAGAGTATTTTGTAATAACTATAACTAAATATTTATAAATAACTTAAATGAAATGAAAAAAATAATGAAAAGCTAACACTATGTTATCGCTTTGTACTCGCTGTGTGTAAGAACAGCGTCTTATGAGGAGATGTATTGCTCATGTATGACGCTCTGATTACAGAGGCGTGTGTCGCGAATTTTACATTTTTGTTGACTTCGATGAATGTTCAATGACCTGTCTGGCAGAGAAAATAACAATGAAGATTTCTCCATCAGAGGTTGGTGGAGAATAATGGAATAATTATGTTGCTTGTAGATAGATGAAGTTAGGACTTGATAATGATTATGTTGAATAACTTTTTAAATTATACTATATTTTGTTTTGTGAATTTTGCTTCAGAAGAGCTAAGTTAGAAATTTTTTTTAAGTTTTTTTTCTTTTCTTGATAATTTAAGGGTGATATGTACCCCGAAAATCCCTGCAAGCAACTTTTCTCAAGGGACCAAAAAGCGTTTTCGAATTTCCGTCAATTCACATTTTCTACCATTCAAACACTAAAGCAGCATTCAGTAAGTGTTACACTTCGTATAAAACTTACTTAACATGCATCCAAGCAACTAATTAATTACACTCACAACTCAACCCATTCAGTAGTCAATCTCATTCCAAGTCATCTTGCGTTTACCCGTCCACATACCACAGCTACCTCTCACGTAAGCAAACCGTTTTAGACTCCAACACGTTACCGCCATAATAGTACAGAACTCGCCGTCAGATGGCGCTGTCACGTACCACGAGACCACGTGACCGGAATCGGAAATAGAATCGAAGGGAGTTTTTACTTCCAGGATTCGAAGGCTCTTTAGCAAATATAAGCGGATTGTGACCGGAATAAGCGGCAATTGTCGGAACTGCAACTGAATAAAGAGTTTGTTAGAGCGCGGGTAGTCGTGTATAGCGCGGGAATTTAAAAATGGAACGTTGCGTTTGAATTTCATGTTCTATGTTCAATAGTTTGCGTTCTGTGAGCTTCGTAATTCTTAAGTTCGCAAAACTAAAGATTTGTTACTGAAATGTAATGTGAAATGTTTAGTATTTTTTATTTATACAAGTTCTATTTTTTATACTATAACGTTTAGATTATGTCGAAGTCCAAAGTTGAATATGGTAAACTCGGTTTTTGCTTGAGTCAGTCTCCTGATAAAAATTCAAATTATTATTATTTGTCATAAGACATAAAAGCAAGTGAGCTTTTAACGAATACATATTTAAGAATATAAAATACATTATAAATTAAAATTAATTACATTTACATCATTATTGAAAATTAATAAGTAATTAATTTATCATTATCTGATCCTGTGGTAATTCCTAATATTTCGATGTACAATAAATAGGTCCTTATTATATCGACTTTAAAATTTGATTATAGACCTTGCCAAAGAAATTGGTATAATTACCCTCAAAAATCATTACCCTTCTTTTGATGCAGTCGGGTTAAAGACAAAGGTTCTAGAAACATGTCGAAACGAGTTCCAAGAAGATCTTTATTAAAAGCAAAATCTAGAATTTCTAAAACAGCGTTCAATTCCGTCCCATCTCGTTATGACAAACTGCTTTGATACGACAGTTACGAGAAATTCTTTACAAATATGTTTATTTGTAACTTATCTAAGTATATCAGGTTCATTTTTATTTAATTTCAATGTTATGGAAAAATTTCATGACTTTTCGACGAATATCTAGGTATCGAGATAACTTTTAACCCCATTTGTTAAAGAATGGTAGAAGAAAAATGGTTAGGTACACATTTATTCTTAAATCTTTTAAAAATTGATACTAAACTAGTATTCATAATTAGTAATAAAGACATCTCGATTCCACTCTTTAACTACTAGATTAATAAACTAACCCTATGACGCAATAGTTAACTGCCATTCATTGGGTCCTGAAAAATAAACGTAAACCGCAGTTAATCTTAACATTGTCATCTTAAGTTCTTTCTAGAACTTTATAAACGTAATTGTAATAAAGAAACCTTCCATAAACCCGCCTTCATCAGGCCAGTAATACGAGTATTTGGAAATAACATTCAAATTCAACGCTGCCTCAAAATAACGTCGACACCCCATACTAACACTCAAAAATAGAAGAAAAATCATAACACGCTCGAGTACGCGATACATTTCTTCATATCCTCCGTATTTCGAATGAAAAATGCGCAAAGAGTTGACTGTTCCAAACGACTCCTTTCTTACACCCCTATAGGGGGGAACTACAAATCCGCTAGAACGAGACGCAGCTACAGGAAAGAGAGAGACGACTCGCTAAACCCGAAAAGATGGATGGTACACAATGTCACTGACGCTACAGAAATTGTATATTTTATATTCGGTATAAAAAAGGCACCCACAACATACGATATTAAAAAGCGGTCCGCATGTGAAATATTTTCTCCGCAGTAGTTATATTGTTGAAGAATTTAATCTTGCGATGACATAGGATGAGTGGGTACTTAAGTAAAGGATTATTGGAATGTCTCGGGTTTTGGATTTTATGTCGAGATTTTTCGCGGGTAATAAATAATGGCAGTCTTTGAGCTGGGTAGCCGAGTGCGGGATTTGATCAGGGATTGTGTACATTGATGTATTGGACGTTATTGACAATGTAATATAGAATGATGAACAACAAATAGATGAATATGCAGGTAATATTAACAATATACCTCTCGCTACAAACTCATAGCTCTCCATTAGGATTCCCTGAGCAGAAATTAAGGCTTATCATAAACTTTTCCATCGCTAGGAATCGAACACTGGACCCTTTGAACAGTATGTAGTTATCATGACGTTGCTTTATTATTGAGGAGAAAAAAACTTAATCCATATTAGTATTTTATTAACGCAAAAATTTCATGTACCTACCTACTTCTGTATATTTGTAAGAATGTTCCGTTTTCCCATCATATGAAGAGCTAAATAAATAGTAGGTACTTACAGAACGGCTACATACATAGATATTGTAGTGTTGTAGTACTGGATTGACTAATGACTAACGTTAATCATTTAACAATAACTACTCTGCTTCTATATCAATCAAGAGATCTATTGCTATCCCTTTCACACACACACATAAACACATGTACCTATAACACGCACACATCGTCATAATCTTCAAAGTGAAGATCACCGCCAAGGAAATAGCCCTATAAGCTTATCGCCGCGAGCGGTTGATGGCTGTAAGAAATATTATCACTACACCATACCTACCGCTTGATCGTCTGTGGAATGAGGATTTTGATCATCATTGCTAGTAAATGATGAAATGCATGTCAAACTTAGACCAAACAATATTATAGATTCAGTATTCAAAACAAAAAGTACGGTATTTTTTTTTCTTTTTTACGATCTGATGTACGCAACGTCACGTGAAGTCTGAGTGAATCTGCCGAACAATTTACTAGTAAATGTTATCATTTAATAATAGTATTATGTTTTTTGACTAAGTTGTTTTGTTCCGAAGATTAAGTTTAGTTATATGTTTTTTGGTCAGTGATGTTAAATTTTCTATTGCTAAGTTGCTAGTAAAAGGTCGAATCGGCATGTTAACGTTGCTTGACAAATAAAACCTCAAATGGATTTTTTTGCAATCAATAAAAATGAAATGTGCATGACAAAGCTGCTTCAAAAATATAGCTTTTCAAAATCCAATTTTCAGACAAATTAGTGATTATCATAGACGTTAAGTTAAAACATCGATGTTCTTTTTAATCCTGTCAAATTGAAATACAATAGTGTTTGTCAAACTTGTTCGTCAAACATGTACAGTTTATCTTTATTTTTATTTTTTTTTAATATCTGACATGAGAAAATTGATCATGAAAAAGATCGTACTCTTCAAGTGACAGTTACCAAGTTAAACCTAGGACATATCGAAAAAATTCAACGCATTTCCCACTAGCAAACAGTAAACACATTTATCATCATAGATATAACCAGGTTGGCGGTAACCGTGAGCCACAGATAACCTTATAGGGCCATTTCCTTGCTGAGCCGATAGCGGTGGATGACGTAAAGACACTCAAACGGTGCGTTCGAAATTTGAATTTTTTTCTCTTTTGCAACACGAAAAATGCAAAAACGAAACAAATAGTCATCTTAATTTTCAGCGGCACTAAGAGACGTTCGAAATTTGAATCCTTCTTTTTCAACACAATCAAAAAAGGAACGCTATGTACGTTTTAAGATTAACTTTTTAAATCCTCAAATTATGATAATTTTTTATGATTGTTTAATTTTTGAGTTTTTAGGTTTTTTTCTTAGTTCTAATGCTACCAGTACCAGAACCGATATCGAGTTACTAGTAAAAAATAAAAAATCTCACTCGTACTACGAGGTATACCACAGACAAAAGTATTTGAATATTAAAACCGTTATTGTTAGTCAAATTAGAGAGCAGATGCACCATCCGTGGTACACGCACCTAATTGGGTTGCATTTGCATTATAATGCAAGCAACGCCGTACTATCGAAACTATTTAGCCTTGCACCTTTTTAGAGATCCGTAGTCAACCCTTATTTAAAAGTCCTGGGTTGACCGAGATCCATATGTTTGAAATTAAAAAAAAATATAATTTAGACATTAGACAGCATCTAGTGTCAAATAACACTACTATTATTTGTAATATTTGCCAATTTATTTCTTAATACTGAGTACTTAAATTTAAAAAAAGTTGCGACCAAAATAATTGGATTGAGAAAAGAGAAATTAAAAAGAAAACTATAACAGCTAAATAATCAAAGATCACAGTTGATGTTATGTTTCATTTCAATAGCGTCATGTTTATCCTGGAAAATTATAAGGTAAGTATTTTTCTAAATAGTAAGAGGAGGTACACATTCCGTAGGTATATCTTAAGCCTAGCACACGTAGGAGCTGCAGGCAAGGGGAAACCGGGGAAAGTTCATAAATCCTTCGTCGCCCCGTCAACCGCACTCTCAGTATTATATTTTTGTCATGTGGAATGAAAAAACATAATAAATTCTCAGGACGTATTAGGAAAGAGCAAGTTTACCTACTAATGCTTTTATTATTTTCAAAACATGATTCGGTTTTCGGCTTTGTTGGAGAATATGGCTTTAAACCTTAGATTAGTTACGCTAAGCTTTAAACATTCACGATACAATGATTTATTAGTTTTAATAAGTAGCTTTTAAGAAAGAAGTCGAGAACTGCTTATCAGTTGAAATCAATATTATTTTATAGTTTAAAAACGTTTAAAACGAATTAATACTAAGCAAAAGGACAACACAAACAGAGATATGTTTCTTTTACAAATCCTAATGCAGAAGACGAAGTTAACTACCTAAATAGATGATTAAAAGTAACTTACGTAACTTACCTTTATAAGTGATGATGTGGCTTAAAAACGCTTCCCAAAATCCACAAATGTTTGTGAAAAACTAAACAAAACTACGAACGGCTTTACGTAAATTCCCGACATTTGTTAGTTGCCATGATCACTTCTTTTTCGTCTATAAAACGTTTTAAGATTAACTATTATGCTCCCGAATCGTACAATCATTATCACTCCTACATTTTGTATTCAAATAAAAACGGAAACTCCACATTTTCTACACCGCATCGCGGGAAATATATTCGTTGGCAGAGCTCCATAGTGTGCGAGCGAGAAGGGTAGATAGTTTGGCGCATAAAATAAAGATCAATCAGAGCGAGATGACAACGCGTTTATTGGTGCCACCGCGTACTTTGTGGCTATCGTTCGGGCCAAGTTTGATGTAATTTCTTGGCGCGAAGTGCAACATCTCTTCGGAAAATATATCGACGACACACGATAGGTATTTTATCGACAATATTAATAACGTTATCCTATGCTGTGTTGGTATTTTATGGTTGTTGTGTAATTTCTAGTTGAGGAGTTATGAAGTATGCCGTTTTAGGTATGGTTTAGTAATAAATTTTCTGTTAAAGTGGACAAACTACTTCTTACTCTTACTTATGCATACTAAAATCTAAATTTTGGTGTTTAATCTGAGTCTGTGTAATCTGAGTCTGTGTTATAACTTGGAAATCTTTTATATCTTTTCTTAACAAAAAAGCACCCCCTTTCTAAATATTGATTAAACACTGAATAAGCTGATAGATAGTAAACACTAATCTGCTCTTTGAAAGTTAAACCTAAGTTTAGTTAGTTCGAGTGTAAATTCAGACTATCTATGTATTAGAATCTTTCCCATAAACCTAAGTTTAGTTAGTTCGAGCGTAAATTCAGACTATCTATGTATTAGAATTTTTCCCAATATTGTTTTTTAGATCTTCCATTTCTTTAATTTCTTCCAAAACCAAATTACAACGGCCCTCAAAGTACAAACCCCACTAACATTATTTAAAAGCCTTACACATTTCAAGTAAACAGTGCCCATTTTAGTCTATTAGCAAAACTAGAAATCCTGGCTGGTACGGTAGGCAGATAAGAATAATATTTTAAGATCAGCTGACTGAGATGTGACGTTCGATAACAGATTTGAAACTGGAATCGTTAGTCAGATCGTTGATAGCATATCTATGGATTTATCACATTGTTTACCAGCATTTTGCCTAACGAAGCGTTCAGGCTACGGTTCGAAGGAAGTACTGCGACCAAGATGCTGATAATACGGTTGGTAGTAGGGAAAAACATAACTTTATTAACAAACGAGTGGACCCACCCTCGCTTCGCTTCGATAAACCTTTGTCGAAAGTAAGGTAAAAAAATGTAGCCTAAGTTACTCCTTACTACATTAACAAGATCGCTCCAGCCGTTTCAGAGATTAGCCGGATCAAACAGACAAACGGGCGGACAGACAGACAAAAATTAAAAAAAAAAAAATGGTATGTGTACCGTGTTTAGATAATGAGACCGTAGGTACTTTGTGACCTACGTCAGATAGTAAAAAATAATATGACCCCACTTTTTTTTCTGAATACTGAGACTGTTATATTTTTCGGTCTGAGATCACGGTTTTATTGGTTGTAGAACTGACTATTGTCAACACAATTTACCGTAACAAACTTCGAGTAGGACTATGGGGAGGACTGTAATGTTAGTTGGTTATTAGGCCCTGTTAGTAGATAATAGATGTTAATGAGAATATTAGTTGCCAATCATGATTGTGTGTAAATATGCCTAAAACCTAGTGTTTTATGTTTTCAAATATCGTAAGACACCTTTCGTTAAACCATGTTTTGATGAAAACTAACGAACAATCTATGACGCAAGTAACTAAAGTCTATATCCATCGCTTCACATTCAGAGTAACACAATATCTCCACATCGAATCGCGTATTCTCCGATCATTATAATATGATATTCACCAATATCGATACACATAATATATCCAGGCATATGTAGATAAATGATACATGTCTCGTACACTATCTCACAAAGGAAATAAGGACTGAGATCAATACTCACTCGCTTTATGGCGCACATGTGTCATACGTGGGAACAGGGAAACTGTAGAGTCGACTCTAGTTTATTGTACATCAATAATCGGGCGTATGGATTTGATAAAGAAGTTATTTAGCTGCGTACAGTTTTAGTATTAGTAGAGGCTCTTAAAGAAATGCCTAGGGAAAAGACTCAAAACTTCTTCCAGTTTTTTTATAAACGTCAAAAGATGTGAGGAAATGTCGGTAGTGCTTCACCATAACTAGTATCGACTGTTCATAATAATAATATTATTTATTAAATATTATTATCTTAATCTTAATTTTTATAATGTTATTAATATTGTAAGTTTTGACATTCGTTAAGTGAGCTATTAGTTCCTAAGACGAAATAAATGATTTAAATTTGAATTTGAATATCCATATATTGAATATTGGGATTGATATTGGTAACCCATATATCTTACGTCTCTTACGTCTCTTTGAAACAATTAACAAAATTCATGTCAAAATAGTCGCATAATAATCTAGTAGAAAAACAACATCAAAATTCGAAAGAGTCACATATAAGTAGTGGAAACTGCCAGCCCAGTTACAATCTTTAGACAAAGCACTAATAACAATGTATTGATCGACTCCATTCTTTCCGTCTATTCCGTGATAGATAATGTGTTACTCGTACGGCGCGGCTGCGTTGTCAAATGTCGTCAGACGAAAGTGGATTCTTTGAGACATTTCCAACGCTCTAACGTTCAAGTATATTTTAAACTAGTGGACCCGCCCTCGCTTCACTTCGGTAAACCTATACCGAGATATAGGTGAAAAAGTAGCCAAAGTTAAGAGATTAAGTAGTACTTAGTCTCACTAAGTATTGACAAAATTCGAACGTTCTTAACTCTCGTTTAAAATGCGCCGAAATCCAAGTTATTTAAACATAAACATTACAGATTGTAAAGTACCCATTAACAAACAAAAACTTGCTTAAATACCATTTCGTGTTTCATTCATTCGGTTTTTCGTCGATACCGATTCCTTAATACCAATTTGACGTCATTCAGTCATGCATACTCGGAATGATTCCGATTTTTGGCTGACATTTAATAGCCTTAATGATTGTAGTGAATGGCTGCCTTTATTTTATTCGGAAACCATTGATCAAGGACCGATTTTCAATAATCGATTAGTATAAATTATTAAGATATATTTTGTATTACATTTTAGATTAGTTTTCTTTAATTTTAGCTTGTAATATTATTATTACTTATTAATATGATAATTGTATAATCATAAATTAAATTAGGTTGTAGTACGAAAGAATAAAATTTTCTGTTACTTAAAAAAAAAATTAAGTCGTTAATGTTCGCGGAGTCCTTAAGGATTTTTTTTTATCGGTGATACCATATGAAAAAAACAATTTGGTATAACTTTTATCAAGTAATATGTGAACCATAACAACATATTTTATTATGTTCCGTCGAAGTGCGAAGTAGTACGGATTGTAGCCACTTCGTTCGGTTTTATTACGCCCTCGCTCTGTGATAGGCGGAGCGATAAGCGATCGCGATTTATGACTAGCAAAAAAAGCGGAAAAGTTAGATGTCTCAATATTATTTTTTGTATTATAAGGTGCCAACCGTGCCAAGTAATTATTGATTCCGATAGTAACTATGTTCGTTGTAATCTTAACTATTAATATGCTAAGCAGTTCAGTTGCGTCAATAGTTAAGACATTCAAACGAGTAAATTGATACATTATTTTTTTTCATAATGATTTAAATATCGATCAAATCTACCTTATCTTTTAAAGCTATTACCATTTCTCATGTGCTTTTATATTACTAAAAAAATATGACAAAAAAAACTTTTTTTTAATTTAATTAAATCTGCCTAAAACCGCTTCGCTTATACCAACAAAATCTCCACCTAATCGACATACGGTCCATTCCCAGACAAATATATTGTTGGTAAAAGTTCCCCTAACTTCAGGAGTGGTTTCTGAACTTACACAGTCATGAGTTGCGCATCCAACGACTGTGAATATCTTATTTTATTTATAACCTCTTTAAACGAAACTTGGCCCGCGAACTTGGCTGTCGAGTTATTTTATGAAAAACTTTTCGCCTTAACTACATGTCGAGTTATTAGAATAGGAAGTTAGTTCTGCCGGAGTTTCGTAATGATGTCATAGTATTTTGGCTTTGTTTTGTTATCGTCTATCTATCTATGTACCTATCTGTCTGTGTAGATATCTATCAGGCGTTTAAAGGTCACTGTTGTTCAGGTTAACGGTACCTACTACAACCGAAACGACCGCTTACAAACTTACCTCACTCATTTCGTTTGCTGGGAATCGAACTTGGAACCCTTGTTAAGCACATCTACTTACCCACACTATTCATTGCCCTACTTAGTCATGTAACCTAGTTGGCTGATAAGAATGATTATTTTGTTTTAAAAAAAATATTGATGTCATAGAAACAGTACACAAAAATATTTTTTTTTGTATTTTTTATCCGGATCGTCAGCTTCAAATCTGACAGTCAAAAAGCATTCCAAACATTGCAACCCTAAGATCGTAACAATTATTAAAATAACACCGGCAGTGACAATAAATTATACAGCCACAATGGCAGAATGCGATGTTCCCTTTGCCTGAAGAGCCACTCAAAGGATTAGTTCGATCCGCGATCCAAATTCAAAATTGTCACAACTGATTGGTTTATTTAAATAGGAGTTTATTGGCTGTGCTTGATGCGACTAATGTTCTGTGAGTTTGAATTTGGAGCATGTTTGTAACGGCTTTTTTAAATTCAAATTATTACGTGACTACCCTACAATTTAAATGTTTGGTTTAAACGTTATTTAAGTAGGTACCTATACTTAACAGAGTTTAGTAATACCAAATTTAAAAGAATTTAAAAGATGTTTTAGTAGAAAAATTGTCGTCTTGCTTTAAAATTCCGACAGCAAAAACTTTTTGCCTCAAAATGTCTGACAACAACCCGCGGTCGTTGGTGCTGTAAAAGTGAAAATTCGCACGCGTTTAAAAAGAAAAAAGTTAAACATCCTTCCTGCAAGTCTTAAAAGAGGTATAAAAGAACACTTGAGCGAAAGTGCATTAAAAATGAGTAGACTAGAGCGAGACAGCGCTATACGATTCGCGTACTGGCTGCTAAGAAAATGGTTTTATGAATGAAATTACTTTTTTCTCACGCCATTTACCCAGTTCGGGGATGTTAGTTTTTCTCTCCTTTTTCGTTGGAGATAGGAGAAAGTTGTTTACTTCAAGTTTGGAAGTACGGTATAGTCACTTGTTTTAATTCTTTTTTACCCGACTGCTTTAGGAAGCTATTGTTTTTCAAGCGTATGTATGTATGTATGTCATTTAATGGCTTGACGGATTTCAGTATGGGGTGTTATTAGAATCGTAAGCATATATTTTTTTTAAATATCCTCCCAATTTTTAATACTTAGTAGAGTTTTTGTTTTTCTATTCACGATTACTAGTTCTTTTTTTAAATAATTCGATTTCTTTATTTATACATGTTTTGGTAATTTGTAGTACCTAACATATGGTAAGTTTCTTAGCTTTAAAACCAAATGTAGGTACTACATCGTCAATCTTTTTATGGCTAAACACAATACCTACCTTTCTTTAATAGATCTACCCTATCCATGGTAGATTATAGAAACCGATGGAACATGGATGACAAAAACAATTTAATGGCACTTGCATACATTATTTTAGAATAGCTGGTAAAAAACAGAGGTGCTTCCGTGGTAAGGGGTTGACAACATTTAAGGAATAAATGTACTAAGAATGAACTTATTAAATTGTGCTTAAATATGTCGCGTAAAAAACATGCAGTGAAATTGAGAACCTCCCTTTTTTAACCAAAGTTTTTTTTTTATAAAGTCAATATCATTGATACTAAAGAGAAATCAACATCCAATATTTTTTTGTAATTATGTAAATGTATTTATTATGTAAATTCATATTTAATTCTGACTCTTGTTAAAGAGCTGTTAGTTTCTAAACAAAAAACCAAAATAAGTAACTGTTGATTTTGACAACTAAAAAATTACACCATCGCGTGCGCACCCCTGACTTCAACACACAACACGCCATAGATAAAATATTACGATCATTTTATATCGAATAATACGCATAAATTTATCTATCCATACATTAGGAGAAAGGGTTTAATAGCCTATAAATCAGTATTTTAAACAAAAGCTAGTCAAATTCCATACAATAGGACGGCTGTTATTGTTAAGAATATTTTTTCTGTAGCGTGAAATGTTTGTTTTGTTATCGGGTCGTGTTTGAAGCGGGTTTTTGTTAACTTTTTTTAATAACCAATATTTGATCGATACACCGGCGATTGTTAACGAGCTTTTGTTTGTTAAGTGTGTAGTATTGGCTGCAAATATTTGCGTGAACTTGTTACTTTTGTGTTTTGAGAGAGGTTTTTGAGTTGTGGTTTTTTTAGTTAGGTAGTCGATAAACTACCTACTCGTTTTCAAGCTTAAGAATCAGTCAATTAGTAGTCATTAAAAGTTAAAGTAACTAAGAAAGCCTGCATTTAAAACTTGGCAGAGGGTGTCATAAGTAACTAATTATATCTGACACTTCATAATAATAATATACGTCAAATCGTCTAAGCTGTAGAGCCTGCGCGAGCTCTATTCTTGGCCGGCAACATGTCGGTGACTAGAAGTAATTTTCTCGTTTCTGGAATATCTTTTTTTGCTGCTCCTCTCCTATTCATAGCGTGATGTTATATAGCCTATAGGTTTTCTCGATAAATGGACTATCTTACTCTAAAAGAATTTTTCAAATCGGTCCAGTAGTTCCTGAGATTAGCGCGTTCAAACAAACAAACAAACTTCAGTTTTATATATTAGTATAATTATATTATTTTACGTTACACCATGTAGGTATCAAAACGTCATGACATCTATGGTAGTTAAATATCAATTATCAATCGTTTTAAGTTACTATTGATCCAAAGTAGCTTATCTCAGACAATCAGTTACGACCTTCATAGGTACCTAACCTACCTACTCGATTTTGGCATAGATAGCTTCATAACTACTCGTAATAACAAAACGTAAAAGTTCTTGAAAGACCAATATATTGTTATTAATTCCACTACTAAAATGTTATACCTTATGTAATTACTTACGGACGCGACGATTTATCGTAAGGTCTAAGATGTCGTACGACACATGTGATGCCTATATCTATGATGTCTGACACCAAGCGAGTAGCGATTTTAGTTACTGGAATTTTTGTACTTATTCTAAAACATTCGATATTTAATATGAAAATCAATTATTTATTAAAAATTTATATTCAGTTCTGCCTTTCAAGCTCATGGGGCCACAAATTGAAGACAAGACAAGATAAAAAAAATTGAATTTTTATTTTGAGTTAAAATAAAGTTTTCAGAAAATATTTCATTCCGATAGATAATATAATGTAGTACTTATTGATTATAGTTTTAGTCATATTTCGTAGTAACCTGTCACCAGTAACAAAATCGAAATAGCCTAGCAGGGCCTTAAAGTTTTTTTTTTTTAATGTAACTCGCTTGCTCGCTTCATATCTTAACGCTCGCTCCTCATTCATAAGACAGGTGTCCAAGATCCACCATGAGATAGGGGCCATAATGAATGGGACCAAATGGCTTCCCATGCAAGCACCGGAAGGGTTTGAGCGTCTATTACAAAAGATCTAACTTCCGCTTGATCAAACGCTTTGTGGTCACGAATATTAATAATCATAGATAATAAGAAATGTGATCATATCGGCTTTATTATTAATATCTGTTGCTGGCTGAATTATGTGGTGAATATTTGAGATGCAACGAATGTGGTGGTTATAAAAACTTTACTATTCCAAATTTAAAGGCAATGTCTTTTTTCTTTTGATTATGGAACCAACAGCGCGCTTAAAGAAAATTAAAACTAAATATAAAAAAATAAACACATAATTACATACCTACATACATAGCCGCGTTTGAACATCGAGTAAATACCTAAATCGCGGCCAACTGTGGTATAAGGTCATTTTACTAACCGTGCATTGCTGATGGGTTACTTTTTAAAATTAATTTAGAAAAAAATAAAAAATTAAACGTTTTTTTTAAAGCATTGAGTTCGATTCGCGCTTGGCCGATGTTATTTACGTGTTGTACATGTTAATGCATTCAGATTTGCGTGATCCTTCCGAATTAACAATAGACATAAGAATTTTATTGCAGTCGGAAGTAGACCAGACGGATACTCAGGTATTGAACTGAATACTAACAATATGTCTGTCTGTCTGTGGCTAGTCGGTAGTTAAATTAATCGTATATTTTCACATACATAAAAATAATCGTAGTTCCGTTATTGACCACTTTTTTTATTTAAAAAAAGAAGAAAAAACAACGAGGAAATTTTAAATTTATTTTGACTTATTGTTCCTTCTAAATTAAAAAACCTAAGATGAAAAAAGTTGTTTTTTTATGTTTTCAATATCATTATAACAGTAATTAATAAGTTATTTCATTTTTTGATCTTTTCAAAACCAGTTAGTTCTCAGGTTGTCAAAGTTCAAAATTAACAATAGTATTCTAGAAGCTACAACACCATTGATACAGGGTGTTGTAATGGGCAAAGGATACATCCATGCAATCTACACAATGACATCCCATACAACCAACATACCTTCGTAATCCTTATTAATATGGCCAATTCATCAACCTTGAAAACGTTACCATAACAAAAGGACCCCTCACAGATAAATAATAAACTAAAAATTATATGCAAATTCACGACCCATAAGTTCCTATAGAAATAGTTAACCCTTTAACGGCCGGGGGGCAAAAAATGGTAATAATTTATTCACGTTCATAGATACAGAGGTCACAGGACATTTTAGTGGCATTCAAAATTGTTCAACAACGGTGCTTAGACGTGTTCAGTGAGACTAAGTTTTTGAGTCATAAATTAGTGGGATTAGTGTTTTATACGAGATTTTGTGACGAAGATGGTGAATTTTGTTAGTAGCGAGGTCAGATTTTGTGTAGGTAAAAGTAGTGTACGCCCATCTCATAGATGGCGTGGCGATCTGTACTGGGATAGAAGCGATTGGATGTAAAGGATTTGGAATACGGTTTCGTAAAAGGCTTGGAAATCGACTTACGTCCACCAATGATATCACATGGGCAACTAAGAAGCGATATTAGACGGAAGTTTGTTACTAATCTCGCATTATTGTGACATTAACACAATGGTTTTACAGCAAAGTGACGTAAGTCAAATATTAAAATTTCTGTACCTCCAAAATAAATAGTTTAAGGAATAGTGTACACTGTCATATTAGTGGTAGTCGTAAATTGCGTTGTATTAGTGGCAACACTACTTTCCTAAAATGGTATGTATCACTAGTCTACGCAGCAATTAATTGTAATTAACATCGTGAATAGCATATTTATTATAATCAAATGATTAATTATTAAAACTGATGCAATTTGCATATATTACAGACGATAATATATTCACGTTAAGTTTACAAATCAGTTATTGACGTCTGAGCATTAACGATTTTGTTTTGACGTGTTAGTAAATATTGCTAATTTTAGAAATATGTATCATCTAAAACTATCAGTAGGACGTGATTGGAACAAGTGTTGAGTAATGGTTAATTTTTTTAGGAGTTATAATCGATGTAAATGAGATAGATGATAACCTAAGCAATGAACTAGATTCTAGATGAACGTTAAAATATTTCAGATTTAATGTTAAAATGATTTAGATTTTATAAACTATAATTTAATAAAGTGTGTATCATCAAAGATAAGAAAACTTTGGGAACTAAAAGATGACAAGAGTGTCGGAAGAAGTAAAAAAAAAACATCAGACAATGAATCACATCTGAAAACTACAATTGCTTGAGGCTTGAGGTTCTTATCTATTTATGTTATTTAAAGTTAGCCTAAGATACCTTTTAGCACTTGCCTGGAACATTAACTAATGTTAAAATGAATAGTGAGAAACCTATTATTACTTAAACTAATTTGAATAACATAATTAACACTACATGAGTGCACTTAAGGTGGAAGTAAGTAGTAGCAAATGTGCAAATATTTATAAACCTAGATGTCGGAGTAGGATAATTCTAATAGGAAAATTTTAAAGTGTCAGTCAGTTAACTTATAAGTCAGGTAACTTATAAGATAGTGGTCATGTATGTATACAAAATAAACAAAAAAAATGTTGTTATAAGTCAGAATATAAGCTAGAAATTATGAGTCAGAAAGGTGTAGATAGGCAGTCAAATATTAAAAAATAATAGCACAGTTACGATTCAGATAACGTGTAAATTAAACTCAAATTACTAAACATAACTATTGTATTTATTAGGCAACGACAAATAATGTACAGACGGATTATTTGAAGGTATGATTATGGACATTCGTATTACCAAATGCATTACCGATGTCCCGCCATGAAAGAGCCAAGGATTCACTTACTAAAATATAAATGAAATTCTGACTTAAAGGAAGGCTTGGGCCTTTTCAAAAACATATACTTATTAAATACATCTTTATATTTCGTCACTTTAACAAATGCATTTTATGAGTAATATAACTCAAACAGTCTCCCGACTTAATAAATTTGAATAAACAATATCTTAATGGAAGCTGTAACTCGATATATTTGTCAATACATTTTCCATCACTCCTATGTCTCCTATGTATAAGAGAAATATGTCTAAATTGCAAACAGTTCAAATACACTAACTTGACAAAGAATTGGGTATTGCAATATCACTCTTTCCACAACAGAATACGGTGCGTTTCTAATCGCTAGTGGCTTTGGAGTTGGGCTTATTAGAAATTCGACTCGTCCCTATACTGTTTGCACATGTTTGATCGATTGACAACTTGGGGGTGGGGTTTCGTAATATTATTACCCCCGAATCCTATAACAAAGTGACGCTAGTTTTACATGTGTAACTACGAGCTACTCGAGCGCTGCGAGGAATATAAAACTGCCGTTAATTTCTGAACGTGGAATGATTAAATAGAAATATAATTTTATGATGTTATCGGGTGCGATTCGAACTCTTTTAGGGAACCACAAAACGATTAAATTTACAACACAACAACCACAGATGAATATTGTGCAATAAAACGCAATAATTAACGTTACACAAAACGAGCCCATCCAAAACGTCAAATTAAAATGGAAATATCGGCCAAATTGCTGTTTGCTGCCGTTTACAATTACCTCAAACCGCCATAAAATAGTTGTAATCGGACGAACAATAAATTCGAAATTCAAATTTACTAATCGCATGTAAGTAATTTAAAAGTCGAAAAAACGCGGGATCGGATAATCGTCGGTAGCGATCATAGTCGATTAACCGTGTTCTTTATTAGGTATCTTTTAAATACAAACAACAAAATAAAATTTTACGAGGCGAGTCTTCACCGTTAAATAAATAGCTCGGCGTCCGATTCCTCCTTTGGTCATGCTATAAATTACCTGACTCGGGTAAAAAATATCGATGGAGAGTTGTTTTATATAATTAAATACAAGTTTCTTGTGATAGTCGTATTGCGTTTACGTTAAATGTATCGAGTTAAACGGTGATACGTTAAAAGATATGAGACTGTCTTCTTATTGATTTTGTAGTTAATTGCACAAGGACAATATGAAGCCATTAATCGAAGGACGATAAAACAATATAATAAGTAGTTTAATCTTTAGAATGTAATTTTTTTTATAATTATTTGATAATCTAGATAGAGGATGTTGTTAAAAGTTTTATCATTTTTATGTCTTATTATTATTCTTTGCAGCCTGTGGCAACGAACGGGTTAAGATTATTTTTATATTATTTAAATTTAGTCTTATATAAATGAAAAAATGAAACCACTGTGATTTTATGGATGAAAAAAAAATTTTCTTGTTAAATCTTGACTTCCAATTTCAAAAATTTATTTTTAATTAATTCAAAAAGTACCTACAAAGAAACATTAATACTACAAATAGTGTGGATATATAGCCCAAAAACTCTACCGAGTAAAGGAGTTGATATCGATTCATCCCTTCGTACTTCGTACATAGGTACGTTGAGGGTTGTACGAGGGTGGAAACTATCGTAGGTACATAAATTACATGTCATTCACCCCATCATATGATGCATCATGGTGGATATTGATTGATATTGCCGCTTAAAAAAATATAGTCAAATACTTTTTTGTAAAAGTTTTATGTTCTTTAAATAGGTTTTACTTTGTAAACCGTTTCGTATAGGTTATCTATTACTTTGTAGCCTGAATGGTTAAACTTCGGATCCCTTTTTAAAAATGATGCACGTACGCTCATGTTTGAAACTTGGCATAGTTAAAGTTTATATGGATGAGGTTTTCAGGCAGCTTTTAAACACTTTTAGTTTGATACGAGTACATTGGTTATCAATTCATTGTAGTAACTAGTCATTATTTGAGTTAAAGACGTCACGAAGCACGTGCTTAAGTTTCAAATTAGGTGACTACCCAATACTTATCATCCGTATTTTATTTAATTTTCAATTATAAAATCAGTATTAAAAGTCACCAATTGTTAAACATAGTTTCCTTTACACTTTATTAACATTAACACGAGTAAGTAGCTACTCAAATAGTCAGTCAAATTGTTGTAACTTTACCCATACATTTGGAATTATTATAATCGGCTATTACAGTCGCCAAGATTTGTTGAATGTTTTTAGACTGATATAAGCACTTGATTAGTAACCTTTATAAGTTCCTAAAACCTATGGAAAGATCTAAAACCGACAATCTATCCTTGAGTTTATTTATAATGGGAATGATTTTTATACCTTTAAAATTGTATGGTTAATACTTCGATTAAATTCAGTAGTGTTATCTAGCTATTACTATTTAAATAAGTACTGATATATGTCTATTGATGGTCAATATCCTTTTCAGATAATCATAGAATGCTGTATAGCAACTTTTTTCTATCACATTCTCGTTACGATATAAATAAATAAAATCATTACCGGTATCTGCATGACAAGCGTTATGTAATTTATTTATCATTACCGTTAATGCGTTTGTATCTACTTGACATTTTTTTTAATACCAATTTGATGTAAAAAAAAGGTTTTATACAATAATATAATCGCTGTCGCTTGCTTATAATTTCGGAAAGGGACTGAAGTACTAAAACTCTCTTACTGAATAATGCTAGACTTACAAAGCATTCTAACTATTTTAATGACTTTTAAAATTCCCCATTAGCTACCTAAAATGCTTAACTTCTTTCCTTTACCTTGTCAAATTACTAAATGTGAATGGTAATGACGTTGAAAGTTATAAAAGCTTAAACATTTGGACTTATAGGTAAGCTACTGAGCTTAAAATCTGAGCTTTGACTGTTATTGACTACTCGTACAGTTTCAATAGCATTCGCAGCCGTTGCAGCCGATCTAAGACTCATTACCCTATCCTGTCACTGTATCCGCCCTTTGAAATGACAAACTTGGATACATATGAAGGGGAGGCACGGTACTTTTTCACATGTGAATGACTGGAGGTTATATTGGGATTCAATTCCACAATTTTTATAAACTGGAAATTCGTATTTTTTTACTCAACATTTGCGTATTTAACGATTTTTTTTTCAGCAATAGGAGCTACTTTTAGTTATTTTCCTTGATATACTTATGAGTGATAAAGATAATGAATTAAATAACATTCATTAGTTTGTTTCAATAAAAATCCGTTTTAATTTTTTTAGTGTTCACTTGTTCAAGGATTACTGGTAATGACTGTTTTATCGCCGTCAAAGTTCAAATACCATGTTTGTTTAATAATAAATTATGTTTCCATTACCTCGCTGTTAGCCTTTATTGTTTTATTACATTTAATTAAAAGTTATTACTTTGCAACAATATAATAAGCGTTATTATAATTACCGTTTGAAACGCAATTATCATCCCCATATGTTACTCGCAAATTGTTATAAAATATTTAGAGTCAAGTAGGTACTCTAATTTTAACTATAGGTACAGTTTTCATGAAAGTTAAGAGTAATAATACTAACTAACTGAAAACTCCCTTATTTGTAATGGGTTATTGTGTATAATAGTTATTATAATAACAGGTTAAAACTTTTAGCTCCAAAAACTATTAGAAAAGTGAAGATAAATTTTGTTGTCAATGTGGTTATGTGGTTAGGTACGCTTCTCCTGAAGAAGTTTGAGAAAAAAAGTACTTCCTCACACTTTTGCTGGCTGTCCAGTAACAAAAATTAATATGTAATTAGAAAAAAAATCTTACCATGTCCGAAGCCGGCAGCAAAGTTTAGAAGTTTCTTTTATCGCGGCGCGAATTGTATAAATTTATTCGGCACAAAACATAAAAACAAAAGAGAAAAAACTAAAATGTCTAACAGGAGTCCCGCTTCAATCATGTACGAGAGCACAGATAAAAGAAAAAAGAAATATAAAATTCAAATTTGGAAACCGGAGACGTCCCGAAGGAAATTTCGAGAAAATCGTCGTCTCCAGTCGACGTTCGGCGAGCGAATGTCCCGTTCAAACTACGCTACAATTTCCTCAGCGAAAACCGAATCGACTGCGCTGTATAAGTATAGGGAAGGGTGGTTTTTCCTTCGAATTTCATAAGTATCTACCTTTCTTTATATCTAAGAACGAGAACTACGCTCACCCCTTGAGAATACCTCGTGAGACTTGATAGCGTGCGGACAATACGCCGGCGACAACCGACCGACTCGCCGCGTTCCAATAACGGCCCTATTCCGTCGACAATAAACACAAAATTATCTGCTCCCCTATTCTTATAAGACTTTTCGAACAAAAAAAAATTCTAGTAAGGCAACGGTAACATAGATAAAATGTATTGGGTGGCGAACAGAATATATTTATGCATGTAGATTCGTGTAGGTTCGAGAGTAAGATACGGTATGGCTATGGGCTTCGTTTCATGTCACTGTAGAAATTTATTTTTATCTGTGTGTATAAAACGAAAGGAGTATTGCGTGGCAAATGTGAATCTTGATATGGAGACAGGTACGTCTAACAATTTGTCATAAAATGAGATATTGCGAGTGTCGAAGCAATAACTTTTAGTTAGGCTTCGCTTTGTATACGTCTCTTTGTTAACTCGCGTATAAATTGTATATTATTTCGCTTTCCACGTAACAGAATTTATAACCTATGGGTTCAATAGGAGTAATGAGCGTAAACTTATTAACCATGTTAATTTTTACGCCCGACAGAAACGCGACGAAGTGTAAAATTACGCTAAAATAAGTTTTACGGGTAAACGGTGAAGGGTGTTGGAAAATTTGGCTCAAAGTCAGTTTGGGATCTGACGAATCGAGTCAGAATCGATTACGAACTGGCCCGAAAGTTATGGGCGTAATGACACAAATTTAAAATTCACTTAATTCGTTAAAGTTGCGCGTGCAACAAGTTCCATTCATTCACGGGCAAGGGAGAAAGCAATCCAATTAGAAAGGGAAGGAGAGGAATTTAAAGTGAACGCCCGGAAAGTTAAGGCGGGAAATCTCTTTGCTAATAACCTGTTGCTTTCGCGGCTAAATTAAATATGAGACCGACGCGCGCCGGCAACCGAAATATCGACTGTCGATATTTTGATCCCATCTAATACAAATCTTTTTCAACTACACTTTAAATACCTACACAAAATGCAAGATGATTTTTGTAAAGTTTTACACATGACAGATTAAGTTACCTACCGAAGAATACATTTATATTAGTTGCGCATGAAACAGTCTATCCTGAGATTGAACACATTCATCATTTCAGAATTTATAAGCTGCCTGCGTTACCCCTCGGAGTATTTTGAGTGCTATCTTGAAATATCGATAGAGCAAAATGCTGACGTAGCACACACCCCTACGCTTACACCTCGACATTGAGAATAAAAGAGATGGTCTTATGAGGGGCGTGAAAGATAGAAAGAGACGCAAGACCAGACCACGACGAGATAAGTGTTCTAATTTATACTCAAATTGCGAACGTCGTCACAAGAACCACGTGCTAAATTATTGTTCCATATTTAAAACGTCTTAAGAAGCGAGCGCGTGAAACGAATTTGAATTTTAAATGAAAGGAATTCAGTGTTATATAGAAATTTTAAATAGAAGACTGTTGTACTTAAATTTCGAACGCAAAGTATTGTGCTTCGAGGTGGATTTTAATAATTTCGATTCTTATTTCAAAGTGTTTAAGACGGGATTCGCTTGAAGGTAAAGATTGCAAATTAATACATCAGATTTTAAAAGAAAGGTTGTGCATACTAACTAGGGCTGTGTCAAGGTTAAATTGTGTAGGTATATTAGACTCGGTTACTGGGTTAACTGTTGGGGTGGTTGTACCCTGTATGCAGTTGACAATTAACGAGATTAGGTGTTGGAAGTTTCATGTTAATTGTTTGAAGGGATTCTAAAGGTTTAGAACGATTAACAGCTGACGGTTTTTAATTATAATTATTGCTATGCTATGAACGGCGCGTGCTATGAACAAGCGTTTATTCAAGTTGGTCTTACGAAGTGGTGAAAATGAAATTAAATTGATAGTTATCTTTTAACATTGGCGTTTGATGTTTGAATGAACTTGAGGCTTTTTTCTTTTTTGACCTAATCTTTCTTCAGTATTCTTCACTTTAATTCAAGTAGGTATAATAAATAGACAACAATAGAGAAATTACAATAGTCAGATTGAAGACACCCTTCATAAAACAATTGCCTTTAACATTGACATATCATAATTATATAAACAAGTACTATACCTAATGTATGGTTTGACATAATGATTTGAATTTCGAGCATAGTCCGTCTTTTACTATTTCATAAATTCTAGTTCAAAATATGACCACTAGAGGCGCTATAAACGCAATCTAACGGCTATCGATTTACGTTTACGATATCAACTAATGGTTTATACTGAAATGTTTCTAGTACTGTAGTAAACAAACCACATTTTATACCTATCATTAAGCGTCGAGACAGACCGACTCGCAACAGATAATCTGTATTAATAATACGATAAACTAAGATTGTATCACGTTAATATATTGACTTATCGGTATTAATGGATTACGGTAATTAAATCTAGACTTCGTAATGAAATCTAGATATTTGATACACGTTTGGGATCATTTTGAAGTTAAAGAGGCATAATTTAGGTTAAAAGTTATTTGATAAAATAATATGAAAACTGTAGATGATGATGAATATCTTAACAGGTACGGTCGTTTATTATGATTTGGTGATTAAAGCTTCTTTTCATATGTTCATTGAAACGGAAAATTAAAAGAAAATTTGTCTATAAAAATTAGAACAAATAAATTTTTAAATGGAATCATACCAAAAACATTTTCAAGTACAATGTTGTTAAGACTCTATGGCTTAGTGTCAAAAAGTTATCAGATCTCATGTAGAGCTATGCTCCTAACTCTAATAGTCCTAACTTCACAAACTCTACACCTTAGCTAAAATACCTATTTAGGTACCTGTGCCGTTTCGCTGATAAAAGAAATATATATATATCATACTCTTAATAGATATTTCTTTTGTCAACCCTAATTTTGGTAATTCCAAATTTAAATCGCAAATTTTTAAAACCAATTAGATTCTATTACAAACCTTTTTGTTATTCCATACACAGCATATGAAAGAACGTTCGATATTTGAATTCAAACTCGGCTTAACAAGCATGCATCCGGCGAATAGTTTTTAACGAATAGAACGATTCGTATCCGTATCCGTATTCGTATTCGTACAATGAAGGTATTCGTATCCGACGAATTTGCAAGACTCGGCGGATTTCCAGTGCGGTAAATAATAATAATTCCGCCTTCACATACGATCGGTGGCTGCGTATTGTGACTAACAAGCAACCCTTCAGATGTCGATGGGGGAACACTACATACGGCGACGAGTGACTTGCAGAACAACGCAACTGAAAATTGTTATATATTCAAATCTTAAATATTTGTTCACGGTACACCCGTTCTTTCTAATATGTTATCTTTTCTACAAACAAAACGGGTCGTAAATTAGATTTATTTAAAATAAATATCCTAATTAATATTTCATAGTTTTCAAATAGCACCTATAACTGCTATTTAAGTGGAAATTTAAAAATTTACTTATTTTAAAAATTATGCTCAAAATTGTAATCACTTTGATTTTTATAACCAACAATTTTTTATACCTAAAAAGAAAAATATTTTTTGGACAGTCTTTTTCGAAAACAAACTGTAAGCAATGCACCGATATTTATGTTTAAAAAATTTTGTTCTACTAGGTAATATAATATACTAGTATGTTTCTTTATACCTAATTTAGTGTTATGAAGAGGACCTATAGCTTGTAGCCTAATTAGATATACCTAGGTCCTATCTAATTAAGGCCAATTGACGTTCCTTTAGCTATTTCAAACTGCAGTTGATTGCTTATCATATCTACTGCGCGCTGCAATCACAACGACATCTAATAAGATAGTTATGATTCATTAGCAACGATTGTACAATTGATGATAAAATATATTTATGATTCAAGGTGGATTTTGTTTCCTATGCTTTCACGCAATATGTGTAGGTAGGTACTTACTTGTTTTGTATGTCAATTGTAAAATATAATATGTTAAAATCTAAACTTTCGGCTGAAGTCAAAAAATGTTAACATACGTTTAAAAATATTATAGTTGAAATTTCACAACTATTATCTACATATAAAAAAATAAACACTCAAAATATTTTACACAACATTTTTCACGTACTCGAACCACAAAAATTAAATAATTTCCATGAGCGTAGTTATGCCATTCGTTCCAATCGGTTGTCAAAACGAATGGGAAATATGCGAGAAAGAGTGACTGGATAACAAGCGCACATGGGGTCGCTGGCACGGCCATCTTGAGCACCCACTACCGGGGAATTTAGTTTGCTAGGAAATAAAATGGCTCTTAACTTAGCTGCTTAGTCTGTGTACGTAATATTACCGCTAAAGAATCAAGCATTCAAAAAAAAAAAAATCGTGCTGTCAAAACTAAGAATATTTCCAATAGCTAAGCTAATTTTATGAATTTAACCCTGTAACTAAGTTTTTTGAGTAGTTATATGAGTTTTGATAAGTAAGTCACAACAATAAATGACTATGCAAAAACAAAATAATTATGAACATTTATTGTTAAGTGCATATTTGTAAGCACTTAGTACGGTCTAGCTATTGGAAATAATCCTGGGTCTAGAAATGCAGTTTTTTTAGACCTACAATGTAAGGAAATTGGCTGATGTCCTTTCAATTAATGCGTATTTATAGTCTCTACGATAAAAAATATTTTTTTTTATCAGTATTTTCTAAAACTTTGTGTCGATTCTATTTTGAAAAGTAATGCTATGGTACTCGTAACTCTTTATTTTAACCTAAAATACCTCACATGATATCTTTAATCGCAATCGAAACTGTCGTTTTTTTACATATACGTCTTGTTACATATAAAGACAAATCTACATCAGTACATTAAATATGTATTTTATTACACAAGAGTAGCTCATATTCTAATATAAAATGTTACCTTTCAATATATTACTGAATAGAACAGAATATGTCCCGTATGAAATATCATTCATTAGTGTTCTTTAGAAATATTTTCAAAGAAAAAGCTCTTAGGTTCTGCTATTTATGACATACGTATGATAGACTGATCAAAAGATAGATATGTTGGTTTCTTATGTTATCTCTTGTAAAGGATTGGAAATACAATACAGTTTGTAGGCGAATAATAATCATCATAACGTTTCTTTTATGTTTACTTAATAATTTATTTTTAAACTAAAATATCGGTTCTGTGGCTCAAATTTTACCATAACTCCTTATGTCAAACATTTATAACAAAAAAAAACAGAC
>LGAG01001164.1:0-29494 GCA_001278395.1 Lerema accius | reverse complement strand
TATACGAGTATAATGGATTTTTTCTTATAGCAAAATATTTTTTGAGTAAAGCAGTCTGATTTGAATATTTTTGGCAATAAAATAAGCATGTAGCGACATCTATGTTTTATTTTTTCTGACTAATTTTTGTGGCCGAAAAGCGACATCTATTGAGTGGTTGGTAAAATAGGTTTTCTTTAGAAAAACTTGAATCATTATTTAAGTTTTCTTTTTATTTTGTTGTTAGTGATTTAAAAAATAATAAATAGCAATAGAGACGTTAAAAGCATTTTTTTTCTACCGGTCAATTACTTTTTAATGTTGAGGAGGAATATAAAAGTTTGAAGTTAATCGTTTAAGAAGTATTTTCTAAATACAACTAGGGTATTTAACAATAAAAATATAAATGATTAATGACATTCTTAAAATGAATGAACGGTACAGAGAATATTTTTAATAAGAAAAATAAATAACTTCATAGTTTCTAATAAGATTAAAAAATAGTTGCTACCGCCATCTAGCGTTCAATAGCACAAAATTCTCTCAGTTCTAACGCCGTGTCGGTAAAACAGAGCACCGAATGCTTCGGGACGCTAACGGGAATTTGGAATTTAATCTTATTAAAACTTTTCATGCTTGTAATAATGTTATGAACTTCAACATAACTGAGTTTTTGGAGTGAAAGTTTTTGTTGGACCGTTTTTCATGGTAAGCTTACGCAGTCGAAAAAAGTGGTTGTAATTGTTATATTTAGAAAATCATTAGGCATGACGCAACTTTTTATAGTTAAAAATACAGTAAGCTTTTTTTGAAGTTTTTATACTTATAGTAACGTGGTATAATTATATAATAAAGTCGTTAGAATTATTTATTATAAAGTTGTTAAATCGTACAATAATTGCATAGTCATTTTAAAGTTTTTGTATGTACCTAACTCGTTGTCTTCCTAACAATAAATTAACATCATTATTATTGTAGTTACTAATTATAATCCACCTACCAATCTTCATTTTAATTTTTCAACACGCTTGGTTATGATTTTGCTTAATTGTATACAATTACCTTCTATGTACGAATATGTGTATAGGTATTTATGTTGTTAAATATTCTTGAGTTAGGCATTAGTATTATAATTAATAAGTATGAGTAGACATTGTTCTCATTGTCTGTAATAAATTGTTTTAATTGGAGCCATTTTGGAGTTAATGAACTTGGTTTTAGTTTTACTTATAGTTTTTTTTTAACTTTCGTTATAAAAAATCTAAAGGAAACCGCTTTACACAGAGCAGTTGGTTTCAGAATGTAGATAGGTTAGGTACCTACATGCGAAAAATTTAATAAAAAAATAATTCTTTTTTTTATAATAATATCAGACTAAATAACATTTACAGTTAAACATTTTATTTTTGTATTAGATACGGTAAGCTTTAAATGACTTACTTTAAAATTCCAATTTAGTAGATTTAAAACAATTTTAACTGCAGCAAAAATAACTACGACTACCTGAATAAGTATTAGGAAATTTTGTCACCATTAGCCAAAACGACGGCACAACAAAAAAAAAAGAATGACAACTTTTTTTTAAACCAAAGTAAGACATTTCGTAGTTTCTGTTTCTAATTACAAATGAATCAAATTACAGAGGAGTCGGATCGTGCCTTGTCACTTCCCTGTAATTATCGCTGACACTAATTTGTATTTTTATGTCAAAACTTTGAACATTTCAAATGTTGATGATATCTTTAAATAACATCTTTATCCTTGTTTGATGTTATTTTTGTATTTCGAATTAACAGAAGAAAACAATATTGTAATTTGGTAGACGTGTAATTGTCTTTTCCCAGTAATAACTTGAACATCGTGTAGTTTGGAATAGGTTTGTTTGAAAATATACAATTGTGATAATTATAGACGGACTTACCTAAAAATTATCTTAATATATGTATATAAAACCCTAGCGTACGTGTGTTTGTCACTGAACTCCTTCAAACCAGCTAAATTAACTACAATAAAAAATGTGTTGTGTTTTAGACCAAGCATGGTTACCAACCATAGTTGAATATAGTAGGTGGTGAAGATGTTTAAATACTTTAAGGGATCAAATAAACTGAATATTACGAATTTCACAAAGCTGTTATGAAAATAGTTATCTAATGAGATGCAATTATTTTGTCTCAGATCAAAAAATATAATAGACTCAGTGTTAACAACAAAAAAGTGAAGTAATTTTTTTATTTTTTTTTACAAGACATACGTCATTGTCAATGAGCACAGTCTGCCGAGAAATGTACCGGGAAACGTTATCATTTGTTATTGACGCTATGTTTTTCCCTACCACGCTTCTTTATTCCGAAGACTGCGTCTATAGGTACCTATAATTTTTTGGTCTGTGATATTAGTGTAGTTAATAGCACCTACGACATACCCAGTGTAAGTTAAAGTATGTATTTTTTAACTAACCTAAATTATACTTATTCCACGTTTCAAATCGTGTTAGCAACAAATACTGCCTGCCAGTGAGTAAAAAAACAGCCAATCATGCACCCAACGAATCCATATTTAGACAGGGGATGAACGCTGAATCGACTTGCTTCATTTCAAAAGACTTCCTCTTATTGCAAATAGAGAGATCTCATCAAAGTTCATCGGAACAAACAGACGATTCACTGAACCTGATTTGGGTAAGGGATTTTGGACCTTATGCTGAAGGAATAGGGCTAGAGGTAGTTTACACCCTATTGCATTTTTGTAAGCCCATGCGCTTGTTTTCAAGTTGATAAAAGTGGGGAGGCTTCGTTTGTATTATTTGAAATTATTGTAGGTAAATAGTTAAGTAAATAGTTAATTTAATTTTATCTTATTTTATTTTATACTAGAAGACCAGGCAGACGTTATTCTGCCTTATAGATTGGTGGATTTCTTTTCCACATGAATACAACGGACATTATATCGGACAACATTTGCTATGGTGGCGTTTTAATAACTACTAGTTTGGTTTTTCCCTTGAAATATCTCGACAACAGCACTATCTAGCGGGTTCAATTGTGGCTCGAAACTATACTCGGTTCCTCTAATATAGCTTACAAAAAATTTATCGAAATTGGTCCAGCCGTTTATTTAATAAGGAGTTCAGCACCAAAACACGTACGTTGTAGTGATATATATTAAGATACACTTTCCCAACCTTAGAATTTGTGTGTGTGTGTGTGTGTGTATGTGTGTGGGTTCAATTCTCGATTAGCCCAGATATTTATAAAGAACTAAAGTTTTGAATAACACCATTAAAAACTCTAACCTAACATGAAAAGCCTTAAAGGGCGTGGTCACAACATTAGTAAAAATAAAAATAGCACATTTATATTTATAACACAGCCTAATTTGTTAAGTTGGGGGTTTCCCGAGTGAGTCACACTTCTGTCACAGTGAAGACATATCTTTATATTTCAAGCTGATACTTAGTATCACGGATATTTAATAGGTATGAAGGTAAAAGTATATTTGACTGATAAAAAAATACTTGTATTACACCTACTCGTACGTACCTACTATACTCGAAACCCTTACAATTTACTTTTTTCAGTCAGTCTGTACGTCCGTCTGTCTGTTCACGACTAAACTTATAGACAAATACATAAATACATTTGTATGTATTTGACATGTATATACATTTCTATAATATTGTCAAAACGGTAGCATCAAATCTACTAGGAAACTCTTTTTGGGCACTACTATGCTAGATATTTGAATGATTTTAAATAACCATTTTCATCTGTCTGTGTGTGACTAATATGTCTCTATGTGTTGCCCATGGCACCTATGCTAGGGGGAGTCGTAGTATGTATACCTCGTTTTTTTCGTTGTGATTTTAAGTAAACAATCTTACAGTGTATTTTTATTGCAATTATCGATTTAAAAATAAGACAGACACAAATAAAAAAAAATGAAAGGACAAACAATAGTTTAATGTTAAAATAAATTTCTGTACCTATAGGTAGGTACTTCTAAATATTTTTTTAAATTAATGAAATAAATAAAAGTAATAGAATGAAACTGTAATAAGTCTAATAAGACAGAACTTAATATCAAATATTGTTGGATCAAATCGCGTGCCGCATATTACGAGTTTCGGTTTAACAAAAAATATGGAGGTTTTTGTCGTGATGAAAAAATGCCACCCTCCTCACCCCATATTAAATTTTATGGGGACGCGTCGTCATGCCAAAGGAGGAACGTGTAGGTACTTATTAGTTATTTATATACCGAAACATACCGGTAGCTGCACCCAAATATGAGCTACGTGTCACAGACGAAAATATAGACTGAGGCTTCGGAACAAATGAGCGTAGTAGAAAAAAACATAGCTTATCAATAAATGATAACGTTTCCCGGTACATTGCTCGACGGGCCGTGCTCTGTGACATACGTCAAATCGTAAAAAAAAGAAAAAATGATGTAATTTTTTTGTTCTGAAGATTCAGTCTAACATTTTTTGGTCTGAGCTACATGTATACTATAATATTATAATGTGTTCCGTAAAGTTTTTTGAAGTTTCAGTCGTTTTAGAAAGCTGTTGTGGTGTTAATTGTCGTAATGATATCGTAAAGACTTAATTGTTGAAACGTTTTTGGGTTTTTTTCCTCAGTCGTAGTTGAATGACTTGGCCTGCGTATTTTTCGGCTAATTCCGTAAAAAGGTTACATATTATACTGTATTGTAAACTAACAATAAATAATATTTGGCATTTTCACTAGGAAGTAAATTTTATTGTACAAACAAAAACAAAGAAAATTGACAACGAATTTTTTATTTTTGGGGGCGCCGTGTTTAAAAATTATATGCTCAAAGTCGATTCTATAATAGACTAATAAATGAAATGAAACCTCATTATGATGAAATCTGTCAAGACTCGACATACATATATGTATACGTACCTACATACATATATACCTACTAACGTAGTCAGGTATAAATATTTTTAACCAGTTCTCAATACAATATTGACGTACACAACACATTAGAAATAAATTTCCAGATAACCATGATCATACGATCAATAATAACATTCTAATCGGATGTTTAGTTAAAATAAACATCAGTTAGTGTTCAGCTGCCCGTTACTTAAGTAACGACCACCTTGTGAGCCTTTAACTATTGACTTTGACGAATATTAACTCGCATTTATTTAACCTTTATAATTAGGGTTGGCAATACTACATGCTAATTTATGTAGGGTTTGACAGAAAATATTTTTGTTAAATAAATATAATATTAACGATATATTGGAATGTTTTAAGTTTAAAGCCTTAAATTGTATAGTTATCATGTATCCATTGTATTTTGGAAACATTTGTTGCTTTAATTTATACGAAAAAATCTTTCTACTTAATTATACGAGTACAATTTTATTTTATTATTGTGTAAATAAAGATATATTTTACTATTCCTACAGTTTTACTCAACGTGTTTTTTTTAAAGTAAAATAATTATAAAGACCTAGGTACATTCTATGAAAACGTTTTCGTAATCAATAACAGACATATCCACAACTGTATTTTAAAAACAATAAAAAATAAGTACTTAAAATAATAAAATTACAATAAAATGTATACATTACAACTTTGATCAATTACATCGCGTAATTTTTTTGGCAACCCTAGGCATATTATGACATAACGAGCTTAAGGTGCTAATACACTGCACCTGTCCCACAGATTGCTAGCCTTGACCAGGGCTTGCCTTGTTGCCTCAAACATTCGACAATCAATTTATAATTTGATTTGATCAACTCTGTAATCAAATATTAATGACATTAAAATTATTCATTCAATGGTTATTTTGATGACGCATGCCGGATATTTTTAATTTTAATTTAAATTATACCATGATGTATTATTCATTTAATCGATACCTTATTCCTATTTTAATTACGTTATTATTAATAAACGCAGAGGAAGCTAAATTCTAATTTGCTGTTTGAATAAAAGTTAAACCTAGGATTAGCTTATTCTACCGTAAATTAAGACTAGGTATACATGTTTTATTACTTTTTTAATTAATAATACTTTTAATGAATAGTTGAATAGTTTTATTCAATTCAAAGTTACGCTTATTTTTTTTAAACAAACAACTGCAGTGCCGGATAAGTCAAATACAAACTCTACACAGGCATTGAAAAAACCTACTCTACTTCACTCTACTCTACTCTTACATGACCAAGCTTTTCACTAACTAATTACAAACCCTACAGAAGCCATTCATAAAAAATAGAGTCGAGAGAAATCCGTATTAATTAACTAGCAATAAATCTCCCATGGGCAATCATTCCGCGCTACCTGTTTCGATTGCGGTAGAAAATAATATAGAGACGCAGTCGGCCCCTAGAGGTCGCTAATTTCTGCCTCGCCCGGGCAAATCGAGGGCAGGTAATGCCCGGTAATTATCAATTAGCTTCGATGGCTTTGTCTTGCCACGGATATATATAGAGCTGCGCGTCGAGACGAATGTCTTTTCTGTTGACGTTCACTGCAAACGCTAGTTAGAATGCATGGTATCATTCCCACGCATTCTTTATTTATGCTTAATATTATAGCTATTTTGAAAACAGCGCGTCTAGACGAATGTCCTTTCTGTTAACGGCAAACGCTAGTTTTAAATGTAAGGGAATGACGTAAACGTAATTTCCTAGCTGTTATGAAAGTAGCGTTTGGCGTATGCGTCAATAGGTAGGGTATTTGTTTAAAAGAGCTATTAAGCCATCTATTTTAGCAATGATTTAGGTCTCAAACAAGTATTAGTCTTGATGAACGTATGGTGTAATGGTCGCCATGTCGGTCATAGGCAAAATAGTAATTTTTTCACAAAGCGAATTAATCTGTACAAAGCCGAAAACAAAAAAAATATTTTTCGGATTTCTTTAATTACTTAAGTAAAGCTGCTCTTAAATGCAATTATCATGAGTGGTAATGACAAGACCTCAACTAACTTGAATGACAAGCAAGTAATGTTAATTATATATTTTGTAAATCACTCCACGGGGTATAGTTTATCCGATGATGTACACGCTAATATTATTAAAGCTATATTCTGTTGTAGTCGTAAGTAATTAGGAATATACCTAATTCCCTAAAGCGTCACTCTTCAGTTTTGGTTGATTAAATCGAGTAATTATCAGTTATAGAAAATCATATGGAGCTGCTATTATTTTTTGTTTCTACTTGCAAAATTTTGACTACTAAATGAATGAGAAAATCTTGACAGTTGACAGACACTAATGAAATAGAAATTGTCTTACATCAACATTACAGATAAATATGCAACATTATTACTCCACCACAAAGTGACTAAAATGACAGTTTCTATTCTACTAAGTATATACGTCTCTTTCGATCTCGAATTTTGTTATAGTGTTTGAGAGAGATTTAAGAATAAATATGTTACGTCTTGCAGCCTTAATCTTTTATAAATGAAGTAAAACATAAAGACAAAACAATATGCCAGACAGATTTAGGTATTCATATTTTAGTTTTTTTTACAGCGAAGTATCAACTCTAGATGTATCTGTAACCAAACGAGTATGGATTTGATTAATGCTAATCATTTGTGGAAATCGTAATTGAGATGTCTGAACAGAAATTGATTAAAAGATTCACGGTTTTTATTCTATTGCAGTCTCGCGAAAAAATATTTCGAATTTGTGGCTACGTATTTTAATTTACTGAAGATTTTATATCTTGTCTATAAACTAAACAAAATATTTTTTTTTATAACTTGACTTCTTACATAATTCAACTATTAATTACCATCTATTAATAGTAGTATAGGGCTAGTTATGTGCTCGAAATTTGACCATAATTTATTATGTGAAGCATTAATTTCATAGATTTTCGTTTGAGATTCTTCTCTGACAGATGTCAAAACTGTCTTTCAAATGCCTCCGTCGTCAACAACTTTTTGAAGCTGTCTGCTTCAATAAAAAAATCCACCTTTCTTCTACTCTCGTTAAAGCTAATCTATTTGGCGTATTAACAGCTGAATACGCAATACTTGAAAAGATTCACCATCCCTCATTCAAGATAAACACTCACAGGCCGTCACAAAGACAGCCAATGAAAAATTAATGAAAAATGCATCTCTCCCAAACTTATGGTAAGTATGCGATAAATCTTGGCCTCGGGGGTGGTTTCTGCAAAATTTATTCTTTCTATCCACCCCCTAATCCCGTTATTAATGGTATTTTGCTTCCCCCACAAATATATGCGCGAATGCATTGTCTGAAAGTGGTTTCCTACGGAAGCTTACTTACTTCCTGGTTTAACCGTTAATGTAGAGGACCCGCTGTGTGGTCGAAATTGGACCATAACTAATTATGTCAAACTATAGACTCCTTTATATGCCTGTCATATAATTATACCTCGTTTTTTTCGTCGTGACTTAAAAGTAAACAATTTTACAGTGTCTTTTTATTGTAATTTTCGATTTAAAAATAAAACAGACACAAACTAAAATAAATTAAAGAATAAACAATAATTTAATGTTAAAATAAATTTCTGTATACTTCTAAATATTTTTTTAATTTAATGAAATAAATAAAAGTAGTGCCAAGATAAAAGGTAAACAACCTTTTAAATCACGACGAAAAAACGAGGTATACTTCTATGTATGTTATATAACAAATGATAAAATTTCCCGGTACATTGCTCAGCAGAACATGCACGGTAACGTATGATATAAATATAACTCAGTTTTTTGTTCTAAAGACTGAGTCTATATACTTTTTGATCTGAGGTGTATATATCATGCGTGCTGAGTCCATTTATAAATCGTAAGATTTTGTTGCTTTTTCATTATATTGAGTTGTAATTCAACAGTAAAATTATCAATGTATTGAATAACATACATTCATAATGTACAGTGAGTATATAAACATGTATAAATATGTTCGTTATTATTATGTACATAAGAATTAAAATTGCTTATCAGACGAGAGCATGCTTAACTCATATAAAATTGTTTCAAACAACAATCAATTTAGCCCGTACCTCGCTTCGTTCTAAGGACAGTTTTTTAATACAATATCTGAGCTATTTGAAGTAAAAACAACTTTAACTGAATGTCGTATGGAGTATTTTTCATTGTTCTAAGTTACAAATATAAGAAAATCTTTTGGACCACTCGTCAACATTGCGCTTTATTGAAACGAAATAAAATAAAAGGGAATACTGAAATTGGTCTAAAGGTGACGCGGTACACTCGCGGCCGAAATAAGTAGCGCGTTTTGGATTAGCAACAAAAAAATCTATAGAAATGACAATCCCGCTTATAGATTAAGTAGTTAATTTATGAACGGTTCTTTAAGACTGAAAAGTGTTTCGAAAAAAAATATTAAATTAATTAAAAGGAATCTTATTTCTAGAACATGTCATAACCTCGTTCACTCTGTAGCCCTGACAAATTAACTAACTTTTATGTATGGAGTGTGGCTTAATTTTTTAATATTACCCTAATTTTTAACAGTCGGCTTTTTCTAATAATTACTACTAGTTTTTCAAGACTATTATAATTTCCGCAAGTAGTACCTAGTGGTGGTGGTGGCTATTACCACAATATAAAGACTAACAGTAGTTAAACTCATGTATGTAACTTCGTTTCTGATAGCTACACTCGGCGGGCACGTATTTTACGATTTTATTCTAAAACACTTCCGAAACCGACCCAAAATCCGCGTCGGTTCAACAGTGTGTATGTGTGCGTTGTTCGAGCGCGTACTATGAAGTTATACTACTGTCAGTCTCTCTATATTGTTTAAAATTTTAGTAAGATACAATTACACTTATTTGCGCCGGCGGTGTACGCTGAAGAAAGCAACAGGGATGGGCCCTAGGGCTGAATTTTAATAAGATGTCGGTGCCATAACAAGTGCAGGGGAGGGGAAATTTTATTATAACAAAAAGTATATCATTGAACAATAACACGCAGAATTACGCTCGCTTCTAATTGGGTCTAATCGACCGAGGGAATGTACTAATTAGGGTTCCTTAAACACTAAATAAATCCCTGTTATCTTTTTAGTTCGAGTCCAAACTTTCTATACCTTTATCAGCGTATACTTCTTTTAATTGAAATAAGATGAACGTAATTTTTAATTGTTTTATATTAAACTTTTAAATGACGTAAATTTTATTTCTGTAACCCTTCAACTGCAGAGGTAATATTCAGAATGAAATCTGTAACGTTACATTACAAACAAACTACGTTATTTTTTTTTCAATTCTATTAAAACAATAATAAGCAATATTTTTGTCTTAATATTATAAAAGCTTAAAACTGTTTTTTTATTTATAAATGTATTACGGAACCCGTAATGGCGAGAATCGTCTTCGCATTCACCGTATTTTCTCTGATGGGGCGAAAAAGACCGCTTTAGGGTATTTTTAATTTGACAGCTCGGTTTCTTAATGAGTGTATTAATTTTAATAGGACCGTGATTAAGAAGCTATTATGTTTTTTGAAGATCCCTTCAAAATCGTCCCTCATTTCTAATGACAGCTAAATGAGTTGAGAATTTCACGAGGAAGCATTATTTTTAACCTGTATTCATTATCAAATATTTTTTTACTTTCAAAGGGCAACATTAAACGAATTAGGAATGTTAACCCTTCAAATGCTTGTGGAAAAAATATCGTAACAGATGTTGAAATATAATTATAAGACGTTTTGTATCGTTTCGATATAGAAGAAAATTAATGTGCTGATTAATGGATGTTAAGGTAATTAAATGTAGAATTAACTAAGGCTTGATTGATTTCCGTAATTATAATTATATTACTAGTAGTGCTACTGAGCATATCAAAGTTTTACAACTAACTAACTTGACGATTCGCAGTAGGTAGTAATTCGCAATAATAAAGATCATAGTGTACTTAAAGACTAATGAAGTATCTTTACAATTTGATTTGATACTTTATCCAGTAGTAACTATTTTTAACCGACTTCAAAGAAACGGAGGAGGTTCTCAATTCGACTGTATTATTATGTATTTTTTTTTGACTTCGAAATTATAAATTACGTTTTTTAATAATTTGGGTTTAACTATATCATAATTAATGTTCCTTTTGCCAAACAAATTTATTTTTACTCTCTTTGTAAGTCGGTTTTTTTTTGTTAAGAATAATATATTTATGTCATACTTACAATACAAAGTTTGTCAATGTTTTATACGCAAAAGAAACATCAGGTATCCTACATCTTACTCATATTTTTCTGAACATACGGTACTAAAAATCCGTTTAGTTTTTCATCATTGTTACTTCTTTGTTAGTACTTATAAGATTAATGTCTAACACGTTGTAAACCAATAGTATAATTTTACAAAAACTGGTATTTACTGCCGATGTAATTATCCATAACGAGAATATAATGAACACTGTTCACAGTGTAACAAATTCATTTTCCTCAAACATCAATCTCATACTAATCTTAACCCTCCGCTTAACCTACTACTTACAGAGCAATTATTTTCCAGTTAAAAATGCAATTATTTCAACATTTTTCACTTACAAGTGTAATTATTATTTCTATTTCTTCACCCACTTTACACACAAAGAAATACTTACCGAGCGGTCGTTAGCGGAGTATAATACTTGCGTAGACCTAACAATTGCATAAAGAATCCAGGAAAAAAAAGTATTTTAATTTTTTTTTTATATTGTCTATAGTTATATTTTGATAATTAATTATGTGTATATTATATTTTTTTATTTTATCGTAGAGTTTGACAAAACATACATTATATTAGATTTGTAAGTACCATTTTTTTTTTAAACTTAATTGTATGTTCCATACCTAACGACAAATTTCTGAGTAGATAGTCGATGGCTTTATCAATAAAATTATAGCGTCAATGATTTTATCAACTACATAATTATTTTGTTCAATTTATTTCAAGACTTAAATAATTTATCTTTCACTGCATTCAAAAATACATAAAGCATTTTGTTGTTAAATTATTACGAATTTATGAACAATAAATTAATTAAAGACTTCATTTTATACTTATAAGATAATTTTCGCTACTGCCTTACCCTTAACTATAAATAGAAAGATCACTAAGCAAAAAAAAAACTTTTTAAACATTTTCCATACCTAATTCAGATTACCTGATAAAGTATGGGGCCTCTAATATCTCTTATCCTCTGCATCGCAACTTTAGGGGTACGGAGGGAGGGAGGGAGGAACAAAATGGATCCTCGCGACATTCGGCAGCCCTCCTGCGACCCTCACAAGCCCTCGCCCCTCACGAGGCGTGTTTACTAAAAATGCGTTCAATTTTATATGCGGGCTTACAAATATAAGCACATAAGTACAGTTTTATAATGTTCCTTCTCAGAAACAAAATGCATATGGCTAATTCGCGTAGCAATGTAAAACTAGCTTAAAGTTAAGTGTTAGTGTATTTTAAGTGTTATTGATAAAAATAAGTTGTCCGTAATGTTTTATTTTCTAACGTTGTTAACAAGTAATAACAATAATACATATATAAATATATACATTCTTATTTCTTTTGTTGTTTTTGAGACATTTTTCTAATCGAATCCTGAACAATGCCTGCTTGTATTATTGTATTAAAAAGAATACCTTAACGTAAATTGGTAGCTTCAAGTAATTTACTATTTGTAAAGAACTTTAACCTTTAAACGCTCGTGGAAAACATAGCTAACTACAACAAAGTACTTTCTGCAAAAAGCCCGAAGCAATAGTGGGTTAATTACAAAATTTGATAATGAATAAAACAAGACCTCTAGAAACAATCCATTGCCCCTAAAATAACCTTCGCCATATTCCTTTAAAGTGCAAATGCAAACTGTTCAGAGTGCAATGAATTTAACACGATGGAAGTTCATTTTTTGTCCAAGTCCGTTCGTAATGCAATTTTAGTCAATAACACTTTTTTAAACACCGACACGTCCTTCACAAATCACAAACCGCCACTTAATGCGTCCGTGAGATTTAACTCTTCATTCCCAAAGAACTTTTTTCACCACTTTAATGAATTCCTGTTTTTGTACCTTTACCGAGGACAAATTGCGGATGGCGGGCTCCTTATAAATATTCGGTCGCTTAAGTACAGGGAACAGGCAAAGGTACTCAAAGTTTTTGGTGATTTAATTCTTTATTTTTATTTCCTTCGCATAATGTGACACTAAAATTTTATCTACATCGCAATATTACGGGTATTTTATGGTTAATCTTACGTTCATTAAGCTAGTCATCTTAAAAAAATACACCTCTTAATTGGTTGATCAGTAGTATACCAAATATGTATACAGTTTTATATAAATAAATATGACGTAATATCAAAGTGTCTGGCTCTAAAGTCTGCTTACTTTGAGAACCACAAGATGATCTTTGTAAGGTAAAGTTCACATGAATTGAATGAGACTATTCTTAATAAGAACCTGTTTTTTGACAACGTTTAATTGAAGTATTTATGTATGCAAAAACATGCTAAAACCTGGCCTGGTAACGATGGGAATGAAACGGAGATGAGTTTTTTGTTAACGGCGACATATTTTCTGGAACTTACTAAAAATAAAAAATCTAATTCAAGCTAATTATTTGCGTAAATAAGGTAATAAAAGTTAAACAGTAGGTATATAAGTTATAAGTTCTCTTAGTTTGCCATGGCGGCATACAAAAAGCATAAAAAATATATTATAATAATAGTATTTCTAAATTCTATGTTAGTGATAAAACATTTTATTTTAAATGGATACTTATGCTATACGAAAAAGTAACTTTATTAATATATTTAAAATAAAACATCTGCACTAGAACTATGAAATACACCTTGTATTTTACACAAAGCGGCGATGAAAAAAGTTATTAACATCTCAACGAAACTGTTACAACCCGTATTGTGCTCAAATCGCAGGAAGCTCTCAAACAAAATAAAAGGAAGAAAAAAATACTTATTGTTTCGTGGCAAGAAAAAATAAAAAATATATGCAGATTGCTGTAAGCAGTGAAGGGGTTAACGCAGTGGTGTTGCCGTAACCATAACGGATTTAATTTTACGCAATTGTTTTTTACACGAGAAATGTTGTTACAATTACAACGAAAATATTGTAACTTACAGGGTTGTAAATAGTTTTTAAATACAATTTTTAATTCAATAATTACACACACGTTTACTTTTTAAAATATTAAGGGTTTTGTGTTATTAATGTTGACAATTTTAAATTTATTAACACCTTTTAGTATAGTATGTTTTTCGATAAACGGCCAGATAAGGCACATGATAGGTACTAAATGGTCATTATTGTCCACGAACCGTCCACTAAGGACATTATCGAAGTACCGCCCTAATATAATTACTTAACTATAGACTGTAGACTTAATATCCTTGGCAGGCATATATCAATGTCATTGTCAACTGATTGTCTACGATGCCTCCCATCTGAAGTGTATGTATGTATGTCTTTAAAATTTCAACAAAAAAATTAGTAATAGTAACAAAAATTTTGAAGAAAATTTATATTTATACACTTGTTCTACAAGTAAACTTTAACTATGCAAATCTCAAGTTCGTAGTTGCATGCATTATTCTTAAATTATGTTCAAACTAGAACTCTTCACGTTTTAATTTATGGATAACTTCGTGCATTCTAACTTCAAAATGAATGTACGAATACCAAGAGATATCAAATGGACCTAATTAATTACTGTTATGGCAACATTCCTAAAGTCCCAGTTTTCAATTTGAACTAACTTTGAAAGTTATGATTCAGGCAGCATGTTATCGGTTAAAATTCAGACTGTTAATTAGAAATAACTACCGACCAGTTAAATTAAACCCCTTTCACCGAATGTCAATTAAAACTATTTGCGAGTTTCCCAAGCTTTCTACTTTAGTTTTAAATGTATACTGAAAATGTATCAGGAATTCCTGTCTGTTTGTTGGACATTTCCTGAAATACTAAAGGACAAATTTAATTTGTTTTTCTAAACGTTAGTTAAATTAGTAGTGATTAAAAGAAAAAAAAATGTGTCATTAAAATTTCCACAAGGAGTGTAAATCACAAGGCGCCTGAATATGCTGAAAACTTTAAAACCATTTAGGCTGTAGAGCATGCAAAGAAATGGACATACATACAGACGCTCGAAAAACATTACTCTTCTTTTGGTGCAGTCGGGTAATTTAAAACAATAATTTACACAAGAAATAAAGAAACGTAGCATTGGCCTAAGAGTGCGTGTTATTTATTATAAAAAAAAACATAATTATTCTAATTTCAAAATTTAAAAAGCAATAACCTCGTACCAGACGACGTCGGGAGGAGTGTGTATATAAAATAAATTATAGTGAATAAACACGGCCAGTGAAATATGGTAACTCAATAGATGTTATCATATTGCATGCGAAGCGACCATTTGAATCAATAATTTTGCTTCGATACAAATAACACCGTACTTTGAGGAGTTGTAAGCTTAATGTAAATTATACTAACGACGATTGGGATAATATTATGTCGACATTGTATATATAATTTATTATTAATTCCATCGAAGTGTTACACTGTATGCTATTAAAATATTATTACATGTATAACGAGATAAAAATGTATTTTTTATGGTGCAAACTTAAGTGTCATAAATTAAATGTTAAAATAAATATACGGTTATTATTATGAATAAACTAGTTTAAAAGTTGTGCTGAAGACTTTATTACGTCCGGTCCAGTGCAGATCAGGAGGAGTTAGTAGTCCACAAAAGCCGGAAATTTTAATGCCACTCAAAGCCCACCTATATGGCTGAACGATTGTAACCTAACGATATAAAAATAAACTAACGGCTCAACGTGCCCTCCGAAGCACGGAAACGATCAATAAATTTTGCCACTAGCGGTCACATTCATTATGTAGGTAATCACCTCACGAAAACCGCTGACCTATGAGAAATTCACATGAAATTATTTTGTTTTTTTTTCAAACACACACACGTACGTATAGTATTTGGACAAAGAATCAGAACGCAATAAATCCCCGCGAATAACAAAGTAAAGTAACATCAATTTATTAGGCGTAATATGAGTAACAAGATTAGATCAAGAGGACGCCATTTTAAGTGGCTGTATAGTTTCAAAACCTTCGTCTATTTAAAAATAGACAATAACAGCGCATTGTGATTTCAATGAGCGGGCAACACCGTACAGGTAACTGATATCCTTGAGAGCGAGTTTAAAATATTCAAAAAAGGAATCCCGCCATTCACAAAACAGTTTTTTTTTTTCTTTTTTGTCTCTAATGCGTTTGGAAAGTAGGACATGCATATCATTATTGCCCTTTTATTTTTTTTCAGCCCAAACCGGCTATGAATAATACTAAATCATTAGTCGTTTTGAAATTGGAACGCAGCTGGTGTATTTTTTTCGCGACACTGTTTTTTCTTGCGTTCCATAATGTTTGGTTTTGCGATTTGAATATTTTTATTAGTTGACTGTGAAGTCAATAGCACGTTTTTTGTTTAAACCGACAGTTTGTTATTACCTAACGTAAATTTGCAATTAAAATACGTTTCGAAGTGCACCTGCTGGAGTGAAATTATTTAAAAATTTTGCGTAGTAATAAAATGAAACATAAGACGTAAGTTACTATGCAATTAATAGATAATACTTAAAAACTTCGTCGAATTGGCTTTCTGTTTATTGCTTTTTTATTATACAATGGTAACAAGTAACAATACAGTTTAATAAAATTTAAATAGTACCTATGTAGATACTGTCAATTACTGTGTTATTCTTTTTCCAACATTCAATTAAAATTTATTTTAATTTTTGATCGACTTATCGGTAACCACTTACACAATGAATTAAAATTATAGAAAGCTTAATTTATACATTATTTTTTTAAAGTGTGTTATATTCATATTCCGTTAAGAATTATGATGATAAAATAATTTTATTTTCTAGGCTCTTATTTTAATACGGATACTATTATACTCGTAGTATGTATAACAGTTGCAGTAAGGATGTATAATATAAATCGGCATTATAATAAAAAATATATAGTTTCCAGAAACAAAGTAGGTATGTAATAACACCTTGGTAGTATCCATCGATAATAAATTGTAATGTAACATAATTGAAATGCAAAATTTGTCACCGGAACTTAATCGACGTAACAGCCGATGGTAATTTACATACAAATATGAAATTGCAACTGAAATTAACCATTAACAATGACGGAAGCCGTTCACTTCCCACCAAGAACCAGTAGCTAAATAAATTTCTTACAGACATCTGCTTGGTTATTGTCTAACGAGGTACGCGCATAAATTGAGCTAAATTATTATAGCCAGGACAAAAAGCCCCGTCACACGGCGACAACTCTTTATTTTTAAAGCAATCGTCTTTAAAAACCTGTCGCGACCCGACTCAAGGTGTGAAATTTGCAAATTTAAAAAGTAATTCGGTTCGGAACCAATGAGTAATTTTAATTTAACCCTTACCCATTCGACATTGAGCCGATTTCCGGCAATGAAGGGTTGAGGACTTACACCGTTTTAAAAGACTTCGTATGCAAAACTGTTAACCCATTTCTTGAGTTGCCCTATAATTACGATGTTTTGCATATTATTTAATGTATAAATATTTATAAGGTAGTGAAATTTAAGAAGTTTTCTCAAAGTTTAATAAAGAGAGTTCGTTACGTAGTACAATGTCTCTTTTGCATTTCCTATATTATTTCTGTAATTTAGTCACTGTATGCAAATTTTAATATTCTAAGATCGGTCGCTTCGTGAGAGGATGCTTTAGGGTTAATCTCACGTATAATTTTAATTCCTTTCATTTGAATAATAGTTACTTAGTAAAAGGTGAGATAAAGTTTAATTTGGCATGTGACGGGTTAACTTAGTTTTAGTAAAGATATTCGTTTCCTTTTCTTTGTTTATCTAGCTTGTGTAACTTTATATGTATGTGTGTATGTATATGTTGACATTTGTGTATGTTGTATATTCGGTTTTGTTAACTTAAAAATTACAAAACACATTTTAATCAATTTTTTGGTTAAAACTGAGCAATAAAATATATAAAAAATATTCGTCAACATTATAATTGGTAATAGAATTAAAAATCGGGCAGTATTTACCTAGTCTATTCTTAAAATAAAATGTTACTTAAACGAAAAAAATACCAACTATAACAAACATGTATTTGTTGTTAAGTTACAAAAAAATTTAAATCAAATAAATTGTAGGTACAAAACCTTAATTTACATAATTCTTAGAACTTAAATATACAAACTCAAACACCTTTAAATTAATACACTTTAAATACAATCAAAAACCCGTTAATTGCCAACAATTCTTATATCCAGCAGTTCCCTATTTCGAATCGACAATAGAAATCGCTAATCGAACTTGAATGAATCGATCGAAACCACTTGACTCGTGTTCGAATCGAATCCCCCTCTAATTCTTTTGTACCATCTTTGGTACAATCTTTTGTACGTGCCTTTTGTCCCGTTCGATCTATCGAATGGGACAATGGATGATTCGAGTGTGGAGTTGCAATATTTTGACGTGTATTGTTAGATGCACTTGTAAATAGGTGTGTCGATTCGGTGAATGGGTTTTTAATTAGGATGTTTTTGAATTTGGAACGGAAGTAGGGACTTGTAACGTTTTGGGTTTTTAGAGGTTTTTGAATTTTGTTACTTAAACAGATTTTTTTCTACATTTTTTAATTCTTATTTATTTTTTATTTTAGGTGTACGAGGAACCATTTATTCTTTTTAGTGGATATAGAAGAATGTCTTTAACGGTAAGTCCTTCATGAAATTAGATCGTAAAATTCTTTTATACATAGTTTTACATACATATATAGTGTCTTAAGTATTTAACCCAAAAATACCAATAGACAAAAGTTTTAATCTTTTGAAAATATTAATTCTCAAGAAAATTAATTCATTGTTTAACGAATTGCCACTCGCAATACATAGAGTTCAAGAGACCGAATGTTTAATCTAGCGTAGTTATCAATTTAAAATACTTAAGTTAAATGCAACGAACTTATAGCATGCTAGCTCAATTTATTATAATACCTACAAGAAGTCCAGACGGTTGATGTGCAACATATTTTAATTATTATACCTTAGATTTCCATATCAAGTACACCTGACCTTTTTTCATATATCTTTAGTAAATTCTCATGATATTAGGCAACTTTTGTTATGCCGGAGTTTCAATATCTACTTAGGTATATATTTCGGTTGTTCCCTTAAACAATAGCAAGAACTACCACCAATCCTATACTTGTCCCTTTATGGTACCTACATAACTTTATAAAATTCGGCCTAGCCATTGAAGACAAGTCAAGATCACACACACGTACACTAAGTTTTTTATATATGTATAATAGACTATCAATGCTCCTCGACTTCGTAAGTGTGTAATTATATGAAATAAAGTTTTCAAAAATAAAATACATAACCTACGTGTATTTCACTGAGTAGGTAATAACGTAGCATACTACTGATATTTTTATTTTTATTAGATGAGTAGTTCAGAAAATTATTTCCTACACACAAACTTACACACCCTACCTCTTAAGAATATTAGTGACTATATAAAATGCAATAATTCCATATCTCGTGCTACTAAAAGCTGTAATATTTTAGTTCAAACACCTCAGTGAACGGAGCTTAATTTATTTTTATGGCGAAGCTAGATCGCTAGATAAGATTGGTTTTGTGGGGTTGCCATAATAAACATTGGTAACTAAAAGTCGTGAGGAGCGAATGGCAGCATTGTTCATAACTCAGGGTGTAAATCAACTCCGATAGTTATTTATCAGCTTTTGCACTAAAACATGATGCAATGGTGAATGTTTTCTATGGCTTTTTTGTTTTTTTTTAAATGAGACACTGTTTGATAATCTTTGTATCTATCAAGAGTTTATTAATCGCGATTTGTTGAAGGCAGGCAGTTGATTTGTTTTTATTTTATACGTAATACACGCATTTTACCTAATTTATTAAAGAGTATTTTTTATGTATATTATTTAATGTTTGATAAGTTATTATGTATGGATTAGAAACACAATTGGATCGGGTAGGTAATTTCAAGATACTTTAAGGGACCAGCCAAATACAAAATTCAAATTCATTTATTCATGTAGGTATCAATGATACACTTATGCACGTCAAACTTTTTTTTTAATCTATCCCCATTTCGTAAAAGTATTCCACAGTATAAACTATGTATTCTACAATATTATGTTTTATATACTTTTTTTAACCATTTTCATTTTTTTATTTAAAAGCGTTTACAAAGTCCTCTTTGAACGCAATGATTTATTGTTAACGAATTTAGATAGTTGATTTATTTATTAGGAAATATTAGTTCAAAGCATTTAGATATTAAAATATGCTTATAAAGTGACATGAATATTATTGTTCTAGAATAGGATAATTTTGTTTTACTGCATTTTGTAAACCTTGCATGATCACCAATCTGCTATACATAGGAATATATACATAGAATATATACGAATATACACAGAAAAATACATGAGGAACTCCGTAGGTGATTATTTCTTAATAATATTTTTTCATCAAAACCTCCCTTTACGAAACAAGCCAAGCATGTAAGCATCTCGGATCACACAAGAGTATTATTAATACGCGAGAGAGATACAGGGTGATCCACCTTTGAAAACTCAAGAAAACCGGAACGAATTAGGCCGAGTCTGAACAATTATTTCGAGTAAGACGCACAAAAGAAAAAATAAAGAAAAAAAAAAATAAGCTTTGTTATCGAAATTGGAAACGAAACGAATATCTGTAGGTACCTAAAAGAAAGTTCGGCTTCTGTAGGGGTGCATTTTTTTTCAATCTGAACGCGTGTACAAAAAACACCCCTCCGCATATGAAACATTACCCCACAATGCGTCCAATGGAGCCGTGCCCCAAACACGCTCTCATTTTTATAAACAGATTTTTTTCTTTGCGCCAGAACGAGATAGCTGTCGACTGTCACACGATTGTAGTATATCCCTATGTGTTAGAAAGAGACGGGAGGAAAAGAATCGTTCAGGCCGCGGATAAAGAAAGCTCAGGTATGGATAAGGGTGTGGAGGAAAGGAAAAAGGGATACGACGTGGGGTGGTTGCCACCCTACGACGTGGGGGCGCGAAGCTTCAGGCCTGCACCGCTAGATGGGGTGAGCAACAAAGTTTTTTTTTATTGAATTTCGGCAAGAGGAGTTTTGGCATAATGATGATGGATTGTACGGTGGCTTTCCGCAGATAAGTTTTTGCGAAATTTCCCGTTGCGTGTAATGTGTTTTGCGAGTTTTAAATTAGCTAAGTACGTGCGTAGATGTCAATTTTACGATGACTTGAGTACCAAGTTTAAATTGAATACTTACTTACTGATATTCTTTTCGTTTTAGCGTATCTCCGATAAGCTTTTTACTTTTGTATTGTTTAGACTGAGGCGACTCTCTTTTAGGTGGAGGAATATTTAAGCGGATAATCTCAAGATGTGCCATTGTCAATTTTGTTTCTCAATTGTTTATTTATTTGAAGTAATGATTAATATACAACCATTTATGTCATACTTATATTTACAACAATCGGTTATCGTAACCAAGACTCTTCAACTGTATATCATTGATATTGAATGGGTTTATATTAAATCAACTTAAAGTAGTCAATCTTATTAGATTATCAAAATATTTCTGAATAAATTTCACTTCTACCACTATAAAGAACGAAATATATGAGTAAAAATACTTTTTTTATTTATGCATATTTTGTTTTCATATTTTTATAATTACGGACTCGTAACATGTTACAACATGACACAACGCAAGACATAGATACAAAATGCTTAAAGTTGATACTCTACTATTTTAAAATAGTAAGAAAAATGCCTAGAGTAAAAGTTTTACTCAATTGCCGCTAGGGGCGCTCTTGTCGCTTTACACAAAAGGATCGTATGAAACAAATTACTAAAACTACTAACATAGTAAAAGTGAAAAGAATCTCAGAAGAGTATTTAATGCATCGCGCTAAAACTTTTTAAAGGTAAGTTGATTTCAAAAGCTGAACTCGCAAACTAAAAGTTGTAAAAGTTATTATTATTATTATGATATCAGAGACAACAAAAACCCCTATTTTTTAAATTATTTACATGCGGAATATTTGTTATGATTTTATTGCGAATTTTAATTAATACAAATATTTTTTTTTACACATTTAAATTTATTATGGGTATTAACGAGATTATCATCATGAAAATTTCAGTGATTATTATTTTTGAAACGTCAGAAAAGTGGTGCTAGAGGAAATATAAATATTATCATCAATAAGAAAAAAACAGTAAACAAAATCTCGTGCATTTTAATTCCGCTCCAACATCAACTCTTTCCTATTGAGAAATCGCAGTCAAAAATGTTTTAATTAGCGTCGCGCTTGAAGACTTCATCTTTGTTTTGATCGTCAACGAGTTAGCGATAGGAGACAAAACTGATAATGATTTTGTTATAACAAACTTTTTGTTACACAATCTAGTAAATAAAAAATCGCGCACACTAAAATTCTAATAAGCATTAAATAATACAAAAATTCTGATAACTGGGTACTACGAAAATTAAGAGTACAATATATAACAGATGTTTTCTAAAAGAAATGTTGTTTCCTAGTATTTTATTTTAAACTTAAAGTATAGTGAAGTATACAAGTACATACATAGTAACTACACAATTAAGTTGAACTAAAAACCATGAACCAAGATCGAGTTAGATATAGTATCGTGAGTAGGTACTATAAGTTAATTATGAATATATTTATCGCTAATGTATGCCTGTATGACAAGAGCCTAAGTTCATCTGAATTTTTGTCAAAAATAAAAATGAGACGAGTGCCGTCAACCATCTAACGTTTAGGGTGATGAAATCACATATATGAAACAATATAGATATTGTTATACAATAGTATGATTAGTAAGACTTTTCAAAATAAGTATGCAATGTTTTAACTAGAACTGCGCATTAAAATCTTGTTAGAAATCATAAAAGGTCTGTTTAAACTTTGAATAGAATCTGAGACCTTTTTCAATCGAGTCACCTTTTCATATAGTTCTTATAAGAAACAAAACTCTTTTAGGAGTAACTTTCGCTAAAGCTTAAAAACCCAAAAAAAAAAAAATTTTTTTTTCAAAGTCAGCTTTCATTGAAATTTGAAAATTCTTCTGATTAAGCCGGATAACTCATTGAGGTCAATCGTAGTTAAAAGAATTAAATTGGAACTTCCATAATAAGGGGCTGAGCTTAAAGCTCTCATCAGGGTGTGATCCCTCTACTTTCTCACCACTAACACTAATGAGACAAGTACTTGAAACGTCTGTAATGTCTGTCTGTCTGCAACGATCCTGAGAGGCACACGTAATTACTAGGAAAGCCTGTTTTCCCCACTGCCAGTTTATTCATCGCGACATTTTCGAAATTAAAATTGCGAAAATATTTTTTAGTTTTAATTTTGAGTTACAATTTTTTTTGTAGTTTTAAGGCAGCAGTTTTGTAATTTCTTATAATTTTAAAACCTTAGTGGATAAAGGGAAATGTTTTGATTATGAAAAGTGAATTATTAAAAAACGTTAATAAGAAGTAATTCTCAAAAACCATACATTTCCAACTTTCTTACCAAATATTTCTCTGCTATCAAATGTTACAAAAAGACAATTTTACTTTGACAACAAACTTCTTAACACCTTTTCAAATCATTGCTCAATAATGCCGCCCCTAAATCTATTAATAACCCGTACAACAAGCGTCAGTTAATATTGTCAAAAATCATTATGCAATCAGAAACCAAAACAAGCCTTTAATTTTTGCATTAAACCTATTAATATTCATAAAACTTAACGTCGGATAACGCAAAAAAAAACTACAAAAATCTTATGTAATCAGAATTTAGAACAACCTGTATAGCCAATGCTCTACAGGCGATCAAATTTCGACAACATGCGACGCGAATTAAACTTAACCGAGAGAAGATAGCACAGGTGTGTCCTCGTAAGAAATATGTCAGAGTTTTTTCTTGCTTCTACCCAAATCAGACATCTGTGGTGTAAGAAGCAATATTACGGCTAGATATTTAATCTTATTGGACCATTTATCTCGTATAAGACAAAGATTATATTGCAACGATTTTCGTGTAAAAATATTTTTTTTGACTCATAACTCATGACCTTTCTTTCAAAATCAAAAATTTCTTTGTAAATCAAAAATATTTGCTTTATCTGAATTCATTTAAAATTGTTTTTGATAAATTGTTCGATACAAAAAACATTTTAAATTATATCCGGAAATAAAGATAGAAAATTGACTTAAGTATATTTTCTTTTATCTATACATTGAAGTTTTTTTAGAGCCATGTACGCAAAACATTTTTGTTTTTGTCATAAAATTTTGAGAACGTAATAATTGCTATTTATAAAACCTACGTTTCGTTACACAAACACACAGTATCAAAACAACCTTAAGCTCAAAAGCTGGTAAACGCAGACCCACTCGTAGCCGAATTTAAATAACTGTATAAAAAACCTAATATTTTCTCATCGCCAAACAACTCGACCTTTCACAAATATCCAATTCGAGCTCCGTATAAGCAATAAATAAGAGGAAAAGGCTTCCCAGACGAAGCCTGGAAAAGGAAAAAAGGAAAAGAGGGAAAGGGAAAAAAGTAAAAAGCCAGCGGATCGAAGTCTTTCGTCCGTCGGATCCAATAATCCTGCCGTCTGTCCGTCCGCCTAATGTGATCGTAGCCTAATGAAAAACGCTTCGCCCGTATTCATAGTGTGGTGTTTGAGTCTGATTAGAAATAAAATGTTTTTTTTTTATAAATACATTTGGTATGTGATTTTAGTTACGGGTAATAAGATATCAATTATCGTAATAAATATAAATATTTCTATAATTTAGCTTAGTAAGGATATTTTAAGTTTTGGCTCGATAAAAAAGATCCTTCTCATATTCAAAGATAGCTTGAGTGCTTACTTTGTCAGTTGTTATTAATCTTTACTTCTGATTAATATTTATTCAAAAGAAAATTTTCATATTTTTTTTAAACTAAGTCGAGTCGTTTTTATTGTTTTGCTTTTTGCGTTGGAAATATCTTAAGTTTTTAATCCCACAATAATACCTTTTTCTTTTCTTGCGATTTGTTACTTTAGTGAAGTGAAATATGATCGATACCTACCTTAATTTGAGATAGGTAGCAAAATAAAAATATTTTTTTCCGACTTTAATAATGCTTAACTCATTAATGCGAAGCGGGTAACAGTTGGTTTTAACTTTGAACTAGATATTATATCTTGCAGGTCATAATGGTCTGCTAGTAGGGACCAATGTCTAATAAGATTTGTTACTATTTGATTATATTTGAAAATGAGATTAATAAACCTTTTTAATGTCTTATTTTATAATATCTTATAATTCAAATTGCCTTTTATCTTACACATCCAAAAATTCTTACCCCTCTACATTTTACCCATTAAGAGTAAAATTGAAATTTTGAAAATATTTTCTACGTTCATTTTTGAATCAGTAAAAACAATTGGGAACAGAATATTCCCAGGTATTATTTTTAAGTTTTGATTTTGGTGTTTATTTACTTTGTCATGCAGACTTTTAAATTATTATTTTTTTAAACACGAATTTAATTTTACTTAAGTAGATATATACTAAACTCGACGTTAAATCTAATATAATAAAATCAAGCACGCAGACTAAATACACAATGAAGCGACTATGAATACGGCCCCCAGCATCGCGAATGTTAAAAAAGAAATCCTGAAATGGGTTTAGGTTGGTAACGAAATCAACATAAATTTGGAAGAAAATTAAAACCAGAGCCGTGAAATTTTATTGTTATATTGGAAGATAATTTGTTTCGTTTATAGAGAACTTACTTATTATACTTTATATTGTACTTGTATGTATTGTACTTGTTACAAATCAGATTGTTCTCTTTCGAATTATTAAAAAAAAATGACTTACATTTCATCGCCATTTCATCATTCATATTCATCTATGTATATTTTACGCTAATACAATAAAAAAGCTACTTGCTAAGTACACATAATGCCTAAATTACAAAACACTTCTATGCAAATTTTCTATCGAAATGTTACTATATAAATAGGAGTAAAATAGTATTTTGTTCTAAAAATACGCTTGTTACGTTCTCAATATGACGAGTTTGTTTTTGAAAATCGAACACTATCAAGTTCCTCGTTAGATTTTTTTAGAAGCCCTGGGTATTAGATATTAATAACCCTTTCAAGACGAGTTAGAACTAATGGGTATCACTGACCATCGGCCGCTGACCATCTGCCGCGTTCTTGCCACTTCATAGAATACATTATGTCACCTTAGTAGGTGGTAAAGGGTTAAATGTTGACTGAAATTTGACGGGTTAAATAATTTTGAATTTTTTACTTTTAACGTAATATTACGTTAATTATGGGGAGTTATTTATCGGTTTATTTAAATTAGTTTATGGGGTTTTTAGTAATATGGACGGACAATTTACTATTCCGCTAGGAGAGTAATTTGTTTCAGCAGTATTTATATAGATTTCTTTAACACGCTCTACAATCCAAACGTCTTAATATATTTCAGGGTTTTTGGTTTTCTGTTCAAAACTCTTCATTTTAATATTTCTTAGAAATTTTAATTACGTAAATTTATGTGTAACCTGTATGTACAGTTTTTTTTAAGTATTTAAAGCACGTGTACTTTTTATAGGTATAAAGTTATGGTGTGATAAAAAAAGAATTAAGTAACTAGCTACTTTAATAAAATCAATTAAAACCATCGCCGGTGTGAATCACTTAAAATCAGTTTAAGATCACGAAATCGGTTTATTACCATCTTAAGAAAATCTATTCATTCAAAGTCAGCTGATTCTTCCATCTCACTCTACCCTATGCAAATTTATATTCAAAAATCGTTTCTCTCTCTCTGGCGACGAAGTAGTAGTGACGTCATAACGAGGTCGTCTTTCAGATTCACTCATTAAATAAACAAGAAATGGAAAATGCGTTACATCGGCAGGAGTTTTCACATTAAATTTCTTTTGTTTTTTTAATTATTTATTTTCACAAATATAGTATTAACAAAATATAATAAATTAAATATACGAGTAGGTTAGAAAGTCATTGTTTTTGCTAAAAATATTAATTTCAAAAACAACTTAATTTTAAACAAAATCAGCAGGTAACTTTTAGAATTTGATTCGTTATGCTCTTTCTAATTATAAGTAAATATAAAAGTTACGAAACTTGAAAAGCCAAAAAATTTTACGAAAGCTTTGAGTCTTGTAAAACTGCAACTAGTCAATTTTTTTTGGACTTTCGAGCTCTGTAGGACACGTTAAGCCATCGATGTTGGTGGTGTTCTCATAGTTTTGGGGGTTTTCGGTCGGCATGAAAACTTCTAACACCTTATACAAAACTAATCCGTACTGGAGAAGCGTGGTAGAACACGTTTTAAAAAAAATATTTATGAACAAAAACCAGTGCCGTGTAGTGTGCTAAAATTAGTAAAAGGTCAACCGTAACAGTTAAAGCGTGTTTCATGAATATAATTGAGTTTTATAGAAAAGTTTTCAGTTTAATATTTCGCGAAGAGCGGGTACCGTTAGTGCCGAGTTAACGCACTCGTCGCCCGTTTTAATTCGTATCCCAACCCCGCCGTTCTTCATTATCTTATTACTTAGCAAACTTTGTCAACTGCGACCGACACCTCTTGATCCTACTAATATTATAAATGTGAAAGTTTGTAATGTTTGGACTTTTATATATTTGGATATTTGTGAGTCCTTCACGCTGAACGAATTAAGCTGAAACTTGGCACACAGATAGTTTACATCCAGGAATAGGACATAGGTCAGATTTTATCCCGATTATAGGTTCCCTTTGGATAACACCAATATATTTTTAAATTACTCTTCCACGGTCGACGTCTAGTATTTAATATTTTACAATTTTTTAAACATCGGTTTGAATATAACAAAATAATTGATATTTTAGATAACGATTTGTAACGAAGTTGGTGGTGAATTTGCTTACTAAATGAAGAGTCCTGGGTTCAATTTCTTGTGATGTGTTTTCTGTAAAATGCAGGTGCATCACCGTGTAAGCTTATATTTATTGTTGTTTGTTAAATTGAACTTAAATAATTGAATTAGGTTTAGTACGTCATAAATAATGAAGGAAATTAATAGTAATTTTTACCAGGCAGGATTTGTTATCTTATTAGAATCATTAATTAGCATTAGATGTCTCTTTATTACACTTATAAATCTACACCGGATAAAACATATATTTGTTAAAAATTCAACGATTGCAATTAATTAAATAATCTCTCAAGTACCAGGACATCATGCTCGCGGTAGAAATCTCAAGGCGGCGAGCTGAGTTGTTTTAAAGACGTCAATGGACCTTCACCTTGACCAGCTGAACTCTCACCCAGTTCTGGCGCCCTGGTAGCCCCCGGGGAAAGGGTTGGAACACTTTGAAACTCACTTAGAACTTACTTAGACTTACTACTAACTTAGAACTTGGGAAGCTTGCAGTTTATACTGTAACTTTGGTATCTTAAATCTTAATCATAAGTTTAGCTCTTGAGGTACGTAAACTTTTTACAGTAATTAACTAACGTTTACATGTACAAGTTATGAGGGACATTTATGGGATTTCTTGGTATTTATGGGTGTTTATGGCAAACAAGAAAACGACTACAGACAGATACATAAGAATAAGGACTCTATTTATTTTATATCATTTTATAGAGTTCAGTGACAAACATATCAACGACCTAGCTCCCGTTTTGAATTGTTATGTTAATACTACAAAATATCATCTAAAATCGAGTGGAGTGTTATTCTTCTTTTCGAATAGTAAACAAAAGCTATCTTTGAGATAAAATGTAGGTAAGGGGTATTTCATCATTATTTATATCAGCCATAAATTTCGAAATTTTCGAACCTTCTTTATTAGTTTAGTAGGTACACATTTGTTACATTTTTGTGTCACTTATATTATTAAATATCTCATTTTTTATCTGACTGATCTATAAGAAGATGATCGTCCAACGTCTTTGCAAATCAAAAAACAAAAATAATTCAATATAAGATTTAAGTAATTGTTTAACCAAAACACACGTTATTTTTAAATAACTCAAAAACCTTCCAATACTTTGTAGGCGGCGAAAATTTTCTTTCATACTACTATTCTTACTTACCTACCTACTTTACCAAACTATTTCACAAACTTACAAATAACAAATGACCACTAAAACCCAGCAAAAACACTAGGCATGAAATAGAAATAGGTTTTAGTAATAATTAAGTCAAAAACAAGCATACATTGGCGACACCAAAGGGAATTTTGCCGACGGCGGCAGAGATCAAAGCCGGCACGCCCCTTTGAACTTGCCGACGGTAAAG
>LGAG01001160.1:92056-103013 GCA_001278395.1 Lerema accius | reverse complement strand
CCTAGATACCCGTAAACTGTTCGTAAAGTTATAAGTTCAGTGTGTAGTGTGTACAGGTTAAATTTTAATACCATTGAAGCTCCGAGCCCCGTAGGAACCAACTATTAGCTGAGTTTATGGGAGTTCTCCAGCTTAAACTATTTATTGGCGAGTACATTTTATCTAACTTCTCCGTTTGATTGTTTTGGAGAAGCATTTTTTCTGCAAGCGAGATTGTTTATGGTTTATGATTCTAAAATTCAACACATAATGGTTATTGGAAATAGTCCAGTTTCAAAGGAGTTCAGTGACATACATAGACACGTACACTAGAATTTTAAACATTAACAATAACTAGTAAACATTAAAGGTTCACCAAAAAAATTGGCTGCTTAAATTTAGGGGAAGGGTTATTAAAAAAAATATAACCTATATCACTACTCCCTCCTCGCAATTGAGACGAATCCAAAGACACTCCATAATTTGGATTGTAACGCGTGCCAAAGCAATCCACATACATACATCATTCATTTCATTTCATCATTGCAACCCTTAATGTCCTACTGGGCTCAGGTCTCCTCTCACAATATGAGGGGACATACGAGTTCACACATACGCTCGAAAAACAACATACCTCGCCCAGTCGGGTAAAGATTAAGAAAGTTAGCCGACTATTAAACACACGCGGGTCGTATCAACGAAGAATCCCAACGATCATGCCACATCTGCGCTCGAATCAAATAACTATTTCTCAAATCCACGTATATTTTCAGTACAAAGCAATTGTTTTCACATTTGAGAATGCTGTCTATCTAGAAACATAACGAAAAATATTTAATGATAATTATTGGGATGTTTATTTGTCTTGATTAAAGATTAACTGGCCAAGAGGATTGGTAGACGTCACACACCTTTGAGAACTGTGCAGGTTTCCTCATGATGTTTTCCTTCACCGTAGCAAGTGATAATTAGTATTACGCACGTAACTTTTTTAGTTACAGGTGCGTTCAAACCACTAGGCTATCACTGCTTCACTATTATAAGATACTTATAACTATTTATATAGCGCCGTTAACTAGTAGGTACGTAGGTAAATCCCTAATATATTAACTCTAACAATAGATTTACGGAAACCGTTTCAAATTGGCCTCTAAGATAGGATTAACGTCAGTCCTGCGTTCGTTAGAGCCGATTGATAGATCAATGCCCTCACAGGCCGAATATTGCGGACTGATCGAGTGGTGCCGGCTTTATTATCCTAGATATCGATAAAGCTTAGGCTTTGTACAAACGTGCGATTTTGATGCGACAAAAAGTCGCACAAATGAAAAGTATAAAAAAATTCTATCTACCTATTATGGTGATCGCTTTCCCGTAGAACGCACACATAAACACTGTTTACCGACGCGGATTTCGACTTCTGTTCGGAAGTGTTTTTGATGAAATCGTTAAGATGTGTGCGTGCCGATCGTACAGAAATGAAGTACATACTTGTACTTTAACTACTATAATTCTTTACACTTTAGGTATATTGTCTTATACTTTGCTTGTGAAATCAACCCTTAATATAAGCGCAAGAGTATTTATTATATTTAACGTTATATCCACAGACCAATAAAAAAGAATAGACGGAGCCATCCAGCCAAAAATTTATGAACGTATATATGGAGCCTCTCGAACATATGAAGCCGTTCGCTCGGTAGTGTACGGCGAACGAGAGACAGATTTTTATTCGTCACTTATTTAATCGCAATTGTATACGATCGGTCTGTTTTTTCCTTTTAGGTCTGTGGTCATATCAAAGTGACCACACAATTACGATACGGGACATAAAAATCCCACATGACTTTATTGTACGGGAAAATCCTGTGTGAAAATGATGCAGTTAAAGTATTCCCAGTGGAATAATTACTTAATAAAAATGTTAATTCGTAGCTTTGTATGATAGTGGATGGTAATACAGTCTGCATATTTTTCTCTTGGGAAAATACTGAGATAGGTACCTACTAAATAGTAACGAGAAAACTTTATCTTAGAGTTAGTAGAAACTAGTTTTTTAATTTAGGATTTAGTTTATTTAATAATAAAAAAACAACATTATTTTTTATTCAATTTAATGTAGAAAGCGGTTTTTCAGGGTTAACATTTTGACAATATTTTTTATTTTTTTGGGTTCGACATCCTTGGCATAAGGAATTTATATTTCGTACATAAAAAATAATATCCAATATCAAAGGTTATGTTATACACCCCTGACAAAATAATTAAATATAATTATAACTAACACCTAATAAATACATTAAGTAAAAAATAGGCCTGTTAGTCGGTTAGTAGGTCCTATTAGTAATACAAGTTAATTACAATATTTAGACGTTTCTATTCATTAGTAACAAGATTATTGAAGTTAGTAGTTCTAAAAGGTTCTAAAAACCTTTTATCCACCTAGTAGATACGTCGGAATGTACAAACCACAATGCCCACTAAGTATAGGAGACTGTAGGTATATAGACTGGGAATTGTAAGCTTCCAATCGGTCCGGAATCCTGTGGAAAACCGAATGCCTCCGAGTATATCCTACAAGCAGATCTCTGTATGATACTCTTTATGAACGAAACGAATCTAATATCTATAGTAGCGATTTAACGAACGAAGTTGTGACTGGGTTATAATCCTGGAATATATTCTTTACTCAACTGGGTAGGGAGCGTATGTATGTATGTCCTTTCTTTGGCACTTTCTATCTAAAGCCAAAATGGCTAAATAATAATAGAAAATAATAAATAATAATATGGAGTGTTATTGGATTCATCTCAGTTGTCAAAGTGACATAACAAAAAAAAATTTTTTTTCGACACCGAGTTTAAAAAACAGTGAGAGTTATTTGTTTTCTTTTGTCAAGTTTTTTCTTCATACATTTAGATTTTCAAAAGTAGCAGACTTTGATTCAATTCATATTTCGTAGTTATTACATACATCATCTTCATTGAAAGATCCCCTCAGTCTCTCAGTCAACAAGGCATTTGAAACTTTCTTTCAATACTAAACAATTTGACGCACAGAGTAATGCCGCCGGCGAAACGTCCCTATGCTGTGTCCCCTACCAGACCAACGCGTATTACTCTGTGTAACATAGGTTAATATCACAATATAGAGAGACTGTAAAACTCCATAGTGAGTGCGCTGCAACGCGTACTTACTTAGACAATGTTCCGACACGAATTTCGGCTCCTTTTCGGAGGTGTTTTAAAATGAAAGCGTAAAAATGTGTGAGCGCCGAGCATAGCATAGGTATCAGAAACGAAATACATACATGAGTTTTACTTCTGTTACTTTTTATTTTGTGTTAAAACATTGTTTAATGGACAAGATTAAACAAGTTTATTTTTTTTATTTAGGGGCAGTTTAAAAAAAATATTGTATATGTCACTCTTATAACTCATAATCGAGACAAAACCCATATAATAATGAAGTTTAAATCCATCAAACCGTTTAGACTTTAGAGCACGCGAAAGTAACACACACATACACACGCACACATACGCTCGAAAAACATTACCCTCTTAACGCAGTGGGGTATAAATATATCTATTCACATCATTGATTATTACAACCTTCAATAGCAATATACAAAAGTAACGGAGTCGCTCCCCTAACTGCTTTGGAAGTCATTGAAAGAGGCCCCTTTGTAAACAGGGCCATTGAAAGTTTCTTTCAATACTTCGAGATTGATCCAGAGGGTTTATGGATGCAACCAGACAGCAGGAACAACTGATAAAATACTGTTATACATAGAAAGAGATACATATAGAATTTGTTTGAGTAGCTTTACTTCAACTAAGCTACTCTATTCTACAGAAAACTAGACAGTAGTCATTAAAAAAAAAACAAAAATAAGATGGAAACAATTTAATAAAAAAATATAGCCTTTGTCACTCTTGCCACTTACATTTCCATGTTGAAAGGAGATTGCCCAAAAGTAGTACAGGTTTGTATAAAGCATCAAGATAAAAGTGCTATTAAAATTATTGTGTCCAATTTAGACATTCATTTATCCATCAGAAAGTTAATTTTGAACAGGGGCTCTTCTAAAGTATATTATTGGGAATAATATCGTTAATAATTATTTTATTTACCGGTCCAATATGTCGCACACGTAAAGTGTGCCAATGAAATACGTACATAATGCTAAATAAAAATTACCTTATGGGTGCCATGGACAACATAAATAGATATTGGAGACACCCAGACTGACAATATAAATCAAAATACATCTTTCAAATGCCTCGTTGGGAATCGCATGCAGGACCCTTTGTACGATCGTCCCGCATAGAATTAATGGTCTAAGTAACTCAGACCAAAAAATATTATATTAACTCACTCTTCCGAAAAATAAATGAAGCCTATTTATTTTTTTTTTATCTGACTGACGTACGTCACAGAACAGTCAGTCGAGCACTATACCGGAAAACGTTATCATTTGTTATTTACGTTACGTTTTTCTAACATGATTTTTTGTTCCAAAAAGTGAGCCTATATTTATTGGTCTGAGACCTAAGTATTGTCTTATTCCCTTGCATTACGTATCGCAAACAATACTAACCTCTGAGGCACACAGGTAATTTGCATACTTTGGCAACAGCCACTAGTTCCTGAAAGTTATATGTATTTTCAGCTTTATGATGTCAATTTCCCAGGGGTTACGATAGATTCGTGTTGCTTTTTACGAATTTCAATGCTATAGTGAGTTATTTTTAAACTTAAGGACATTCGAAAATTATTTTAGTTAAAAGACGAGATATTTACTTGACTAATTCGCTGTTCTTTATCTATTTGCATAATAGAGAAGCCCTGAAAATATTTATTTCATCAGTAAACAACCGAATAAGAAAACTGATTAGATTTAAACAATTCCAAGTTTCAGAATTAATTGCTATTTAAAACCGCAGTTGGATAAAACGCACCGAACAGAATGGACCAATCAGCGCGCTCCCCGAGAATTTATAGCCAATCAGAGCTCTGTAGCGGTCCCACGCAGCAGATTGTGAATGGCGCGTAATTATCGATGTCGTTGATGAGAACGCTGTCTTTTGGCGGGAAAATTTATGGCAAATGGTGGTTTCATTGATTGAATTTGATTTTACCGTTTATTTACGTGCAAAAAAACTCGTATTGAATTACAGTATAGGTTGGTTTATTCGCCTTCGTTAATTATTGTTTTTTAATTTAATGGACGAAAATAGAATCTTTTTATCATCAGCCAATCATTGCTAAACAGCCAAGCCATACCTACATTAAATTCAATGGCATATTTTATTAAGAAAAAAAAGTAAAGGAATTTTAAAAATTCACTGAAGTTCAAAAAAATACAATTCCCTATGATAGATTTTGACATGATCTAAATAATATTATTATTGTTTCCTAAACCGTCATTGAAACAAAACAAAATTAAAAGAACACGGTTACGAACGAGTTCAAAAAATTAATCCCCTGCCCATACATTTGGTACAAGCATACCTAATTATATTATCATAACAGCTAAAGATAATTCCACATCGTTCATTTAACTAGCCAATCAGTAAGCTGTATGACGCGACGTTAGCGCCACACGTGTCATGTGTCTGACAATGATAAACTGGTGTTTTGGCGGGAATTAAATGACTGACGTGGGCGATCGTAAAATGATGTAGAGTATATAATGCCATTAAAAGTGAGTTAGGTTTTTTTTTGTTTGTGAAGTCAAAAGATACTGGCAATGCCGACGCGTGCCATGTTTTTTTTCATTCATTCAGACAAACATATTTTCATTCACGATTTACTCTTTCATTCATTTATGATTCTATCAATTAACTTATAGATAATTATGTTCAATATAAAATATCCATGAAAATGCAGATTTTATTAACAACATAATTTCTTAAAAATATTTTGCTAAAGCTTTCAGCCATTATAGGTACCTAAAACCAGCAACATTTTCCTTAAAACGACACTTTTGTACGCAACGTTAAATTTAAAAACGTTATTATTTTTAGTTATGATCTTTTGCGTTCAAACTTACCTAAGATATGGTAATGTAATTTAAAAAGATGATTCAAGATTTTGCTACCATTATTCACAAACTTGGCACTTGATACGATGTCGTAGCACGTGAATTTACTTACGGCATCAAATATTGTCATATCACTGTTTATAAAGAGCTATTAGATAGGCTTGTCTTATTTTAAAGTAGGTAAGAACTTTATTAAATTAAAAAAAGTCTGGCCTACGCCACATTCACAATAGAGACCAATCCAATGCGATCACATATTTTGTAATCCATCAAACCGTTTAGGCTCTAGAGCGTGCCAAAGAAATGGACATACATACATAGGTACATACACTACAAAAACATTACCCTTTTTTCAGTGCAGTCGGGTAAAAATAGGATTTTACCTTCAGTTTACCTTCGTAAAATTACAAGGCTCATAATAATATTGGTAACAATTACTACTGAAATACTATCTAAGTACGTCAATTATTACTTATCGATAACTCCCCACAATCGATTTTGAAAACTTAATACCAAATTTTTATTTCTAAATAATTGTACCTACCGGGAAAAGAACCTTCACCTCGCCCGTATTACTACCAATTACTCATTGTCTATCCTTTAAGGGCCTTATAGCACACTACTGTAAGTACAGTTTAACCAAAATTTATGCGCCCCCAGTAGATTATCCTTTGGACTTTCAAATGAACAGAATAGTTTCGTCCCAACGCCTACCTACTAATCGCAATTTATTAGGGTAGCACTGTCTTGACTTGGACACAGTAGCCAGGTGTATTTTACAAAAATAAATAAAGCTTTCTCATAATTTTACAAGCTTTTATTTAGTTTCACCTGTCCCGGTGTTTGTAATCAAATCTTGCAAGCTAAATTTCACCCACTTCCCGGTGTCCGATTGAGCTAAAATTTTACACACTGGTCCAGTCCTGATGACAATGCATGTTTATAAAAAGCATGATGTGATACTGCTACCAGGATTGGCTCCAGACGATTAAACTCCTCAACGGTCAACAGAAGGGACTTGAAATTTTGCACTTGTTAACTTTTTAGTTCTTGTTCTTATTAACAAGTAATGAAAGCTTGTTATTAAAAAAATCTTTTAATTTCACTTGTTACTGTTTCTTTGCTACTAATAATGTGCTCAAATGTGAAGGTTTATGAAGATATTTCAATGTTTTTGTTTCTGTTGAAAGAATGGGATAACGAATAGCTTTTATCCCAATTACACTTTCCTTCAGGATGATTGAGATCTTCCTCTTGCTTAAGTTAGCTGTCAAACTATTCTATTCCCTCTAAATTGACAGTTGACAGCCTGGTTTTTTTCTTTTTCTTACACAGCCATACATTGATCATGCTTTAAATGTAACTAACGTCCAAAAACAATAACCACCTATGTTCTCATAGCTTGTTAGTTTATGCAAGCTATTTCGTAAAGCTAAATACAAACCTGCGCACGGCTGGCGTGACCTAATTCTACTATTCACGTACGAACAGAACTCAACACACGGAGTCCCCCAAATCTATCCTTTCCTGAACCTTTGGTACTTTCAAAACGACGCATTTGACTTATCACTCGTTATACGAACCGTGACTGAAATAACTTGTGCGATTCGTGTCGTTTGTATTATTATGTTGGTATCTTCAAGTCATATTGAATGACTAGTTTAAAGTAGGAAAAAATAGTAGGATTGGTAACAAGATTTAAGTAAGTTATTAAAGCTGACAAAGACCGTAAATTCATGCAATGATTTTCGAAGGTTTTCATTGATTTTAGGTCATTTTAAAATACTCGTATCTGTGAACTTGATTAAAAGCCTCTGTTCCTGCAAAAATAGCAAAACGTCAATTTTATTTTAGGTTCAGTTTTGATTATAACGAGTAGGTTTATTCCTGATATTTCCTAAAGTATTATTGGAAATGAAACTGGGGTATTTTTCCTAAAAATACGTAGTACCTAACATAGCATAAGTCTGTAGCTCTCGTCTGTAGAACTAAATCTTTTTCTAACACTAAAATCTACTTAACCATTCCACTATGTTACATTGCGTTTTTACCAAAACTTGCGTAAATTCCACTCAAGTCTCTTCGTCAAAAAAACGATGACACAGCATAACCTCAATCGAATGTAGAACCATCTAACCATTTGCTACTCCTTTGAAATGAGTTCACTGAATTTAGCGGTTTTTGTGAAAGGAAATATATCGGCTTAGATTAGGCGTTGATAAATAGTTGGCGCTACGCCAGCCCGGGAACCGCTCCCACTTGTTTTATAATATCTCCGTGAAATATACGCTACGTTCCACGTTTAGATATTTTAGCGTTAGAAACTGTCTATAAACTTTCGTAGCCAAAAGGTTATTCTAGTCCTATAACCAGGGGGATCGTGATTTTGTGGGCCCTGAGCTAACTCACTCACTTTTCGGCTGGATGGCTCCCTCTATTCTTTTTTTATGGGTCTGTGAACATGATATACATGTAGGTTTGATTAGGCTATATCGATATAACTTTTCATATTTAGTTCCATTATGATAGTACAGTACCTATAACAAAACTACAACAAAACGTCTCAAATAAATGTGTTAGATGTTTCTCAGAACATAGAGTGCGGTTCAAAGAAAATGTTTCCTATTGTATTACAGTTCGAATTCAAAAACTTTACAGTATCTAGTAGGAAGTTTAAGATCAGTTACTTCGATCTTTTAAACTTTCGCATTTATGAATAGGTAAGAAGGTTGTATCTCCATAGATTTCAAATGTTTGCATCAAACTGATATACTGATACTGACAGTATTGCTGCAATACTGCTGTCAACTATCGGAGATCTGTGGAAAAAAAAATAAGCCAAGCGTCTACTTGACTTTGGAAGACAACATAAATTTAATCGAAAATAAGATGATGTATCATCTAGAAACATTTTTTATTTACTCAGAGTCGGCGATCTCAATCAGTAAATCAGATAAAATAAAGCTGCAATTTAAAAAAAAATGCTGAGTATATCCAAGCAATATTACCAACCTTGTATAAAGTACTTACATACCGTATTTATTATCTGTACAATCACTCCGTACAGCTGGTCTGAATGGCGAATGGTTTGAACGTAGATTGAATGTTCCAATTGGTGACGGAACCAGGTGACCGAATGAAAAGCAATAGGTATTGTCTAGAATGCGTGGAGCTATTCTAATTGTATTCTATTTTGTAGGGACAAACCAATTTACCTGTACCATAAATATGTAGGTACCTATATTTATTTAGATATTTACCTACTGACAAAAAAGTCATAGCTACACCAACTTGAAAAAAATATTACCTGACCACAGAACAACCAAACAGAACACAAAAAAAAAGAAAAACAAAGACATAAAGCTATTAATAAACTATTCGTGCACACACAGTACAGAGCACAGACTGCCACCAATAAAACTCATTCGAAATTGATTGCGCGCCAAAATTGAAGCAATTATCCCACGCTCCAACTTCATTCAAGTTCGAATTTCGAATCCAACAAGCCATCCGAGCCGTCGCAATTAGCTGCGTTCGCTTATCTCAAAGGGTTGCGTTCACAGATACGATATTAAAATTTTATCAAGATATTGAATAAAATTGAATGAGTTTTAAATATACACTTTTTTCAGCCTTTATTTTACCAATATACGATGTTCATCGGAATTTTTGGACTGGAATATTTTAAATCATAATAAAAAATCGAAACTGTATGAACTGTATCCATTTTCATCGACATTTAACTTTAATAATTTATAGTAAGTAATTTGTTTTTTGTTACTGTTGTCTATTTTATGTATTGAAAACAGTTAACATACCTCCCGTTTTTTGTTTATTTTAGAATCAAAGAAATCAATAAAAAAATAAAAGGATCCATGTTTAATATTACGGTTTCAAAGGATTGAGATGATACGCCCGATTTGAAACTTTGTTTAAAACAGTTCGAATCGAACAAGCTATCTCAATTAGCCGCCTTGTTCCGTTATCTCAAAGAGAAATTCGGAGAAATAGGATAAAACTTTAACTTTAAACTTTATGCAGATATTGTCGCTCCAGGATATTGAAGTATGAAAGTGTCTGAAAATTAATAACAACATTCTGGAAGTTTCATTTTCAGTGCTGTTTTACGGTCGATGTTGCAGAAAATCGGTAAGATTTTAACTGTAGGTTTTCCTAAACTATTTCATCCATATTAAAAAAAAAAAACAAAAATTCAAGAAAAATAAATTATTTTTATTTATTTTCACTCCTGGTTGCCAGGTTTAATTTGTTATTTACGATATTCTATAATGTAACATAATTTAAAAAAAAGTATTGGGGTGTCATTATAAATATTTTTTCTTCTTACTTACCTTTTCTGAACCCTTTATCGCGAATTACTTTCCTTATTTTACAACTCCAATTACGTCTTCACCCTCTTTCAAAGATTGAATAAAACACAATTGTAGGTGTCCTTTATTTAGGTTTTACTAACGCCTATCGAAAATGACAAAAAAGGAAGTCCCTCGAGCTATTGAAAAATAAGTTTCTCAAATGTCGCAAAAAGCTCGGCAAAGTTCCCCATACAATATGGATTGAAAGCTCTGCATTGAGTGGAGGGTACCGTACCCTTTGTTTGAACAATTTTCCCGAAAGACAGCCGTACTAGCGGTCTCCAGACGTATATGTACCTAAATACAGCCATACATATACGTCGGCTTTTTGGCACCCGCGATGACTGTTATTACAAAACTCATGCTGTACTTTTGTAGCAAAAACGTTATGTTATCCAGGAGCTTTTGTTGTTGTTTTATTTTAAGATATTAGATAGACAATCTGTAGATTACGATTTATGTTAACATGTCACAACAAGTCTATAGTCTGTCTATCAGCAGGACCTATATCTCTTCATAAAACATGTAGTTTTTTTGTAATATATTAGCTTTAGCTTTG
>LGAG01001160.1:60199-83712 GCA_001278395.1 Lerema accius | reverse complement strand
TTTCACTGGCAGACAGCTGATGTATCAAGGAGTAACTTAGGCTACTTTTTTTTACTTTCGTTTCGGCGTAGGTTTCCCGAAGCGAAGCGAGGGCGGGTCCACTATGTATCTATATTATGTTTATCAATACATAATATAATAAGATGATATTGTATTCACATCTTATAATACAAATTGTAGGTAAATTAAAGAAAATGAATATTTTTTTTGTTTTTTGAATATATTTGTTTTATAAAATCAAAGTAACTTATTTTTTAAAAAAAAAGAGAGATTACAATACTCGTAGATACGTAGTATAAGAATTTAGACTTCTATTGAATCTTTGAATTTGGGTTAATCTGATAGCAAACATTAAGAAATAGGACAGTAATTCTCGAATTACATTGATCACAATGTCTTCGTATTCCCTGGTCGCCGATAAAACAGTGCTAAATCGAAGTCAGGAATCACTATTACATTTTTAAACACTTTTTTTACCATAGATAAGACCGTTAAGAAAACGTTAAAAGGTAAGGTTCTGCTTACTAAGTAAATATTTTCTAATCTGTGGTTCTGCTTTTAAGTAAAGTACTTTTCTTTTAAGCCTATATTAGAATACGTTATTTCTAAGAAAACAAAACCCAGACTAAAATCGGGAGTGTAGTATGACATTAAAAATAATTTGTAGACTATAATATCACTCCTACAATTTAGATTCAAAATCTGTCAAGTCATTTGAGCTGCGAAGTAAGCCAAAGAAATTGACATGCATACTCTAGAAAAACATTCCCACCTATCGTAAATAAGTTTTTTTCGAAAAAGCTATCCTGATTTCGGTCGGTATAGCGTTAAGTATTTGTAAGACGGTAGGATTGTATTAAATTAGGCGCCCAAGGGTTGAGATTGATACATGAGATCCACAGATGAGTCGAGGTCATAAAAAACGTATTTGGGTTAAGAACACGTTCTTAATGGGGATTTAATGCATAAACAACTTAATAAACTTGTTTTAAGTGCCTAAAAATCTATTTAATTTGCCGAGTTAAATATAGTTATCATATAACATTTCAATCGTTAAATAAAAAGTTTGCCATTAATGAGAAAATTATTTTGCCTCTAACCCGAAAACACGACGTGCATTTCACAATGATTATTCCTCCTTTATGCCACAAATGTGCTTTAATATGACGATTAAATCTGCAATTAAATTTGACAAATAGCAGTAAATCTGTGTACGACAAAGACATTTCTACATAATGGCATCTCTTATTTCTTTAGAATGGAATCCATTAAAATATGATTCCAAGATGCAATTATCCCTATAATCGGTTTGTGAGGAAACTTGATGAAGAGAATGGGAAGCGGGAATTCACTCAAACTGTGAGGGTTCCGTCTATAGAAAATAAAATAAAATGGACGTAAAAACAGATTTTAATTAAACCGGGCTATGCTCTTTGATTCAACATACTTTCTACGTATTTTCATCCTCATTTTCAGATGGGTAGATTAGAAAAACTTACATGCATAACTGTATCATTGATTTTTAGTTATTTTTCCCCTCTGAAATTTTCTATAATGCTTCCTTAGTAATCCATAAATTTTATCTCATAGGAAATTCATCGCCACTTAAAAATAACCTGCGCTTACTTATAATTTTACATTAGATTAAAATAAAATAGAAAATAGAGAAATCGTGTTTAATTTTTTTTATTAAATATTACCCTTAAAAATATCTACTATTTCTTACTTTATTTAGTCGACAACACATCGAAAATTCGTCATTCTATCTACCTCACCGGAAATCGAACCCAGGACTCACTAAACGGCTATCCGCCATCTGCATATTATTACATACGAGTCGCCAACACATTGCTTTCAATACACATATACCGCAATATTAATATTACTTATATTTAAACAAACCAATGCGGAACTCCAAATACGAGAATAATGGGAGAGCATTCTCATATCTCTCGTAGGGGTAAAATGATATTTCATCTCGGGAAGCTAACCTCTTCACGAAAGAGGCTTTGTAAACGCACAGAGTGACGTCATGGGGATAAATGGGAAATCTTTTAAATATAATGTTCGCCTCCATTTTCAGAGGCACTCTGTTGAAGCTGACGCGAGACTTAAATCAATTTTACTCCTGATTAAAAAAGTAAAAAAAAATTTGTAGCGATTTTTTGGTTTTCATTTACAATTATGTTGTGTTACTAAAGGAGCGGTAAAGTATTACGTAACGCAATTTTTGACACCTCCTTCCCTTATGTAACGCGTCGTAATGTTTTTCTATACCCCTCCCCCTCGCTAAACGTTACGTTACACACAAATGACTATTTTTATCTAAAAATGTTGCCTTTTGACCGACTCAGGAGAATTATATTCCAAAGTATTTTTAGTAATAAAAATCAATGTTACGTAACCGTGTTAGATCGCCCTCCCGCATATACTATAATGCATCATAACATTTTACAAAAAAATTCGTAACGTTCGTTCGTACTTGAGCGGCCCCTAAAGTAAGGAGTTAAAAAATACAAGCTTTGTTTCTCAGAAGATTACTGTGATAAAAAAAAACATACTTCAAATGTTACATAATATTTTATTAAGGTTTTAAAATTGAAATGGCATGCTATGCAAATGGCATGAAAAATACTTCGTAGTAACTGAAAATAATTCGTAGTAAAACCATAATACCGAGAACTCATTTTGCATAAATATATTCAGTTATTCAGACACAAGGGTAATGATTTCACAATTTATTACAATTTTAGTTATTGTTATTTAATAAACATTACGAGTGCAAAAGAGAGCAATTATTATTCTTATACCTTTAAACATTGTATGCTAATTACTTTGATACGCTCTACAGCTTAAACAACTTGACGGATTTCAACACATGGAGATGTCATTGGATTTGTCGAATTTGGATTTGTTTGATGTGGACATACATCCTACTAATATTATAAATGCGAAAGCAACTCTGTTTGTCTGTCTGCTACGCTTTCACGCCTCTCCATAAATGAACATACAAGCTCACTCACGCACGCACACACACACATAGACACACACAGAAACGCTAGTTAAAATTACCCTCCTAGCACAGTCAGCTAAAACAAAAGAAAGAAAGAAATAAAGTTTATACACGAAGCAACCATAGAGCCTTATAACGCTATCTGACAGGTAAGAAACTGTCGGTTGCTATGTCGTAACTAGAGCGACCTCTAGCGGTTGTTGCGGCAAGTCGACATATCGATTCCTCTTTCCCAGAAACACTGATTTATAGAGGGTCGTTTACCGCCTATACAGTTTACTTGTACAATTATACGCCCGCCGTGTCAATCTTCTTTAGCTAAATGATTTAGTTTTGCTGATCTATTGGGCAGTTAATTACTAGTTTAGTTAGTTGTTGTAGCTAGTCGTATTTCAACTGCCCAGCTAGACTATTATAAAAATATTGAAACGCCGTCATACCAAAAATTTTCAATGTATTGAGAATTTATATTTTATTTTATTTCAATAATAGATAAGTAATATTACAATGTTAAGTAACCTAAAAATTATATATTTCGGGACCATCAAGTGCATCTCTTGTGCTACCTTGAGGTATCGTTTAGTGTTATTCAAACTAGATTTGATGAGTTGAATAGACCATTCTTTCTATCCTTTGTTGCTAGTGCGTGGGCCTTCGATTACAATAAAATATCACTACTATTTTTACTTTAGCCAACTGACAACGCGTCACAAAGTCACCCTTACTGTTCCTCGAACCCTGTAACTCAATGTAATGTATGGTTATGTACTCCTGTTGATTTAGTAACAACTTTTAACGTTTTAACCGTATAACGTTACGATTTGCGGCATAACAACTTTTAACCGGAACTCCTAATGGGGAAAGTAAACTCGGTTACAACTCATACCAGAGTTGGTTTTGTGTTATTTCGATGTAGTATGTTCCCAATATGCATTTTTTATGGTATCGTGTCCTGTTATTATGGTTGTATTGTTCGTCTGTCAGTTTATAAGAAAGATGTGTATTTTTAACCCTTGATTTTTACAGTGTAAAGCTTATAATACTAAGTTTATGGTAGCATTAAAAAGGGCAGTGTAAAGTTACAGGTTATTTCAATACATTTAAAACTATTTCTGAGTAACGCATTCGAAAAAATTAAAAAGAAGTAAGTAATAAGTATGTATTTAATTAACAGAAAAGAAAAAAGGCGATGACTTAAAAACATTCTAAGGGGTTGGACGTATTAAAAATTAAAAAATAAAGCCTATGTCACTTTCACAATGGTCACGAATCCAATGACATCCCATATTATTATGTTGAAACCCATCGAGTCTTTTGGACTATAGAGCATGCCGAAGAAATTTATAATACACACATACATAGGTTCACAAAACATTACCCCCTTTCTGGCTCAGTCGGGTAAAAGTAAAGCTAACACTTGATACTTTATCAAACTAGCACAAATTCTGACTAATTATACGAATACGTACTAAAATTCTTAGATAGTATTAGACAGAAAGAAATGAGCACATTCAATTCCCTGCCAAGTAGAGTTCGAATTAAGTTACTAGCACAGTTTGAGCGTAATCTAATACAGAATACCAGTACCAAGTATTATTAGGTTAATATAATAAGGGGCTTCCTGGCAGAATGCCGAGATTTAATTTTCTTTTCGATGAGAAAAAACTATTCTTATTCGTCGTATTCTAGTCTAAGTACATCGAAATTTGGTACTAGATAGATGTAACACAAAATATATAGATAGATAGAAGATAGGATAATAAAAAAGAGAAACTTAGATAGGCTTGTCTTTATAGAATTAATAGATTAATTGACAGACAGTAGCGTATCTAAATAACCACGGGCCCTAGTGAAAAAATAAACTGGGGCCCCAACTAATACAATAGAAAGATTAGAGAGAATTTCCAACAAGTTTCAAGGAAAGATGTCTGAGACTTTTTGGGTATTATTAAAGTTGGGTTATTGCTCTGGTTCATTTATATTTCGCAAGTAGGAAAAGTTTTCAATAGTTTAAGTTATAGTTTGTTGGTCAGGTTTCGGGGACCCCTGAGATTCGGGGTCCCGGGGCACTGCACCGACTTTCCCGCCGATAGCTACGCCACTATACAGATATAGTCTTACGTAGGTAGACTTGCATCGAACCTAAGTGATCGACGAAGTAAAGTAAATGTGCGCGCGGTCGGAAAGTGGATGGGTGACCGCTAGTGGCAAAATTTCTTAAGGGTTTCCCTGCTTCAGAGGGCATGTTAAATCTTCGATTCCGATTGTTATCATTAGATGACAGTCGTTAAGCCATGTCGGGAACCTTTAGGTAGATAAAAAACCATCCGACATTTTCGGTAGGTTACTAATTGCTAAGCTAATCTATGGAGAAGCGTGGTGGAGTATGCTCAAGGAGAAAAAAGGAGAAAGAAAGACTTGTGCTCATATTGGCCTCTTAATTGTTTCAAACCACCACAGTATAACTATGTGAGCTCGTGTATAATTCAATTTATTTGCTAACTAACAGTTTACGCTCGAGTAGTTTTAAATTTTAATTGGAAGCACTCGCCGCGATTTAGGTAATAGTTTTGGAGTTGAACCATTTGTTAACCGGCATGGAAAACTGCTTTGTCGCTCTGGCCGGGTCGACTTGGCGGTTTTTTGCCCGTATCAATTAAACCTTGTAGCGGAGTGTTAAACTAAATTGTTTTATTTTCTTTTATTTACAGTATTTTTACTATTTAGTCTCAGACTAACTATTGAATACGGGTCTGTACTCATGACTGAGGAAGCCTAAAGCGTACTCTTACTCCTAGCACTGTTTAAGTGTTTGACGACCCGTAGTGACCCTGCCTGCGAATCGAGGGGTCCCGGGTTCGATTCCCGGCCGGAGCAGATATTTATGTGATAGATAAATGTTTGTTCTCGGGTCATGGGTATTAATGGTGTGTTATTAGTGTTGTTCATGCCACCCGCGAAACAGAATCCTACTACGGGCGTATGAGTGTGTTAGCGTTTATTTATTTATTTATTGTTTGTATTATGGTGCAACCGGCAAAAATAGTCACCGAGCATGGTCCGAGCAAATGTACTGTAAAATGTTATCATTTAATTTTGTTATACCGTTATGCTTATTTCTAACATGCTTTTATGTTTCCTAGGCGAAGTCTATAATAATTTATTTGGTCTGAGCATTATCATTAATTAGCTTCAAAACCAAACAAAACTTCGTAACTTTAATCCTAGCGCTTGAAATTTAAAACGTAGTAGGTACCTACCTTAAACATCTAGTCTAGAAAACATGAAACCTCTGACGCCAACAGATCTTAAGCAGGTGTGCCTTTGTACTAGCTAATGGTGATTAGTGTCTACAGAAACTTGAAGAACGAGTAGGAATTGACGTCTAACAAATACCTTCTCTGAGTTAACTACATGACTCTTTGCAAGAATTTGAAGCGAGTTTACGATGTTGTTTTGTTTTTTAGGTAAAATAAAATGCTGGGAATAAAATAACGCTGTATATTTTTAACCCTATACACGGATTGTGGAGTAGAGGAATATGTATATAAATGAAATATTGATCCATTAAACAAAAAGGTTGTTTTTATTTCATTAAAAAAAAAAAATTATTCGCAATAATTGTTGTTAGTAAAGGATATTTCTTGTTCTAACAATATTAGCTTTCAATTGTCTTGTTACAATTTTTATAAAAGTTAAAACTACTTTAGGAACTAGTTTCTTAGAGGCACATAAACTTGGTACAGAGAACTCAACAAAGCATAATTATTTCACAATATCAAGTATAACTACAGAATTCACGCGATTTATTCCAAAATTTTGACAGACACGAAATTTTGATTAGCATAAAAATCTACTGTAAAACACCTTTTGAAAAAGCTTCAAAGCTTCAACCGCTCAGCTGTAAGCTCGTTCATTCGTTTGGGAAAGCTCTATGATCATTAGTTTAGTCGAAAACGAGTGCACAAAATTGACGTTTAACAAATAGGTTTTCCGACGTTAAATACGTGCTTGTATTTTAGAAGTGCTTCGTTTGAAGCATACGATGTCGCTTTGTTGTTTATTAGTACAATAACTTTTAGATAAATGACGCGTTTTAAGACTAAAATTAGTAGTAAAAAGCTTAACTGAGATGTTGAATTTTATTTTATTTTATTTCAAATTTAATTGCGACAACAATTTTAATTTAACATTTTTTTGTCTCATTTATGATTTAATGTCGTGAATCAAAATCGATAATTTTTGTTTTCATTTTATTTTTAAGTTCAATATCGAACGGTGGGTTTTATCTATGTTTTAAGATTATTCGAATTCACATTCATTGATTAATTCATTCATTAAACATTCATAAGAACGTAAGCCCTCGTCCAAAGAACAGCGGAACAAGACAATTATGCACCAATGAGTAGTTTTTCTACCGGAAATAACTTCGAAAAGTTGTAAGACTGCAGGAAACCTTAGCTGTGCTTAATTGCCGGAAACACCCTTCGCTTTTACAAATTAGTAAAGGGGTGAAGTTTTTAAATTAGTAAGGTAAAAGGAACTTGTTTAAAATGTAATGGGAGGTATGGACGTTGACAAAAAATGTCGCAAAAAATTACGCAAAAAATGTCGCAAACAGTGTCGCAAAAAGATGTAGCAAAAAAAATGTCACAAAAAGTTTACTTAGGTAATAATACCGACTTACAAAATGTCGCAAAAAATGTGGCTAAAAAATGTCGCAAAAAATTTACTTAACACTGACTTACTTGTGTAGGTATATTATTATTTACTCAATTCCGACTTACTTAAATATAAAGTGTGTGTAAATCAACCGAAGTTTTAATTTCATATTATACAGGAAAAACTTAGGCTTCTATTTTTTTACTTTCGTCTCGGCATAGGTTTCCCAAAGCGAAGCGAGGGCAGATCCACTAGTAAAGATTAAAATAACAGCAGATTTTTCCTCGGTCGTATTATGATCCCGCATTTCCTCCATACCATTAACTGAGTTAGCTTCTATTTCTAAGCTTCTTGAAATGTGTATTATCTCGGAAGTACCGCTATGACGCAGATTATCGCAAATTTATTCATTGGGTCAGACGCAAAGTATGTTTTTTGCTATCTACGGTGCCTCACTTTTTGATTAGCATACCTAAAGTTAACCATGAAGTAAACCGGCTTGTAATATAAACGTAATCAGGATTATCGAAGTTTTACACTTTATACCGTTATCTAGGATAATCGGGGAGGTAGTTATGAATTTCTAATTTGTAAATACAACCAGTAATAATTAATAGAAAATAAAAATAGGACTGCTGAAAATTTGGGTGTGTTTAAAAAAATATAAAACGTTCGTCACTCTCACAATCGAGACGAATCCAATGACACACTATATATTGAAATCCATCAAGCCACTTAATGGACATACATACATACATATATACACATACATACATACATACATAAGCTCAATAAACATAACCATCTTTACACAGTCGGGTAAAAAACAGAATTTTAAAGACGTGAAACTTTGTTTCATTTTTGTATCTAATAAAACCGTAGTATCAAGTGTATCCTAAGCTAAACTAATAACTTATAGTACAGAGCCGTTGATTATTACATCTGTTCTGTTGGAAGGCTTCCAAATGGGTGAGGTTGAGGACACCGCGTGTCTAGATTGCGTTCTAACAAGAGTTATTTGAGAGCCACCCCACTACAGAATGAAATTTCTCATTAGTAAATAAAAGGACTCATAAAAAATAATTGGTCAAGTGCGAGTCGGACTCGCGCATAAAGGGTTCCGTGTTATTGTTGTCATATTTATAAATACTTCCTTTTTTTAAATATTCCAGTTTTTATCTGTTTATTAAGATCGAGAAAAAATTACTTAAAAATTACGTTTGTTGTATGGGAGCCCCCCTTAATATTTTAATTTTTTTTATTTTTAGTATTTGTTCTTATAGCGGCAACGGATATACATAATTTGTAAAAATTTCAGCTTTCTAGCTATCACCGTTTATCAGATACAGCCTGGTGACAGACAGACAGACAGCGGAGGCTTAGTAATAGGGTTCCGTTTTCACTATTTAGGTACGGAACCCTAAAAAGGGAAATATTGGTAGATATTTTAATATAGTCGATTTATAAGTGTGATCTACAAATCCTTCACATGATAAAATTATGCTGAAATAAATTGATTTGTCATATTCTGTAGCATCAACTCTACATTTTAAATATTGACGTAATTCGTCCCGACGTGGACGTCGCTTCGCGTCGACGTCACGTCATAAACAATGCATGAATTGCAACGACACTATCATTACATATACATATCCTGGATTTATAAATCGAACGCCAACGTATTTCGAAATATGTGTAATTTCAACAATATGGAGATAATTGTTTGTATTGCTCCAATAGGGTACACCCTATGTTACGAATAATATTTTTTTCTTCTGCCAATTCGCACTGGAGCAGCGTGGTGGACTATGCTCTAAGTCTTTTCAGTTATAAGAGACCTGTGCTCAGTAGTAACCCGTTAATGAGATGTAGGTAGTTATAGTAAGATCGTTTTATACATTTCGCCTGCAGTTGGTCTTAAGATTCAAGACAAAGATTGGAGATTTTTTATGTCGCTTTTGGTAACTCCCAGTGAAATCCCTGGTGCAATATGACCTTTAAAAAGGTTCAATGAAAACTGGTTACAGAAGGCTGCATTTATAACTTCCTTAGTATTGTCATTCCCAGTTTAAGGCACGGGCCTTATAGTTCCTGCAGAACTCACTGATGTCCCGGTTAGTCACGAAACCAATTCTCAGAGGACTAAGATAAGGGACAAAGCTCGCCGATTGATTACACAATAACAAACGATATTTAAAGCCGGGTACCTTTCCCAATAACGGTTGCTAATGTACGAACCGCGCCCGCAATTGCTGGACTTGATAAACATTTGATATGAACACAAGCCGTTGAAAAGCGATTTAAAATTATAATAATACTGAAAGACCGGACGGATAATGTTACAATGTTTAATATCACATTTTACCTCTTATAGTTAGTTATCATTGCTTTCCACATAACGTTCTTTCAACCTTATCCTCGTGTACCTTTAATAGATGCTTATTATTTTGGACCACTTTTTCTATGACGGTGTTTCGATACGTGTATTATTTTGGCTGATCCCTTGAAATATTATCTACAACAGCACCACCTACCTTGTCCAACTGTGGTTCTAAATCCTACTCAGTCCCACTTATATACACCGCAATATATTTATTCAAATTAGTCCTACCAGTTTAGTTGTAAGTTAAAGTTGCCTGCAAGTTAAAGTTCATTATAAGCCCTTAAGTAAAGAACAAAACTAGCAATCTAATGGTTCAGCAGAAATTAACATAATTATTCAGAGCTCCGCTGCCAAGTGGATTTCAAGGAAGACACTTAGTTTTCATCTAGTACTCTCGCACCTAGGTAATAAGGTTTTAATTAAATTAGCAACATTTTTAGTAAGGTCTACTTTGCAACAATCTTCGAACATAAGGTTTGGTGTGATGAAGCTTTAGCAGCTGTGAAATCTCCTTCGGCTTAACAGAAGAATGTTTTATTTATTACCTGAAGAGGTAGTGATAAAATTGGATGTACCTACCAATGTACTAGATGATGATAAGTGGTTACCATCGTCTATGGACACAGGAAATACTAGAGAATTCTCGTGAGTTAGATAGACTGATAGCCCAGCTCTAACATAGATTTTTATTTCCACCTTTTTGTTAAGAACCCCACAAAACTTATAATAAGTAAAAGCGTACCAACACACACCAGAACTAAAACATACTTTGTCCTAAAACGAAGAATAATCAAGCAGAACTAACTCTAACTGAAACATCCATTTCCGAATATAAATATTTCTCAAAATTACATCAAGATTCGCAAGATAGAACGTGATATTATTGACACTAGAAACAGAATTAGGCTTAACAGCACAGAAAATAAGTGTTACTTTAAAATTTGTAGAAGCAGACCATATACTAAAGCTAATATAGACTTGCCAAAGAGGCTACAGTTTTTAAAATCCGACCTCTGAATTTGTGAGATAGGGGGTTCCTTATGCACGATTTGGCCAACAAACTTCAACAGCTGCATTTCAGAAAAGATTTCTTATACTTATTTAGGAAAATGCTGCTTGCGAAGTATGTAGTTTATTCGAAGGATTCAATCTCAATTGAAGCTATGAGATGCGATGATATGGAAAACTTTTTATATGAAATTGATTTCATAGCATAGTTGGAATGGATCTAGAAATAACTGACGAGTATCTTCCAATTTACTTTTTGGTAATGATACAGGGATTGATTTGGATCGATAAAATTTCTATTAAATAAAGTTAATATTTTACTGATTATTTTTTAGCTAAATACCTATAATTTTTGACGACTGCTGCCCAAAATCTACCATAATTGGTCTGAAAGAGGCTTCAGAGGCCATATTCTATTCTCGAGAGAGTTGACAACCTGTAAACGCTAACGCTTTCTCAGAAATATCTGCCAATTATAATTGCTTTTCTCGAATTTTCCTTCAGATATTCTACTAATAGTAGGTATAAATGTGAAAGTTTGTAAGGATATTTAGACATTTCGATGTTTGGATGTTTGTGGGTCCTTCACGGTCTAACCGTTGAATGGATTAAGCTGAAACTTGGCACTCAGATAGTTTGTATCCAGGAATAGGACATACGTTCGATTTTATCCCGATTATAGGTTCCCTAGTATATTAGGTACTTTGATACATACACTACATAAACACAAATAGATATTAAAAATGAGAGAAATGTGACTATTTTAGCAAATGCTGAAAAGCTGAGAGGGATGAAACAGATGGAAATGTATGGAATAGGTGTTTTCCTAACTTATTCGCTATACTACATAGATATGTATGTGTATGTATGTATGTGAAGCGGGAACCTTCTAATTATATTATTGTCGCCTATTTACCAGAATAGACCTGTATGGTAGAATAAAGCTAGTTATAGATCGTCTGTCTCAAGCAATCGCTGTCGTCAGCTTGAAGAAGTCAGACTGTACGGTCATATTATAAACCGTCTAGTTTAGGAAGGGCGTGAATGTCCAAAATTTTTTAGATTCATAACTGATAGTGGGGAAAGCGAGCTTGATAGAACTAGGGATGTTTTTTTCTATTATCCTAGCTCTTTCTACCCTGTTCTCCCCTACTATCAGTGTAAATTCAGAATTTGAAAAATTCCAGACGTCTGCTCCAGGCTTCTAGAATACAAAATCTGAAGTCAGAAGCTGATTCCTGATGAGAATTCTGGACATTTGCGTCCAACATTAAGATGCTCATATACCGTGGGTTGGTCTCAAGAATCTTCTTGAAGTTGACAGCGTTCACAGCTTGAAACAGCCCGTGTATGACTAGCTTAACTATTAGCATTTAAATTATAAAGATATGATTTTTGTTACTAAGATAACGGATTACGTTGATATGGAACTTACCGTCTGTAATAGAAATCGAGAATAACAATATTTAAATAAAAACGAGGTTAGAAGCGACTTTTCTTGTTTGAATACATTTGAACTGAATAATATTTTCGACGACGATTCGCTCCCCTAATACTAATACTCGGAAGGCAATCCATCAAATTATGTTGACGTAACATCGTAGCGAACGTAACGTAGAAAAAAATTTAAGTTATCGGCAAAATTAATTACAGTACATCGGCCCGGGGGAAAACATCGCGTGAACCGATGAGGGACGAAAGCCTTAAAACTTTCCAAAATCGATAAATTGTATAAACATTCCAAGCAACCGTTAACGTTAATCTTTCTTACACACACACAAACACACACACTAGCGTAGTAAACACCCACACACGTGGTCAGACAAGTCATGATTCCACGACGCCTCAGTACTTCTCATTAATCAGTCAGAACTACTTACGGCTGGTTCGGAGCGGTTATAACTGGAAAAATCCGGTTTCCTCACACACTTTAGTCCTGTACGCACAACAGACACGAAACACTATCACTGAGACACTGAAAACGTGTTTGTTCGTCCGTTTTAGGGGTCTTTAGGAATGAGAAACTGTCTGTGGGAACGGGAGTGAGATACGAGCGACTCCACAGCGTCGATACGCGAACTGAACGGCCATGACAGTTTTAGCTGGGGACGTCTACGCATGCGTACAACTCACCTTAAGGTCATTCCCCATTGTTCATCGTTCACCCCATGATTAGGACACAAAATTGATCACTCAAATTGGAAATGAAAAAAAGGTTTTTTCATTCAAGTAACAAAATTCCGTTTGAAATGGCTGATTTAAAATTTAGGCTCCATTTCGCTTTCTATATGGGTTAAAGATTTAAAGAGGGTTTAAAAATGTTTTTTACGAAAAGATTTTTCTCTTAATGCGACGATAATTGAGTAGATCTAATCCTTGTTTAATCTTTTTTGAGATGAATAAGTCTTTATAAAACTCTTTGTATTCGATGAATGGTAGAAAATCAACGACTTTAAGTAATTCGTACCCTACGTAGTGCCACGACATTCACTCATAGCCCCACACTAGTATCCCCAGTACCGTGGTTGCCATGGACAACACAAATAGACATAGGACACACCCATTCCGAGAACAGAAATGTAAATTCATCAGTCAAATTTCTGTCTCCCTGGGAAACTAACCCAGAACCCATTTTTCGATAGTAGCAACTTTAGTCTACAGTAGATACAGTAGTAGGTACATAATACTCAAGATTTTTACCCATCTTTTGAAAAAATGTCCGCATGAAAATTATTCCATTGATTTAAGAAACAATACAAACATACAAATAAATCGAAACAGACAAGTAAAACTTACTACATCCCTCTTTTCAATTCAGGCTTCAAAAACCAGTGTTTCATCGAAGCATCACAATGTAAATTATGTCAAATAGTCCATTAGGAGTAGTTAATTTAATTCTCTAACGATACGCAAGTCATCAATAATAATTAAGGCGAAGTCTCTTCTATCTACAGTCTTCATTAATGAATTAATAATCTAAGCACAACTGCTATTACTAAACGTGTTTACTTTGTTGTTTAATGGAGCTTTAGAATCAGTAACCATCGTAGTACTGAATACTGATGATGTTTGTGTTTATGGAAACAATTGAAAAATGAACAAAAAACAACGACAATAAAGTAGTCATTGATGCTTATGGTCACCAAAGACATCGCCATCACATTGTTAACATCATCATCATCGCAACCCAGAACTGTCCCACTGCTGGGCTCGGGTCTCCTCTCACAGTGTAGTACAGTCATAGTCCACCACGCTGGCCTAGTGCGGATTGGCTGACTTCACATACCTTTGACAATTTTATAGAGAATATGCACCTAACTTCTTTTAAATTAGAGGTGCATGCTGTGGGATTTGAACCTAGGAATTCCCGTTCGAGGGACTAACGTTCAAACCACTAGGCTATTATTGCTTATAATAATCACAATCATCATAATTATTATTATTTATTTTTCATTGTTCTAGAAACAGTGATTGTATAACTACGTATAATAGGTATGTCTCAAGTTCTGAACATACATAACACACATAAGTGACTACATGTTTGTCATCAGTGATTCTGCATGTTGCAAGGCATTATGTCAGAGTATGTTGCGGTTTCTGTGGTGGACACCCAGTACATTATGTATACATGTATGTATGTACCTACTGTATTCTGCTCCGTCGCCTGAGTTCTACCTTGTTGTGGTCAAATGTAGTTGTACGATGCTACATTCGTCTGTGTAGTCAACAGTCACTATTTCGCATATATAGTAGATATTTACAGAGTCTAAAGTACACTGTCAGACACTAGAAACGAGTCATCTTATATTTTTTTACCTTTATGACATTCAGGCGAATATTATTTTTTTATTTCAAGCAAATAATGGGTGCCTGGATTGGGATGTCTCAGAGGGCTTCCACATATTAAAATGCCCGAAATAAGAAATAAATATAACTTTAAAGGTCATACAATTTTTCTAGGTAAAGTAACTCAATTATTCTGGTGTGCTATATTTTATTTAGTTTAACATTATTTTATATTTTTTCTGCTAAGTAATGTATCTAACTTTTTGTAAGTTGATTACATTATTCAAAATTACAATTTTATGTTAATTTGATAGGTAAGTCTTTCATCACTAAAGTTGCATCTGTCGGAATATTTCTTCTGACACCAATCACGCGACGCGCTGATCTTACAAATGTCTTATATTCTAGAAAGTTCCGTACCAGAAAGTTATTTCATATGAAAGTTCTTTATTATAGCAGTCCCTTCAATCTACAGTTCAATTGTTGTCTTGTTTTGGAGGTAAATGAGAAAAACTTTGCAACATGTTGGGAAGGACGGAATCGTTTGTATACATGTATTATTTTACTTTATACCCTTTATTAATATTGCAAACCTATTTTTAAATAGCTGGTAAATAACACGACGAACTAGAAACAAGAACTACTAGTAAACTAGAACTAGAACTGCTATAACTAAAACTACTAGTGAAGTAAAACTAAAAAGAGACGAGATAGAAAAAGAAAGCGTCACTTATGGACGTAAGCAAAAGCAAATCAATCAAAGATATATACTTATATGTTTTTTGGCTATATTTTTGTTATTTTTATTTGTAAGCTATGAGAATAGCAATCGAACTTGCAATGCTACCATCCCTTGTCATCCATGGACATCGTGACAAGTCTCGAGTAGGACTGTAAAGAGGATCGTAAGAGTAATTGAAACGTCATAGAAAAAGTTGCCCAATTTGATGAACACTTGGGTACTAAATTGAAGATCGAAAACTAAGGGATCAAGTTAACTATCTATACAACTAAATAAAATTGAAGTGTCTGTTTGTAATATTAAAATAGCCGCTTTTTACTAAATGCATACTTATGTATTCACGGTACACTTACCAAAATATATTTTTTTTAATTTTTGTCTGTCTGATTCAGCTAATCTCTTTAACGGCTGAACCGACTTTGATGGGACTTTCACTGGCAGATAGCTGATGTAGTAAGGAGTAACTTAGGCTACTTTTTTAGCTTCGTTTCGGCATAGGTTTACCGAAGCGAAGCGAGGGCGGGTCCACTAGTAAGACAAAATATGTTGCAAATCAACATCTGTCTTCTAATCCTGTGTAAATATCCTTTAATCTAGTTCAGGGTTTGACAGAAAACACGTAATCAATATTTTTCTATATACCTTATTACATAAGATCCTTGGTTTAGATTTAGAGAGGCATTGAGTATTAAAGCGTTCGCAGAAATAAGCGGAAAAATACTTGCTTAGTGCGCGGAAATATATCGCCGGCTTCCCACCGTGGCTATGCATGTGTTAAGAAGACGTAGACATGGCGAAATTATATACTACTCCCTCAGAAACACACTACATCCCCGTACTCTAGAATTAAGCCAATTTTGTAATGTATTGTACAGTCACGAGCAAAAACATCTCACCCCAAAGGCGTCATAAATATTATGACCCCCCTTAGAAAACTAACTTCCCGAAATTTTGCATGCATACATTAATGGGATGAAATTACAATATTAGGTACTAAGAAAAATAAATTTGTACTGTAGGTAATTTTTTTTTTCGACCGTATGTATTTGCACGCTTTAGCTAAGTGGCATTACAGATTTCAAGATTATGAAGTGTTATTAATTGGATAGGTCTAGATTGTAAGAGTAACATAGCCTATAAAGTTTTTGAAGCCCCCAAACAATTTTCAGCAAAGCCCAATGTTAGCCTAAATGTCCTAAATAAATTAAAGTGGCTCAATTATTTTGCCTGGGAAAATTTTGTTACATGTCGCGGATTAAGCAGAATCTACTTCGATTTTGTTGAAATGCTCTACAATTAAGCCTTTTTTGGTTTAATGAAATTGATATAAAACAACCATTATATAAAATGTATTTAATAGTATAATTACCAGATTGGTTCAATTGAAATAAATAAGCAGTAAAATAATGATTTTCTCGGAAATAACGCACCTATTCTATGTTGGTATTTAATTAAAAATATAAAGATGTATCTAACACTTTGTTAGTCTGTGGTAACTCTTCTGAAGACTACAGCTAGGTGTCTACTCTACTAGGATTAAACCAGAGCTAGTTTCTGAACAAAGTGTTCTAAACTGAAATGATACAGAAAATACAGTCGTGCAATTTTCTTACACTTTGGGTATGTTAACCACATTGTTATTATGTTGTAGCAATGTATATCCTCGTCCTAGTCCTAGTCCTAATTAATATTATAAATGTGAAAGTTTGTAAAGATGTTTGGATGTTTGTCCCTTCTTCACGCTCTAACCATTGAACGGATTAAGCTGAAACTTGGCACACAGATAGTTTGAATCTAGGAATAGGACATAGGATAGATTTTATCCCGTTTATAGGTTCCCCTGGGATGAATTCTACTCTTCCGCGGGCAAAGCCGCGGGTGTCGTCTAGTTATTGTTATAAATTCCATTAAAGAGACGAAGAAATAATTGAAGAAAACTGTTCTCTAGCAAGCTTTGCATAATTGTTTGAAGTGTGTCTGTCAGTACGCAGTCACATAATTTCAACTTACATGTAAAATGTCTTGTAAATTATAGCCTACATAACAGACCTTTATGTATCTATCTTTACCTTTTACTTATCTTTTGTAAGCCAGGTAAAATAGATAACTACTTGTAAACATAGAAAGCCGTAAACACATTCTCTAGGGCCCATCAACTGCAATTTCGTCTATCTGTTTCGTTTCCCTAATAAATAAGGTGCGGGGAACGCAGGGGCGGGCAATTGCGTGAGAATATAACGCCAATAGGGCTGTCACATTCCTGTTGTAATGAAATCTTTTATTTATTTTTTGTCTTCTTCTTTTATTGGAACATTTATGAGAAAATTTGGAGTTAGATTCACAGGTGCTTTTATTGTATTATCGCTGATTTGCGGAAGAATTTCGATGAAAGTAGGTCCCTTTCCCAATTGACTTTTACCTTTGATAAGGCGTTAGTAACACTGTAGGTATAGGAAAATTTTAAGATGAATAGGAAACGAGTAGCAAAAAAAATTATTCCAGAAACCGGCGGAACCGCGGCGATTTCTAGTAAATATATAAAATGTGTTCATTACTTACGATGGTTATTCAAAACAAACCTTACGATCTTTATTCATCCTAATTAAATTCAACGACATCCCTATTCACGCCATCACACACGCCATAGCCCCATATAGCCCCTTAGTCAATGGTCATCGCTACCCTAAGTAAATTAGCTACTAATATTACACCATAAATCTGTCTGTGCACTCTACGTAATAGAGGTTGATGAACTCTAGAACGCATAGACGGAACCATAGACTAAGGAACGATGGAGTATATTTTTTATGACGCTTATTATATTTGTAGATAATACGATTAGTTAAGGCAAAGTCATAGAATAGTTTCGTCATAGAAATACCTAAAAGCAAATTTTAATTTAGGTTGTCGGTCTGTGTATGTGTTGTTCATATCGCCCATTATATTGTTCATCAATAAACAAGTAAAAAAATGTTTTACAAGAGTAGATACGCATCTATTTTTTGGCACGCTCTACAACATAAACGGCTTGACAGATTTCAACGTATGAGGCGTCATAGATTCGTCTTCATGAATCACATTCGTTATATTTTTTTACTAGTTTTCTTTTCTTAATAATTACATTTTTATTTTCTTCCTTTGCGTGACCCTCTTACTTTCGATTACCTACTCTACGTTTCTCTGCTCCTCTTTTCACTACTCTGTCCATTCGTTCTCCGGGGTGAAGTAAAAGCGATCGACGCGACAGGTGACCATTAATTAAGCAGATTGTCGCTGCACGTCATTCATTTACGACTTAATTCAGTTAATGGATGTGCGGCGAATAAAAGAGTTAGTAAACATTTTGTCCTTGTTTCCTGGTACGAAGTAAAACAGAATTGTAGCGTGCAAATACGCATATTTACGCCAATCTTGTTAACTTTGTTTTTTTAGCTAAACAAATACAGGTACAGGAAGAAAATGTACCTTAAAGTGTGAATAAGAAGTTTACTTATTGCATATACGAGTATATCGTAACATAGTTATTCAATCTATAACGACAAAATTACATAATACATAAGCAACAAAATTAAGTCAAACTCTTACTTACTTATTTGGGAATGTTCAAGTATTAGTACATAACGCAATTTTTGAAGATTTTTGAATGTCATGCGCTATAATGTTTTTCTGTGCCCCCCAACTGCCCTTACTAAATGTTACGTAATACCCAAATACCTTACTTACCTAAAAAGGTTTCCTTATAAAAAGGTTTGTAATGAAAAAAATGTTACGTAACGTGTTGTTCGATCCCCCTCCCCCCTATGTAACGCATCATAACATTTACATGATCCCAACCCCCCCAAATTACGTTCCGTAATACTTGAACGCACCCTTAAAAAAAGCCAATTAGCTTATAGACGTACTCCGTCCCCTGTATCCTATAGTTAGTAAAAAAATCTATACCCTCCAAGAAAATTTTAAAATAGGTTAGGTAGGTACCTGTTACAAGTGGTACCTACCTACTGCCCTGGTATCCACAGCAACAATTAAATCGATACCTTCTTAGAAACGGCAGCCATTTCGGACAAGATTGTCGAATATCTCAAGCATACTATTAGCGATGGCTCTCGCTAAACTAAAAGTTAAACAAACCGCTATTTATTTTGGACATCCTACGCAGTTCTGGAAGGTTAGTTTATTAATAGAAAATAGCTTCAAATATTTGGATTATCAGAAACTTATTTAACTATTCTATTAGTCTCTTTTACTCAATACTCAACCTGATAGTATCTAGCATTAGATTACACAATTTATCATCATTAGAATCCAAAACTGTCCCACTGCTGGGCTTAGGTCTCCCTCACAATGTGAGGGGTAAAGATCATAGTCCACTACGCTGGCTAAGTGCAGATTGGCAGACTTCACACACTTTAGAACTTTATACAAAACTCCTCGCGATATTTTCCTTTACCGAAGCAAATGATAAGTTCCTATAACGTACAGTCACGAGCATAAATATCTGACCCCCCCCTGAAAACCAACTTCCCGGTTTCCGATTGACCTGAAATTTTTCATGCTTATATTGATAGATAAAACTACAATACTATTTTGAAATTAAGCTGATCTGATGATGGAGACCGAAGGTGGCCATAGGAACTCCTTAAGAAAACCACACAACCCCATCGAAATTGGACTCGTTTAATTCGTCTTGGCAAGGACAATATTTCTAGAGGATGTTCAGAGCTTGCTGATACGGCCGTAAGGAGTTCCGACCTTCCAAAAGTACTGTTTTAATAAGCCCTGAAAATCGTCTAGAAATATTGTCCTTGCCTTAACGAATTAAACAAGTTCATTTTTGATGGGGTTGTGTGATTTGCTAAAGGAGTTCCTGTGGCCACCTTCGGTCTCCATCATCAGATCAGCTTATTTTCTTAATAATATTGTAGTTTCATCCCATTGATATATGCATACAAAATTTCAGCTGAATCGGACACCGGGAAGTTAGTTTTCTAAGGGGGGTCACATATTTATGACGCCTAGGGAGGGGTCAGATATTTTTGCTCGTGACTGTACCTACTATTTTTTTTTTTGAATGAGAGGGGCGTGTCGTGTTTGTAATCAGGAACTTACGTTTGGGAGACTAACATTTAAACCACTAACCTATCACTGCTTAGATGACACTATTAATTAATTAAGAAGAAACTAGTTCAATACCTTACAGCTAATGTCCCTTCCATTGTCAACATTGCATATCATTGCCCAGAAGATAGCATAATCAAATTATACAGTGATATAACTATATTTACAGACTCGACAGCAATATGACATGAAGTCGTTAGTGAACATTGAAGAAATGAAGAAAGCTACTGATGAGGTGAACTATGACTCTTTGCATTTACAGAAGTACGTCTTTTGTTTCATAAGTTACTATTATTTATAGTTGCTGCACTCCAACAGATTACACTATCTATAGTGTAGCTTTTTCTGCTTAGATTCGGCTATTATTCAATACAATTATGTATCTATTTCTAACTTACGAACTAAGTAAATAAGCTTGGAAGCCAGGGACTCATGCTCATGGTAACTTGAAGAGATCCATAATATTAATTTTACTGCAAAATCTTATGCGATACCTAATTTGTTCATGATTTAATAAAATGTTTAAGAAACTGAGGATTCAAAGAATTGTATAACCTAAATAATATCATGTTTTATCATCAGAGCAATTGTCAACCGTGTAGGAGAGAAAGTTCGAGAATTATTTGAAAAAGAAGATTTAAAACTCTGACAAAGAAGAGAGCGACTAAGGCTCGTTCTCCAAAAAGAAGAAGAACAATTATTACAAGAATTAGTAACCAAACAGGCAATGGAAGAGTGTGGATTTTGCAAAGAAAGAGACAACAAAATAAAGAATTATGAAGAACAGATCGAAAAGGAAAAGATCGTGCAGTGTCAAATGGCTTTGGAGAGGGAAAAAATGTAAGTAAACTTTTGATATTAATCTTATATCAGAATCAGATAAGTAATCAATATTAAGTCAAAACTACAACTGCTAGTGCATAAAATAGAAGGGAGGAAAGTACTGCATTAAAAACATTTACCAATTTTTTTTTTTAATATAATGTTAATTACATAAATTACAAATTACAGAGCCAAAGGTATGCAGTGTACTAAAATAGATGAAGTACGACTAAGAGAGATGCAGTTAATGCAAATGCAAGAGAAGAAAGCTATAGAAGAAGAAGAAAAAGAAGTTGAAAGAAAGTGGCATAAGTTGTTGGTAGACACCGTGAGGATGAAGGTAGGGTCATATAATGTACTCCCAGAGACCAGAATTGAGCCAATTTTTTAGGATAATTAAACTAACTTTATTGTCCTATTACAGGCATATAAATATAACAAACACCATGCACTTAATGTTTAAATGCCTGAAGCAATAAAGATCAGCGAAATGCAGGATGGCTCCGATCCTAGTGTCCAGGAGTGTACCTATAACATGAAATTGAGAGATTTGTTATAATTTTACTGTAATAATATTACTTCAATTTCAGGAACAATACGAGCTACAAGAAGCAAATAGATTAAAAAATGAGATGGTGGATCGAAGACATTTTTATGATGAACAAATAGCTAGTGCCAATAAAAAGAGGAAAGACGCAATTCAGCTGGAGAAAGAAGTTGAGAACAGAAGACTGGAAAGAATGAAGAAGAAAATGGAACAAGATTATTTTGAAGGTATGTGTTTAGTGACAAAAGAAACATACATTGGAAGTTTTAAAACAGCGTTGAAGTATCTTTTATAGTACTTCGTTTAATTGGCATTCAAAAATTATTCCAGAAATCAAAAGAAAGAAAGATCAGCAAAGAAAAAATAAAGTGAATTTTATAGAAGGTCACGAAAATAAACTTATGCGCATAAGGAGTGTGAAAAAGCAAGATAGAGATTTAGATAATAAAACAATTAAAACTGCTATTGAACAGTTGAGTAAAGAAAAAGAACGGACGAAGAATCATATTGTAAGATATCTTTGTCAATTGCAACAATACAAAAAGTTATACTAAAATATATTTACTATGATTGACTTAGATGAAACTAAATCTAACAATTTGTAATTATTAATATGAAAATTTCATCATATTTAATTTCAGAAATCATTAAGAATAGAAGAACAAATATTTGTCGATAGTCGTAGAAGAGAAAAGAAAATTGCTGAAAAATTAGAACAAGAAACAGATAATGTAATCGTTGAATGGGAGCATCAAACTCAGAAAGAAATTGAAGATCAAGCAAAAAGTGCTGAATTAAGAAAATTAGAAGTTAAGAAAGTAAGCACTTGTTTATTTTTTTATATTGGTTATAATAAAGGAGCCCATGCTATTGTTCAACGTTACCGAGTTAACCAAAGTGTTTTTGTTTTTTTTAAAGAACGCAGCACAGGAATACAAAAGATATCTAGAACAAAGAAGACAAGAAATGGAAAGAGAAAGAGAGGATAGATCCGAAAGAATGAAGAACGTAAAGAAAACAGCATTTGCAGAACTAAGAAGAAATTTGGATAGTGCGAATGAGGAGTTGCGACGACAGATAGAATACAGAAATAATTTGACGACACAGATAAGAGAAAATCAGAAAGTTATGGTAAGCTCGAATGAAGAACAAAAATAATAAGTAGATGATTGTGGTAATAACGTTTTTTTAAGGTTTGAATTGAAGGAATTACCTAATTATTTCTAATAAGTCAACAAGCTCGCCATTTGACTGTACTTTTATCTTAGTGGTCAATAAAGTTTAAATAAACTTTTCAGAGATACTAAAATCGTCTGGGCCAATTTTCTTGGTTGATCAAAATTAAGATGAGAACTCACGGAATTTAAAATAGAAGGGAGTACGTATGTACTGCTTAGAGGCAGGATCTTTTTCCTGCGCAACGTCCAATTAA
>LGAG01001160.1:27339-38265 GCA_001278395.1 Lerema accius | reverse complement strand
GAAAGGGGAACGAAACTTCCGCGCACATTAAAAAGAATATAATACAATAATTTTTTTACAAAATTTTTATTTGTGACCTGAGTGGAATTACGCCTTTTTGCTGTAAAATATAATGTTGTTGCTAATGTCTAGGAACGTGCAATGCAAGAAGAGATAGATCAGATAAGAAAGGGACAGCAAGCTACAGAGGAATATGATAAGGAAATTGCCAAGATGCTGTGTCGGTATGTTCGTTGTTACTACTTGTTACTATTAGTAGATAGCAGATAGGGTCGTAGTTGGAATGAAGTCTTATTAATAGGGTACTAAGGTTTGATTTTGAAGATGATTTTTTCAGATTATGTGGAAGTAAAATTTTTTATCACTTGCTTCTGCAAAGGAAATTATTGGAGGAAATTTTTATTTTCTATAATACTACTAAAGATGTGAAAACTTAGTTAAACCCTAGCTCAATTCATTTATTTAATTAATATATTTATTATTACACATATTTATTAATTACGTTACATATTATCATGTAAAAAGATTTTCCAAGAATAATGTTTTTCAAACCGATTTATAGTGACATTGACGTAAATTTTGGCGGGAAATTGTGAGTAAAACCTCAATAAATTACCTGTTTATAACCTGTTTTTTTTAATCAACTCAAACTACTTGGGGATTTTTACTCTGATTGTCAATTCAATTCATGTAGAATGTTAAGCAGGTATAGGGATAAACATACGTACAAACAACATAATATTGTCATACGATGACGCATGAAATTAATGCCTAGTACGTACTTCTACTGACCAATTGAACTCCTTATAATGAATTATACCTATATCCGGCTTTTACGAAATATAAAAAATTATATATATTTTTTTTAATAATTTTCGAAATTCTTTTTGCAAGACATCTTAAAATAAGTAGGTATGAAAGAAGTGACAATATTTAATCTCCTTAGAAGACTTTACAGTAGGAAATTACAACTTGTTTTATTAATTTAATATAGCTGCATTCAACTTCATACTTTGTATGACTTCTGTACCTACTTGATAATAAAAAAAATACATAAAAATCGGCTAGGAATATACTCATCATCAATAAACATTTATTATGATACTAATATCGTAATAGGTACTTGCATGTATATAATAACTAAGTAGATTTATGATTTTTTTATTGCAAAGAAAACTAAACTCTTTTTCTTGGCATTACAGTCCATTCTTCAGTGACGAATTGCATCCCTTCATGAAGCAGATGGCTCAAGGGGTTAAGATGAAAGAGAAATGTCCTTGTTCTAAACCAAATTATTGTAAATGAGAGGTTTTTAATACAATTATTACATATATTAATATATTTTTTCTCATTCAAAAATTGTTAATAGCTCAGTATTTTTTGGGGAATATTAAAAAATTTAAAACAAAAAAATAAAAATTTTATAATTATCTAAATATTTTTGCTTTAAAGGGAAATCTCTCAAAAATCTTAATTTGAATCGTTTGAAAAAAACATTGTTATTTTTTTATAGTTTGTTCGACGTACTAAACATTTGTATAATATCTTGTTATTGTAAATTTTTAAATAAAGAAGTTTTCTTTTTTAAAATTGATTTAATTTTATTTTTAAGTATAAAAAAAATCATGAAAATAAAATAACATACTTCGTCGTTCTTCCAACTATAATTTGCCATGATAACGAACTGAAAGTTTTAGTTAAAAGGCTAACTACTGGAATCGCTACTAGAGTTTTAAAAATATTATGTCATATCGTGACTAAGTTTAGTTCAAAAGTTCAAGTTCGCGCCTCGACCTGTGTGTCTTATCCATCCATATCAACACGAACATGTCTACCTCAGGATAACGTCAAACATTGAAATTCTGAACATGTCATATGATGGACTTGTCGATATAACTCACGTACTCCCGTACAGTCGAGAACAAATGCATTTACTAATGAATTTTATTGTGTTACTGAAGTTTTGTTGTTTGTTGTTCAAAATAAGTAGGTATGTAGGTACAAACAAACCTACCATACTGACATATTTATTATACATACTTAGGAATTGTTCAAGTATTACGTAGAGCAATTTTTGAATATTTTTAGCCCTCCCCCACATGTTTATATGCCGTAACGTTTTTCTATACCCCCCTCCCCATCGCTAAACGTTACGTAACACAATTGAGTAATTTTAACTAAAATCCTTGTTATTTTGTCGAGTTAGAAGAATTATTTTCCCTAGATTTTTTTTAAGAAAAAAAAACTGGTTACGCGTTATTCAGACCCCTCCTTCCCCTATATAACGCATCGTACCATTTTATAAGACCCCCCTCTCCCGGTACAAAACTGACTTTACTATATTAACTGCGAGTGCATCGTTTCTATTGGTGACCTTAGTAAAAATGATTAACATTTTTTTTTAATTCACCTAATTATATTGAAAAAATAAAGAAAGTATTCTTTAAAGCCTTTAGTCAAATGATGACGAGTCGTTTGCCTGACTCAAGCAAGATCTTAACGAATTATTGTATAGTCACTATTCAATTTGTAGCCCTTAATACTATTACTCAACGGGGAAAAAATTAACAGTATGACACAAGCATGAAATCACGATCTTGTTAACTCACAAGCCTTGTCTATTTGGGCGCGTATTTTTCACTAACAGCAAAGTTTTTTAAGTCTTCTCTAACAAAGGCTCTGTACTTCAGATTACTTAAATATTTTACCATAACATTTTAGCGCGAAGCTATTAATCACGTCTATTGTCCATAATCATGTAGTATTGTCCATAATATAATTATGTAGGTGCTTAATAAATTATTCACTCACAACTATGAAACAAAAAGTACAATATAAACCGCGATACAAACCACAATTACAATAAAACAAACAATATTTTGAAACACGTAACAATTTGTCAATGACTGTACCTGCCTACTTACTACGACTATTTTCCTGTAGGAAGAACGCCATTCAAACCAATAAAAAATATACTTATTACTACAGAGCCGACTCATAATGAGATGTCATTCAAAATTTTTCCTTAAGCGTTACTGCTCTATATAAGCATTGAGCAGCTTTGTCATAGCGCAGTCTAAAACAACCATGTCTTCAAAGGTGCTCGCGTTTTTAGCTATAGCGACAGTAGCTAACGCCAATGATGTAATCGTTGGCTTAAAAACTGGTGGAACGAAAATCTTCGATGAGAACCGACAAGCAAATCCAGCGCTATGGAGACAAATGGACAACGTAACAATTAAAGCACCAGAAAACGAAGTCATAAGAAGAGTCGTTATCACTGATTTGAGACCAGACAAGGATGGAGATGTCAAAATAGTTGAAGGAGGAGAGGGACAGAAAAATGTTACGATTGAACTTAAAAGCCCAACAGTATTGAGAGGCTACGAGTTCCATATCGAAGTGTATTCAGCTCCAGAAGAAAATGTTCCTTTTACCAATGATCAACAAAGTACTACCGAAGTTTTACAAGACGGTTCAACAGAATTTACATCAAGTAATCCCACAACGGAGTTAGACGCAAGCAAGGTGCCTGATTTCTCAACAGATAAAATCGCTCCTGCTATATTAGTCAACGATGAAGTTAAAGAAAGTGATAGACAAGGTCGTAATGCGAAGAACGAAAATAATAATGCTAGTGAAGCTACAACTGACTTAGCTTCCACTACATTAAAAAACGAAGCAAGCACATCGACAACACAAACGGATAGTACAACTGAAAATCATAGTGAGAAAACAAGTGAAAATGCAAACAAATTCGACCATGAATCTACTATTCCTATTTCGTTTAATAGGAATTTCAACTTCCCTACTAGTGAGACTCCAAACAAATTTGAACACGAATCTACTGTTTCGCCTACTCCGTTGAATAAGAATTTTAACATCCCAATTGTTCCTGGTGTAATTGGAAAAGATGTTGCGAACGACAAATTTAATTTAACAAGTAATACTGATAGGCATGTCCGTGACACTGCGAAAGAAATATCAGAGCCTACTAAAGTGGAACTCAATCCTGAGGATACAGAATCTGATTCTACAGAAAGCGAAGAGGAAACTACCACAACTGATGTAATACCGATTGAGGAAAAATCGGAAGACAATGATAAGGAAGTCCAATTCAGTAATCGTAAGTACACTTCCGTGATTGCGAGTAAAATTGAACATCCTCATAACCCTATAGAAGCTACAGATTCCGAGAAATTGAGAAATGTTCGCAAAACTAATGAACAAATAACTGATAGTACTACTTTTACATCCGATGAGAGTACTACAACTGAATTAAATGATGAAACAACAACTCTATCGAGCGAAGATTGTATCACAACTGAGTCTATAAATGAAGCCAAAATAGACCCCATTCCAGTTTACGTAAATAATAGACAATGGGACCAACGATTTAATAATCCAACATTTTCAAGAGATAGCCAAAATGCACCAGGTTTAAAATTATATCCAGCAGTTTTGACTCACGACCAATCAACTAATTCAGGGTCACTAACCCCTGAAGTGTCATCTGACCCTAAACCCTAAGTGCGATCATAAGACATCTGATCTTTAGAGTTACTTCACTATTTTTACTTACCATACTATAATTATATTTATTTTGAGTGAAGCTTGTGATCAATAAAATGTTGTGTTGTTAAATAAAACAAAATATTATGAAAAATATTTCGAGATTTATTACCATTATTCAATATCAAAATTAATTGCAATTATAAAACATTGGAATAACAATAGTTAAAAATTATAATAAACATAAAAAAACACTACAAGTCATACCTATAAAGTATTAAAAAAATGTCTAGTTTTGAGCAAAATGCAACAATTTGCACACATTCCTACATTTTAAATGCATAAAATATATACCTGACCTACAAAGTTACCTGATAATTTTATAACAAAATTAATAGTTAAAAATTTAAAAGAAATATAATTTGAAAAAAATATTACAAAAAAAAACCTTTTGTGTGATTTTTAATTTAATTACAATTTTTCTTATTACATTACTTTTATATTCAAAACATTGAAACACTACACATAGAACACATTATAAAATAAAATAAAAAATTGTACCTTGCAGCTGTCAAAAATATAATAATTATAAAAACCCAAATTGCATAATTATTGTCATATTTTATCTATAATGAATTCGACAAATAAGTCATAATTGTTACATAATGTAATCAGAATGATATTAGGGTACTTTATCCTTAGAATAAAATCAATACGTTATTATTTTTTGACATACATAACTTTAATTACTGTACAGCGATAATCTGTATCTAATAATATCTGTATCATGCTTAGAATAGTATCCATCCATATTTCTATGGAACTACGAGTATCCATTAATTCAACCATTTACAGATACAACAAGGACTTTTGGCTTCAATAGAATACTCATTTCATACGATTATTTTTTTCACGAAAACTGAATTATTTCACACTTTGAACTAACTAAATTACGTAAATAATACGCATTTATTAACTACTGACACTAATTTTGGACTTTTTATCACATAGTCAATATTGTAGTCAACCAATTTAAAGTAGCTTTTCTAAATCATAGTCTCTTTCAATAAAATTTTGTAATCATAAAAAAATCCTTTTATTGTATTACTTATCACATAAAGTTGAAAGAATTAAATACAGATATAAGATTTTTTAAAATACCACTGTCATAAATATCTATTTGTCTAAAAATTGTAAATTAACAAAAAGGTCACAAAAATATTCTCGCAAAATCTAGAATCTAGCTAGCATACATTTTTTAATCTTATAGGCTAATATTATTTTTTTATATCAGGCTTATAAACATATTCGGAAGCACTTATGGACATTTGAAACAAGTCTCCCTGCACTTTGTTTAAATTTTAAATGTCTCAAATAAAAAAATAATCTCTGCCTAAGTTTTATATGAAGTTCAGAAAAAATATATGGATCACACCTGGTGTCCAAAAATGTCTATTGAAAGAGACTATACACTATACAGTATATATACAGTGGTCGGCAAATTGAGGCTTTAGAGCCAAATATAGCTCTTTGGCTCCTTGTGCCTCTAGCACAAATATCCAAGAAAGTGCATTAATATTAAAAAAAAAAACAAAACTGACTTACTCAAACTTTCCAAGGAAGAGCAAACACATTGTTCGCATTAATTAATATTAAATATTAAATTTAGTTTAATTTAGTGCAATAAAAACTTACTAAACAAGCAGAATTGGCTCCCAAGATCTTTTGTAATTATTGTAAATTGTAATGTTGATATTTCGTTCTTTGGTTAATAATTTTACCGACCACTGTCCTATAATAAAAAGGTATTTCTCTAGTCATACTGTATTAAGGAATGTACTGGAATAGGAATGTTTTTCCGTCCGTTTAGAGACAGAAGTTCCATAACAACAATACACCCGATGACATCAGCTGCACAGCTGCGTAGAAGTTCAGTTGCAGCGGTGATAGATCCACCCGTTGCTATGAGGTCATCGACGATAAGACATTTTAGACCTGGACGTATGGAGTCCTTTTGTATTTCCAGCACATCCTGAAAGCAAATTTGAATTTGGAACATAAACAAATAAATTCAAAATTTAAAATTCATTCATATTATAATTTATAATCTAATTTGTGAACCTGATGGTGAAATTTTTAATGCCACTAAAAAATTGTGATAATTATATAAGTAGCAGATTAAATTTTTATTTTTTATTATTCTTATCAGTATAAATCCATGCCACCCATGACATAGGGAAAATTAGTTCTAATTATTTGCGGTTACTCTAACTCACAATAAGATTATAACGTAACAACATAACATATTTTTGAGCCCCCCCTTCCAACAATGTAACACGCCATAACGTTTTTCTGTACTCTCCGTCCCCCTCCCTAAACGTTACGTAACTCAAATGACCATTTTTATCTAAAAACAACGCCATTGCCGAGTTACAAGAATTACATTCCTTATATTTTTTAGGATAAAAAAAACAATGTTACGTAACGCGTTGTTTGACCTCACCTCCCACTTATGTAACGCATCATAACATTTTACAAGATCCCCCCTCCCATATTGCGATACGTAATACTTGAACAGCCACTCTTAATTATGGTTCACAATTAGTCTTATCATAAATAGTTTGAAAACATTTATTAGCAAACCTTTTAAAACTAACAACTATTAGGTTTTAATGTAATGCTAATAAATTGCAAGATAAATATTTGCTATAATCACAAAGTACTTCAATATAATAATGTGGGTTGAAGAATACAATTTATCTTCGGACACTTTTATGGATGATAGTTGATAAGCAGCTTAGTGTCATGGCCCTAAGAGTACATTTTTATCTAACATAATAAATTATGTTACAAATGTTTATGACATCAAAAGATAAAATCAATGGACACTTAGATTAAACAGAATATAACACAGCCCATCAGTTTATGTATATCTTTACAAGCACTTGTGATGTGGGATGTATATAATGAAATTTCAGTATTTCCTTATATTTGCACTGTATATAATAAATGGTTGCCAAGGGTGTTTTAGAGGGTACAAGTGTGCATATTAAAAAAGATTTTCAGTCAAAAATTTTCTGATTTTTATTTTTATTTTTTAATATTAAATTTAGAACTTCACTTATTTTTTTAACCTGCAATGCATTTGTTATAAATATCAATGGCATTTATAACATTGTCCCTTAATTAACAGCACTATTAAGAAACTCATCTCATATCAGATTGTAGAAAAATTTACTTACCGAACCATACTCCAACTCATATTTATGAGACGTCACAAGCCCCGGTAACTTCCCTTTCTTCCTCACCGGCAAGCAACCAATACCCAGCTCAGTAGCCAATGAGAAGGAGAACAGAAACCCTCTGGACTCCAACCCAACAATAGCCTCTGCGTCAGGATATTTAGTCCTTACTGTTTCTACTAACAAGTCTTGTAACAGCTTACAAGCACTGCCATTTGATATAGCTGAGAATATGTCCCTGGAAACATCAAATAAATATGCCTGTTAATATTTCAACATTATCTCCATCTAAAGGAAATATATGTACCTACTCAAGAGCATTTTAAATGTAAACAAATCAGATACCTTGAAATATGTTAATAAAATAAATTTTAAATGTTTTAATTAAAGGACACTTACCAGAATATAATGCCTTTTTTAGGAAAGTCAGGAAAACTTTTGATTTTACTTTTCAATTCTGCAACTTTATTCGCATAGTCTTCGTCCATGGCTAAAATTTAATGGTCAGATGTTTATATTGTCGCATACGACATCAGAATCACTGTACCATACTATAGATAGATGAGTCTGTACCAAACACAGATCTTCACAAAGGTAATTGATCCGGTGGTATGTGTAATTGTGGTCCGCCGGCCTTGACACTACCGCAGCTTCCAAGGTTCTGGCTGACACTCAATATTCAAGAGATTATTCAGTCAGTATCATTCAATAAAATGCTAAAGATACCTCTCGCAAAATTAAGCATTTATCAAGGCGGCATAAATACAATGAACTTTTGGTCTTGTAATAGTATTAATAATACAGCATAAAAGTAAAAGTATGATCTGTCTTATAATAGTACTTTAAAATAACATGTGTTAAGTAAAAATATACGTATCAAGAAATGATTCATTCAAATGGTTGAAATCCGACAAGACGATCTCAAAAATTTAAAATGTCAATCTAGTGATAATGATGATGATACATATAAGATTAGATGACTGTCATTGTCTGTCATGAGGTCATGACTTTTTTTTTTATTAAGGTTTATGGTTATGGCTTGGATACGAATGAGGTCATGACTGTCACGGCTTATAACAGATACTGTCAGTGTCATGTTGTCTAACCACAGACTAGATAGTGTCTATAGCAAACTACTATGCATGCTCTATGATTAGCCGTTACTATTTAAACCACAATTTTTAAAGTAACGGAGGCATAATTTGAACCAAAATGTACTGCACGACGTCTCACTTGACGACAGATCAATGATATTTTTGACGTGTCTTGCAAATGAAGAATCGATAATATTTATAAAATACCGTAGCTAGTCTGTGATTGTGAGTTTGATTTTTATAATCAGCTGATGTTTCAAGATGTCATTATGATAATGACAATGACAAATGACACTAAATGATAATGTCAACTCAACAGTCACGTCACGTGTCATTTTATTTGAAACGAAATAAATTGCAACGGCTTTTGTGTTGGTGGTGAATTGGTGATGTTTGTTTATCAATAAAATACTTGAAAATCTCATTATATCATATCATTAAATTGAAAATACACAAGTTATTCTAAGTTTACATGTAAATGAATAAAACAAGTCAATGTTGGGAAGTTATAATTATATAGTTCCATTTGCCGCCAAACGAAAGTGAACATTGAACAATACTTTCCCAGCGTCTACAATGTTATCGTCTGCAGATTTAGAAAGGCTAATTGCAGTAAAAAGGCGTGAGATACAGACGGAGAAAACACTTCTGGGGTTGGCTCCAGAGATTGTCGATAACGTAAGTAAAGAACGTAAACATAATAGGTACCTGTTTGCTATCGATATGCAGATCATAATTTTTTTTTAATCGATTTTCCTACAGAGTGAAGCTTGTATCGTACTCGATTTCGTTCGTTCAGTGCGGCTTTCAGACTCACTCATGATTAACTTCAGTGGATATGCTTCAGTTCATTCATTCAGTTTCAGTATTTTCCATTCAGTTCGGTCTTTTGCGAAGTCGCGTGTAGACGCAATGAATTTCGTACTGCGTCTATTTCTCGCGTAAATAAATAAACAAACAAATGAAAACATTTCTAGTGTTTATGTCCGGATAATTACTTACATTTTGGTTGTTTACAACGCGTTTAACTGTTACATTTCATTCATAAATCGGTAGTTTTTTGAGAAAACAAGTTCGGTGAGTTGTTAGTTACAATCTTTGTTATTAAAGTTTACCTAGATTACTAGACTTATATAGAAAATTAGAATAGAAGTTACATCTGTACTGTTTGTATTTAAATGTACAGATATACAGGTATTAAATAAGGTAAAATACCTTGTTATTCATTTTATTAAAAACCAGTTTAACAATATTTTTGCTCATTCGTCCTGTCTTCTGATAGTAATATACAGGACCAATATCTAACATAGTATAATTTATTATTGCATGTTTATAGAAAAAAATCTTAGTATAAATAATGCTGCCACTCATAGCGCCATGAGTGACTACTCATACTTCCTATATCATGGATGCATGGGACAACATAAGAACACTCAGACAACAAATATATAATTAAAACTCATAATCCTAAAGTTTACCTCACTGGGAATTGAACCCAGGACCATTTGAACAGCAGACCATTGTACTGTACTGGTGTTATAGAAAACAAAGGTTTTAGTTCAAATTATTATTGATATTATGGATTTGTGTAATGGCATTTTAATTGGGCATAGAATTGAGTCTTTCGAATATTTTAACATCAAACACGGACACTAAATTGACTAATGATGTTAGATACTAACTACTAACTTGTAGGTGCTAGTGTATAGGAAAATTTGTCCTAGAAAATTATAGAACCTTGGGGTGTAAAATTTATTTAGTAAATGCTGTAACCAATTTAAAAATGTGCTAGAGACTTTTACTTCAACATTGAAGTGCCTTTCAGAAATGGTTGTAGAAGAAAAAAGTTTTTGACATACTCAATTTATACAATTAAATTGATAATTTAGTAAAAAAAATGCCATAGATTTTTTACTAAAAAAACTCACAGAACTTCCTAAAGAAAAGCATGATTGATTTCTCAGGAGACTATTATCATGTACCTGTTACAAATGTTATGATCATATTAACAGTCTTCCATATTTATACTATAGTAAATGCATAAATTTTTCCTATAACAAGGGCCTATAGTGTTTTGT
>LGAG01001160.1:0-20508 GCA_001278395.1 Lerema accius | reverse complement strand
GATTATAGGTTCCCTTGGGATAAATCCTATATTTTTTAAAACTACTCTTCAGCAGACGAATTATAAAAGTTAGTACCTAGTTTAATGTTAGTGCTCCTGTCCTGACCTGGATAGGCATCAGACGAGGATGATTGCTACGCCCACGACACGATAAATATACAATTTATTTGAGCTTACGTCATATGCCTGCTTTGACTATAGGTCGCCGCTAACTGCGTGATATAAAATGTCTCTTTATATATCTATCTGTTTACTGTAATGCCGTATCTGTGACTATAGATTGGAGATAGATTTAAAATGAATGGAAATGTTGTAAATTCTTTTTCGAATTAAAATTTCCGAATCCAAATCAATATTTTTTTTTGGAATCTTTATTTAAATTTGAATAACAAAATTTGGAATCTTTTGTGATGTTGTCTAATCTATTAGAAAGATGTTTGTATTTTTCAGAATAGTAGTGTATTCACCCCATTATTAGGCATCTTTTTAAAGTTAGTAGTTAATTAGTAAGAAAGCAAGTTACCTACCGACTATTATTTAACAACATACTGTTTAAATATAGAGGAAGTGATAGTAATGTTTCGTCACAATAAAGATAATTTCTTGCATAATGCCACTAAATTGCGACATATTTAATTTTAATACGATTGACATAAGATATCATAAAACATTATCTAATAATATCTGAATAATTCAAACAGTACAATATCCTTACGTCTGTATTATATTGGCCGAATTTCTCTAAAGCTTTCTCTATTATGCCGTTTAGAATATACATGAGAATCGTGCTACGACTGTCTTCAAATCCTTTGATCTTCCAAATCAATGTTACTTGTAGCTTAGTGGTTTGAACGTTGGTCTCCCGAAGAAATTCCTGAGTTCAAACCCCGTACACACCGCTTATTTTCAAAAAGTTATGTGTTTATTAGAAACTAGTCTCGTTTTTTAACATGTCTTATTTACAATAAAAAAAAAATTCAAAGCAGTTTTTGGGAATATTTAAGCATATTATAAATATGTGATATATAAGTGATGAAATAAATCACTTAAACATTACTGGAAAACTGTGAATGACATGAAAATGTGTGTGATTTCCCTTACAAGATTTACGTAAAACAGCGTGCTAAATAGGACAAGTAAAAAAAATGGACTGTAGTTATCACTTGCTTCGGTGAAGGAAAACATCGTGAGGAAACCTGCACAGCTGAGAGTCCTACATGTCATTTATAAGTCAGATGGGAATATAACCAGTTTATTTTTAATTAAATAATTTATCTAATAGCATATCTGTAGTGCAGATCGATGTAACAGATAATTTTATATCCGCTGAAACTCCATTGCGATAATATCTAATTACTCATTGTTTCGTACAAGGACGTTGCAGACGACCTGAAATACATAAACATAGATACCTACTATTTATATCTTATTCTATACTAATAATATAAAGCTGGAGATTTCGTTTGTTTGAACGCGCTAATCCCAAGAACTACTGGACCTATTTGAAAAATTATTTTAAAGATATTCCATTTATCGAGGAAGACTATAGGCTATATAACATCACGCTAAGATGAATAAAAGAGGAACAGCAAAAAAAATTGCGCATCGGCAAAATTACGCGAGCAAAGACGCGGGCGAATGCTACAAACGCGCGTTGGCGCGTTCAAAGAAATTAACTCTTCAGCTTGATATTATAAGTATAGATACAAGTTTGCAGTCAACCTTTTGAAGGAACATTGTTACAAAAAAAAAACAAAATATATCCAGTCACTTAAAATATATAACTTAAAATTTATTAAAATCAAAACTAATCAAAGCGTAGGTTTAATATGTGAACATCCCATATATTTACGAGTAAATGGACGCTGATTTGATTTTCACCCACGTACGAGTATGTTAACAAAAAATGGCTAAATTATTTGAATGCTCGTCGCAAAAAAACGTATTATTCAATTGCGCACTGTGACACGAGACAACTGAGACAGACGTTTTGATGAAGTTAGGGCTTGTACATACGCGCGACAATGTCGCATAGGGCATCGACGTTTGCATGCGAAACATGATAAATTAATTTTTTTTTTTTTAAACAAGCTTTTATTACTTGTTATTAAGAAGAAAGAACTAAAAAGTTAAACAGTGCAAAATTTCAAGTCCCTACTGTTAACCGTTAAAGAGTTCAATCGTCTGGAGCCAATCATGGTAGCAGTATCACATCATGATTATTATAGACATGCATTGTCATCAGGACTGGACCAATGTGTAAAATTTTAGCTCAATCGGACACCGGGAAGTGGGTGAAATTTAGCTTGCAAGATTTGATTACAAACACCAGACAGGTGAAACTAAATAAAAGCTTGTAAAATTCGGAAATTGCGTAGTTTTCATTACAGTGCCATTTTGCGTTGTAAATGGGTTGTGAGTTTAAGAAGCTTAATACCTCATTTTAAATTTCTATCGCGCTCTATCTATCTATTTCTTTCTCATCTAGAAAATCTATAGCAACGATACAACTTGCACTAACATTTCAACGAAGCGACTGTATTCACAAGTTGGGCGGTTGCGACATTGCGGCGTCAAATAATCGCACCGATCTTTTTCACCTGCAAGAAGTTTACGACATTTAGTCGCATATAGTAACAGACTCATATTTAGTAGATTTTGCTAGCGTCTATAATTCCCATCCAGGGTTGTTAAATTTAAAGTAGGTACTTTTAATTTACGATCGATGTCGCAGGCAGAGATGAAGTCATAAAGCTATTTTGATTTGATTTAACGTCATCTAGTTGGTTGTGATTTAGCAAAAGGACTCGGGTTCGATTCTTAAATCTAGAACTTACCTATTAATGCAACCCATAACTAGGTCCATTACTAAGCACGTCAAGCCGTTTAGACTGTAGAGCGTGCTAAAGAAATACACACGCTTGAAAACATTACCGTTTTAACACAGTCGGATTATATAATCATTGGCTACCTATAACTGCCTGCTGACTGACTGCTGGGCTGCAGTGTCCTCTCTCAATGTGGTACAGGGCATAATCCACTACGCTGTTAAAGAGTAGATTGACTTCACACAGCTTTGAGAACTTTATGGAGAGCTCTCAGATTTCCCTAGTATAATTTTCGTTTACCCAAAGCATGTGATCGTAATTTTTTAGTAGGCAGATTTTTTTGAAAATATTAGAGATGCCATAATACGGCAATATGTGTACTTAAACCCCAATAAACATAAGGTTGGACATTCTAATATACTCGTACAAATGTGCAAAGTGGGGTCATGTTATCCAAAATAGTAGAAGCTTGATGCTACGGCTCATGAATGTATTCACTCAGTTAGTTGTCCCGAGACGTACCGGCTAGCGTGGGTCGGCTGACGTCGGGTCGGCTGACGTGGGGTCGGGTGACATCGGGTCGGAAGACCCTCGTACATTCCCAGTCAGCTTAGTTTACACTCGAAGCATGCTACCGGCTCGCGTGTTCCATTGAGTTTGAAAATATTTTTGAAATGTTCATCTAGTTTTTTTTTTTTAACTTTGTTTCGCATGGGTGAATAGCCATCGTTTTTGAAAAACAATTGTGTGATTTTTTTTTTGCATTTTTTGAGTTATTTTTCGTGTGAATAAATAGTGCTTATTATTTCAAAGTGTTTTTAGAAATAATTTCAGTTAGTTTTTTTGCGTTTAAAAATAAATTGATAAGAGTTGAGAAAAAAAATATTTAAAACTGTTGTTTTCTATGACGGAAAATTAACATAGTTTATTTTCCTGTGACTTAAGTGTTTTCAAAATAATTTCATGCGTGAAAATGTTGTTGAGAACATGTGAAGACAGCGGTGGGAATCAAAATGTGGGTGAAGTTTTTTTTTTTATTTTATTTTTACACACACTGCCACACTAAGTTTGATACATTAACACGTTAGACACACATACATTAAATGGAAGGCTTCGTTGGCAGTCAGTCGATGACATAGGTAATGTCATGGTCGAATGGTCGAAATTTGACCATATAACCGGTCATCTAGTTACATAAATAAAGTTTCAGAATTCAACCCTGGTTTTAATCAAAAATGCAAAATTCTAAGTAATTGGCCTATTACTGTTTTTTAGACGAATATTTTAGTAAGAATCTAGAAAATTTAATAGGTTCTGTACCCTTGAGCTAGTTCTAAACTCAGCCTATAATGGGGTCCCATTCCATTAGTTCAAATAGGTTTGGCTCCAGACTTATTTTAGTATACTTTTATGACTCACGACATCTACTTTATGACCTACTTAGCATGAAACAAAATAATAAAAAAAAATCCCCATTTATCAAATTATGACCAGTAGTTTAGTAGTTACAAGGGAACAGATGAACATACATACACACATACATAATATACATACCTTTTGGCTTCGCCGTAGTCGGCTAATTAAAATGATTTATTCGTAATCCTTTAAAAAAAAGATGTGCGGGGAAGTTTGTTTCCCCTTTCTTCTCCTCCATATTAAAGCACCTTTACGAAACGGAGTTAGATTTAAAAAAATTACGTGCATAAGTATACCTATCATTGATACCCACATGAATAAATGATTTTTATTTTTTTATTGTTTGAATAATGGTCGAATTTGGACCACAAAGCGGGTCCTTTAGTGATATTAAAACTTCACCTATCATTAGTTTTTCCCCAACTGAAGCAAAGGTTCTGTTATAAATAATAAGTAAGTCAATAAACCGATAAATTTTTGTTGGAACACGCGAACTGATTCGATAATGATTTCTAGAATAATCTAGGTATCTAAGTATCTATTATTATTAATGCCTTTCGAAGCTTGGAAATATCAAACGCAACGCTTAATAAGCTTCTAATATTGATGGCAAAGATTAATAAAATATACTTAACTACATATGAAGGTCATCCGAAACGACGTTAAATATAGCGATATATTTTTTTTATGTAACGGGAATAGATCGATGTCGATCGAAAAAAAAAGATGATCTAAAAAAAATATTAATACAATTTCTAGATATTTGGTTAGTAAAGCTACGATAAACGAACTGTTTACCTTATTTAAGGCTGTCCCATTTAACCTGACACAGGCAAACATTTTTCTAATACACAGGAGAGACCTTAGTAATTTATTTTCATTAGCCATTATATTTTGTCATCGGCTATGTAAATTAGTATTAAATTAAAATATATTTCGCATCGTCAACACCTCGACAGGGAGTGGTGATTATGATAGCTAGGCGTGTTCAGTAAGCTAGGGAGTGGCTAGGGTAGGACCGGCGTTGTATTACGTACATTAGCTTAATTACACTCCTAGTGTATGCCCTAATAAATAAGTTATGTGTAGGTTGCTTTAGGCTAAGTGCGGTTTCAGACTAGCGTATTTTTCTGCGCGTATACGGTCGTTTCAGCATACGCGCTTACTCGCGCACTATGATACGTGTTTAAAAAAATCGGACGCGCGTAAACTGTCATGTTTCGGCGTGTTTGCTCGAACCGGTAATGGCGTTCTGTCAGTATCAATATTAATACCAGCTTAGAAGCGCGTCAACGCTCGTTCACGTTGCGCTTGTGTCAAAAAGCGCGCCTACATGCTTACATGCGCTTCCAAAGACGAGCTTATACGCACGTAAAAACGCTAGTCTGAAATCTAAAACCGCACTTAGGTTCAAGTTAGTATGTAAAGTGTTCTTTACATTAATTGATTATTAAGTAGACCTGTGCGTCGCCGCGTCGCATAGATATCGGAGTTTTAGTGGGTGGAAATGGTGTGGAAAATTTCCCTTTTATGTAATAATAGTCAATGAGCCGGCAGTGCCAATAACTCCTGCCAATGGATATAGTAATGACCTCAAATAGGACTATAGGGGGACTGTTAGTTAGTTAGTATGTCCGGTTAGTGATAGGTGATTTTATTGTATTAAGATAGCAAACGAGCTGACATTGCCACCAACCCCTGTCGCCCATAGACATCGTAACAAACTTCGAGTAGAACTATAGGGGAGAGGCAGTTGGTTATTAAAACTCGATTTAAGGTGGGAATAACTAGTACGAGTGTATGTATACCACATTGCTTCTAAACGGTCATCAAAGTCTATAGTTCTATAATCACTGTGCTCCAATTATACTCGTATAATCCCACATGACAGTCTTCGTTTCCTATTTAAGTCACGTATAATTTTACGGTCAAGCGCTGCGACAGCCAGATTGAGGTTAAAAGCTTTGCATTCATTTAAGTTATTGCAATTTACTTATTATTAAACTGTAATGTGTTGCTAGCTGAGGAGTGAAAAAAAATTGAAAAGGAAAAATTTCTAAGAAGCTTGTCTACTTATTAATAGATATTAGAAAACAAGTTATTATTTTTAAAAAATCTACTGCTGAAAATTAGGTGGGTATTTTCAAAAAATCTATAGCCTACACAAAAAAGATGAACTGACGAATCCAATGACACGTCATTATGTTGAAATTCGTTATGCCGTTTAGCCTGTACAGCGTACAAAAAAAAAACAAATTCAAATCATTATTTTCGTCTTAGGAACTAATAGCTCACTTAACGAATGTCAAAAATTTATAATGAAAATAACAATATTAAAAAAAAATAAGAAAAGAAATTTACGTCATTAGAATAAAAAGTTCCTAGTCTCTTTAGAAGATACCTACTATATCATCGGCTTTATGAAACAGATATAGACATACATACGCTCTAAAAACATAACCCTTACCCTGTCGGGTAAAAGAGTAGCCCCTTTTCGTTACCGAACCCTAAAAACGAACATTTCCCCTCGATATTCGTATACTAATGAACCTATTAATTTCTTGGAAAAACGTATTCTATTTTCGCAAGTTATGATTTAACGCCTGTTGGTAGTAAGGCCATCAGATAATAAGTATTTATACCCTATAAGGCAGCGGTTCCCAAACTTTAAAGGCACCACACACCAACTAAATACCTTTTATTTTATAGAACCCCGTTATGTTAACTTTTTTACGTGTTACGTCTTTTTTCCCCTGCTATTTTACAGCTAACCTTTTTTAAGGGTACCTTACCTTAAAGGTTAAAACGGGATGTTATTACTAAGCCTCCACTGTCTGCCTGCCTGTCTGTCACCAGGCTGTATCTCATAAACCGTAATATTTAGAAAGCTGAAGCTTTCATAAATTTTGTATTTTCGTTGCCGCTATAACAACAAATATTAAAATTTTAAAAATTAAAATATCAAAGGGGTCAATTGAAAACGTGTTATTTACAACAAACGTGATTTTTTTATAAATGATGGTACGAAGCCCTTCGTGCGCGAGTCCGACTCGCACTTGGTTTTTTTTGGGCTTTAAATATAGAATATAATTTTGGCGGAACCCTGACTGTTCTACGGAACCCCTAGGTGCCGTGGAACCTACTTTTTGAATCTCTGGTAGGGTATTTATAACCTAACGCAATGACTCGCAGAATAACCTCACCCCAGTCGTTTATAGCTTCATAATAGACTAGAGCGTGATAAATTTTACTTTGCAAAATTACTTGGAATATTTCTTCGTTTAATTTACTAAGTTGCTTTCTAAGTCGGACTTGGACGTTATGCGTTAATTGCTACGATAACCTTGTAGGTTCGGTGTCGTTATTTTTTTTATATTTACTGTACTTATGACGACCCCGTAGCATAGTTGGTAGTGGCTCTGCCTGCGATGCAAGGGGTCCCGGGTTCGATTCCTGGCCGGGGCAGATATTTATGTGACAGATAAATGTTTGTTCTCGGTTTTAGTGATGTGTTATTTGTGTTGTCCATGCCACCCGCGACGCAGGGAATCCTACTGCGGGGGTATAAGTGTGTTAGCGCTATTTATTTATTAAGAGCAACGTTTTTAAACGTATTTGTATGTTCATTTTTGGCGCATTCTACAGCCCAAATGAATTGTCGGATTAAAACATATACAATGTCATTAGAATTTTCTCTAACATCGGTGAGTTAAAAGCAACATAATGTTTAAATAACCCCTACTCCCCCTCCCTCTCTTCCCTAATTTTCGGTCAACTATTTTGTTTTTTTATATTTTATAGTTTCCCTAAAGAGCTGATGTTGACAACACAAACTAATCTTGGTGACATCTGGAAATATAATTTTTATGTATTACATTCAGTTATGACTAATCGTAGACAAGGCGACCTATATTCGGTTAAATGATGTTCGATGACATCATAAAATAAATCCAGATAGCGTTTATTGGTTCATGAAGTACGAAATATAGGCATTGAACACGCCCTGAGCGTGCGAAATATTGTATCCAGCATATTCGTTGTGCCTTCTATAAATCCCCTTAGGGGATCCATTATTACGTGAGCCTTTGTAGGAGGTTTTCGAGCTGAATCTCATCTAATCTTACACTGGGAAGAGGAGAGTCTCAGCATCTATTTATTATAAAAAAATTCCGCCAGAAACTGTAATTAGCGAGAAAATTGGACAAATAATAAAAAAAATATTAATTTAAAAATAATCTAACATTCGCTTGGGAAATTGGGGTTGAGCCTAATCTTACAGAATCTCACGGTAGGTATTTCACTCGTGTCGCAAAGCGCCTCATGTAATAAGGGGCGTCTTGAAGTACATTAATCATATCAAAAATTCCTACACTCGTATCTACTCACCAAAGCGAGTACTATTCGTGGTGGAGTATACTTAGACCTTCTCAATTACGTGTAAAGATAGAAAAAGATAAGAGACCCATATTAATAGCTCACATTAATAGGTTTAATAGCTTTAGTTTTGTATAATCTGTGCAAATGATCTTAAACGTTCAATTCCAATTCCAACGACCTTCGCTAAATGGACGTCAATTACGATTTCAGCGCTAAGTGTGTGATTCAAATGATTCAATGTATGGGACATTGTTTTTGTCGTACAATTAAATGCAAATAACTCAACCAACCTTTGTGTTTGAACAATGCATTCTTTTGAGGACCGTGTTTAACTGACTGTGATGACACAGAAAGGTTCGTATTGTCTATCTTGTTATTTTATATAGATAGGGGTTATGTTGGTGAGTTTGTATGTAGGATGTAATCTTTGAAACTATTCATCCAATTTTTCATCTCTTTAAAAATAAAATTATGTACTTAATAATTCATAATTATATCAACGTATGATAACGTAGGTAGTACATAGACGTGCACAAATGTATCTTTGATAAGTACGTAGACTTGTATGAGTACTTACATGATATTGAATTGTAAAAAAAAAAAAATTGCGCAAAAAATCTAAGTTTTCCATAGAAACCAAAAACTGTTTAAAAATAAGAAACTGTATCGAAAAATTAAATTTTGACTCCGGCAACTAATTTTTTTGTACCTCAATATATTATACATTATTCCTGTAACAGACTAAATTTCTTTTTTATTTCCTCGATATTTTACATCTTCATAACTTAGTCTCTGTTTAATTCATTTCATCGACGACACGACAACAATTAATCGTCTGTCAAAGTAATCGCCGTTACTCCACAAAAACTAGTTTGTTTCTGTAATTGAGCGTGCAGTACGCGTGCTGTGTTAATTAAGCTGTCATTTGTTAGGCCGTGTGTACAATAAAATTGTACACATACACATTGTACGTACACTGACGTATGATTTTGTACCCTACTACGCAAAGGTAATGTTTGTCGAGGGTATGTGTAGGTATGTATGTATGTATGTTCGTCAATTTCTTTGGAATGCTCTTCTCTAGAGTGTAGAACAGTGGTTCCTAACCTTTTCAATATTTTTACCCCCTGTGACCTATGAGAAAAACTGATTTTACCCCGTCTTTAAATGTTATCAAAACAAACAATACAAGTTATTTTTTTTATGTATTGTTTTATTTTAGGATCCTAATAATTAGGTTCTTTGTTACCCCCTAAAATAGTTTTACCCCCACGGGGTAATACCCCTAGGTAACCCAGGGTCTACATACATAGTACAGCTCGAAACAGTTAGTAAATATGCCTTATTGGGTGTCAAATGTCAGAAATTTTGGTTTATCAACAAAATAACTTACCTACAAAACTATGATTAAAAAAAATATTGTGTAGAGTATAATAAATATAATGCGCTCACAGTCACGGCCAAAGCTAGTGACATACCCTATTTTACTAATAGTAATTACTAACACTAATCTATAAGTTACTACTAACATCAAATATGGAATGTTCTGAAACAAATTATGTTACTTATTATTATTATCGCAGAAGATGTAATAAAAAACATGTAAAGAAAGTTAAAAGGGTTCACAATGTTACATTATTTACATATAATATAATTTCCCAAATTAAATATGTTGCCATTATACACGTCGCGGTGTCGAGTAATGTAATTAATTCAGTGATTATGTGATTAACAACGGTGTGGCACGGACATGCGGCACGCGAACTGGTCTAATTTCGACCATATTTGCATAGTACAGGTCATTAACCTCTAAGCATACTCGTAGATAGATAGTCACACTGCCTTAGTAGAATTCGTAAAAAGAAGTTACAAACATTTTAAAAAAAATTGTAAGAAGGGTTAAAATCATACGAGAAAGGAGGCATCCTGAAGCGTATAAGAGAGAGGAGTCGAGACAAATCTCATCCAATCTCACTTTTTCTCGGCGAATATAACGTAATTGTATCTTACAATACTCATTACCAATTTCACTACCAGGACCTATTAACCAACTAACGGTTCCTCCTATAGGCAGTTCTACGCGAGGTTTGTCACGATGTCTATACATTCAAAAAATTCAAATCATTTATTTCGTCTTAGAAAGTAATAGCTAACTTAACGAATGTCAAAAATTTATAATATAAATAACAATATAAAAAAATTCAACATTCCTTTAAAGTTTAAACTCCTATCTACGATCATTAAAACTTTTTTAACTTGTCCTATTTAGCACGTAGATTTACGTAAACATTATACCGGAAATCACATATTTTCATGTTATTCACATCAATATCACATTATGCTTCAATATTTACAAAAACTGCTTTGAAATAGAATTATTTTGTTTCAAAAATAAGAAAAAGATTATAAGTAGGTACCTACCTCGCCTATAAAATGTCTTTATTCCCAATAATGCCGTCGCATTCTATACCAACATCATCAATCACTTACCCGACAAACCGTTTAAAATGATCGAGTATTCAGCATGCAATGTTCGCATAACTCTATAATAAGCTTGTTAAATATTTATCGCAGTAATTTGCATGTGACGGGTTTTTCACCCCGTACGGAAACTACGGACGCATCGATTATTATAATTGCAGTGAGCGTACTGTAGCGATCGTAAGGTTTAAATATTTACTTTCTTACTATTCAATTAAACTAGCACTTCAGTAGCGTAGCGTGCCTTAGAGGGGCCCAGTATAAAAAAATATGGGCGGCTCTAAGCCCCTAACTAAGGAAGAGGTTTTTTAGCGTATGGCCCTTTTAATGATACAGTTTTTTTTCGGGAAACACGAATTTTAAAAATGTTAATAAAATTAAATATAATAGTTTAAATGAAATTACATATTTAACAGTTTAAATGTCATTAAATATGAAGGTCTAAATGAAATTAAATTTATAAAAGTTTAAATGATATTATAGATAGGCAATATTAGATAGTGCCTTACACTTTGAGTATTTTCATTTTCCTAAGTCTATATAGAATTTGTGTAAAAAGTTTTGATTTAAAAGACGTTGTAATCTTATAATTTTTTTAAGCGAAACAAGAATTCTAATTAGCAAATTCCGTAAACTCGATAAAAAGCTCCACATTCCACTTTCCACAGTTTCCATTGAGGAAAAATTTCAGGGTCGTGTGAACGGAATAGTGAATGTTGAAAGTACTTCGTTCTATTCAGAACTATGCTCATTAGTCTTTGAAACATCTTACTGATGTAAAATGCAAGTTTCTCCTTGTAGTTTGCAGACTAGAAGTTAAATAAAAAAGATACAGTAAGAAAATAAGGAAAAGGAAGCAAGTAGCGGCAAAAGTAACGGTAATATACCTTGGAAAAATTAAGGAATCTACGGAAAATTATTGGATTATTTATCTCAATAAATTCTTGAAAGATTCACCTGTTAAGAAAAATGTACGCACGTATGGGTTCGGCATTTGTTCATCTTTTTCCAGTCATGGATATCGAAATTATCGAACGAGTCTATATCTACAGTTTGACATAAGGAGTCATGGTCAAACTTCGACAAAAGACTGAGTCTCTTGTAAAAAAATCTACGATGAAGATATTTTTTGAAAATATTTATATAGCGAAACGGATACAAACTTCTGAAACGAAGTGACCTCACAACCGATGGACTCTTTCAAAACAAATCTTGTTTACAGTATGGGTAAAGGTCGTAAGGTCAATCGACAGTTTAAGGTCAATCGGCATTGCAATGCGTTGAGCTCTTGAGCCGCAATGCAGCTGTGGTCCTGCGATCAATACTCTACTGCGCTTTATCATCATCTCAGGATAGGATGTAGCCAAGTTCAGGGTTCGAACGATTATTGTAGACAGCAGGTGAATGGATGTTTCACTGATAAAATTATTATGTTATCAGTACTTCCTGCCGACTTGGCTAAAAATAGCTTTTTTATTTAAGCACACAAAGTTCGTATTATGTCTACTCAAACAAGTTTAATTTAACCGTTTATAAAGTACAATTTCATACGTAAATCTAAGACTTGTATTTTTAATTATGAAAATAACAACCGTGTCACATAACATCCTCTAGCGTTCATGGGCACTTGGACCCAAACCAATAACATCTCATAATGTTAACATGTTCATGTTTGATCAAACGCTTTATAAAAAAGAGAAATAAAAATGTTAACTAGCCGTAAAATGGCAATTTTGCTACTCCCAAATTACTTTGTTACATAGTTGACATATGGCAAAGTCTTCATAATGTAGAAGACATCACATAAATAATAACAATAATAATAAACGCTAACACACTCATACCCCCGCAGTAGGATTCCCTGTGTCGCTGGTGGCATGGACAACACATAACACATCACAACACCCATGACCCGAGAACAAACATTTATCTGTCACATAAAAATCTGCCCCGGCCGGGAATCGAACCCTCTCGCTTCGCAGGCAAAGTCACTACCAACTAGGCTACGGGGCCGTCACACAGGTGACTACATACATACATAAATTCTACGTTACAATAACAAATGCTCTTTTATTCCAGCGATACCTCGGTCTCCCAGTGATGTTAAAAGCCGGCGAGTATTCCCCGAACAACCCGCTGATTCGAGCCGAGAGACCGACGGGCGATGCTTTACTCGGCCTCGGAGAATACGAGCGACGGAGGAATACTTTACGGAAGATAAGACAGCGACAGTACCGGGAATACCTCGATCAGGTTAGTGGGAGTATTAGTCACATAAAGTAGGTACCTACTCTAGTTATAAAAATGCTTGTATATGAGTAGTTCTGCATACAGTTTCGTTCAAGTTGGAATATAAATTTTGTAAAAAATTGTATATTATCTTATAATTATTTTTTTAAAGGGGGAGTTTCTTTTGACGTTTTTTATCCTCCATAACAATGCTTTATGAAACGGGAGTAGATTAAAAAAATGACGTGATTATGCGTATCATTGATACCTATATGAATAAATTATTTACTACTCAGGGAATCGATTACATCCACATAATTTAAAATTAAGAAAAATATCAAACAGTCGATATTCAGATTTAATAGAGGCATGGGTGTCTAAAGTTAAGTTATCAATTATTTAAAAACAAAACCTTTCAAAAACTTCCAGTTGGTTATGTAACATGGACAATGATGTTACGTTTACGTTTCCCGCCAGTGATTTAGTAATTACCTATTATACTGTATCGAGATCTTGCGCGGTTGCCAACACGTGAAACCATTTTAACAATGTTGTTTTAACTTTTAAACATAAATAACCTACCTCCGGTTTCGTCATTATTTGAGTTTGGGGCCCTTGCCCAGGGGCCCCGACCTTACAGAGGTCCCCCAATGGCTAAAAAAATGTATTTGTTTTTTTTTTTTAACTTTATTTTATTCATAATAATGCAGAAAACATATTATTAGGCGTTCCCCTTGAAGACACGAAAGCATCCAAATTGTGTACGAAAGATTTATCAAATAACTATCGTAAAAACTATATGGACGCATACAATGTAGCGCGAATCATTTATTTCAATCATTGTTGTAAATTGCACAATTATGATTAAACAATTTTTGTAAATTTTTGTAATTCCAGCAAGCAAAAATAAAACAAGAGGCAAAAGAGAAAGCGGAAAGAGAACGGCGGGAAAGAGAAGAGAGAGAAAGACTGCTGGAGGAGAGAGAGAGGGAGAGAGAACGTGAGTTAGAGCGGGACAGATATAGTCCGGTCAGACGAGGAAGCGTCAACTACTCGCAAGTTTCTGGCGCTAATAATGCCTATACTACGTAAGTATGCTTAAATATTATTATCTTTACATAATAATATATCGTAGTAGTACCATTTATGGACGGTTTAAGCACACATTTTAAAGATTTCTTCAAAACTAATATTTCCTATGATCATACAAAGTTGACGATTGTTCTTTATAAAAAGCAATAAGTAAGGAATACATTGTTATACTTTAATTTTGCATCAAATAATTGTATATAACAATACAAAAATGTTAAAGTAAAAGTACCCAAAGATCGAACACGTCAGATCCAATGATGGACTCCCAGTCATGGACACCTATTAGTACTAGAATGGGAATAATAAGATTTTTTTTATATATTATTTTATAAAAACTACAAGACCCGGCAGATGTTCAGCCACAATTTTATATAGCTTGGCTGGTCCTTTGAAGTACAAACCTCTACATCAGCGCCACTTGCCACCAATTGTATGATTAGAAATCACATCAAAAAATTATAATAGACTCTACAGAACAAAAAAGTGAGATCAATTTTTTTTTTCTTTTATTTACGATCTGACGTTTGTCACCGACCACGGTCTGCCGAGTAGTGTTCCAGGAAACGTTATCATTAAAATTTGTTATTAACGTTCTTTTTTCCGACTACCCCAATTTTGTTCTGAAGACTGCGGCTATATATTTTTGCCTGTGGGTGACCATTTACTAAATAAAGTCAATGTATTTTATCGTTCTGTATTGTATTTTTTGTATTAATTTAATGTATTTTTGTAAGCAGTAAAGTGGACACCGCTGTTCAAGTGAACAATACAAGTAAGCCGCTTTCCGTCGCCGTACAGACTGACGAAGAAGACTTGTTTAGGGTAAGTTTTTACTTTAAGATGAATACAAGAGGACCAGTAATAAAAAATATTGCGAAAACGGCAAAATTACGCGAGTGGAGCCGCGGGCGATTACTAGTCTATTAGTATAATTACTAGTTTATTTTACTTATTTATATATTACTAGTGGACTTCGCTTCGTTTCGGTAAACCTACGCCGAAACGAAAGTAAAAAAGTAGCCTAAGTTACTCCTTACTACATCAGCTATCCGCCAGTGAAAGTCCCGTTAAAATCGGTTCAGCCGTTTCAGAAATTAGCCGGATCAAACAGACAAAAATTTAAAAAAATGTTACATAAGTATGCATTAAGTAAAAAGCGTCTATTTTAATATTACAAACAGACTTTTCAATTTTATTTAGTTGTATAGATTGTATAAATAACTTTTTCTCCCCAGTTATCTCCTACTTCAAAAAACCTGCTAACACAAGCGGAGAGAGAACTCTCTCCTCGAACAGTAGTAGATTCGAGAGATGACAGGCCGATACAACCCGCGTCTTGGGCGGTGAGAGAACAATGGAAAGACTCGGGGAAAGAATGGAAAGATTCGGGGAAAGAATGGAAAGATTCGGGGAAAGAATGGAAAGATTCGGGGAAAGAATGGAAAGATTCGGGGAAAGATTGGAAGGAGTTTCGGAGGGAAGATAAGGAATGGAAAGACAATGAATGGATTGAACGGAAACAAGAGAGACGAAGGAGTTATGGGGATTTTGATGGTGAGTTATTTTGATTTTTTATTAATTTCTATGACTTTTTCGATTTCTTTATATCTTTATAGATAAACTCTAAATCATTAGTCAAATTATTTATTTCTGACGACGCTAAGTGAAGAGTTATGTTTTTCAAGTGTATGTATGTATGTCCATTTCTTTGGCACAGTAAACAACTTCTCATTATACATCTATTGTGACAGTGACATAAGCTATTATTGATTTTAAAAACTCCGTAATTTTAGCAGTAGATTTTTTGGTTTTTCTATTAATCATTACTGTTTAACAATAAGGTTTAAATTAATTTTAGGTATCTATTAATTAATATATAGGACTTTAACCATATTTGAGCCACACTTTAACCTCAATTACGACCCCGTAGCCTAGTTGGTAGTGACCCTGCCTGCGAAGTGAGGGGACTCAGGTTCAATTCCCGGCCGGGGTAGATATTTATGTGACAGATAAATGTTTGTTCTCGGGCCATGGGTGTTAGTGATGTGTTACAGGGAATCCTACTGCGGGTGTATGAGTGTGTTAGCGTTATAATTATTAATTAAGTAATATTTTAACTATATTTTCAGAGCGTGCCAAGAAAGCAGAATTGAGAACATACAAACCTTCTATATTTGATGCTGATGCGATCGAGTTGAGGAATTTACAAGCAGAGAAGGTATTTGACACCTTATGTAATTATTAATTACCAATAAAAAAAACTGGTACTCTGATGTGTATGATATGATGAGATAAGAGAAGATAATATATGATAAGAATAATATAAGAGATATTATGAGATTATTTATGGAAAGGGGGGTTAGATACATAAATATAAACTTGTTTAGTAAAATTTTTAAAGTGTTGTATAAATTTGTTTTTTTACAGGTATTAATCACCAGTATTATACGATGTCCATTTTTTTATATATAAAATAAAAATATATGTTTTGCATAGTAATAATAAATGTTGTATTTATAGTTATAATGTTAAGTTTATTTATAGTTATAGTGTTAAGTGTAATATTTATAGTTATAATAAATGTTATATATTATATTGTATTGTCCAGGAGGCGACCGCTAGAAGACAGTTCTACCAGCAAGAGCTGAAGAATCAGATTCTAGAACAACAGCGTATTAGAGAAGAGAGGAAGACCAGAGAGAAGTAACTAGTCTCTTATTTCTAGTCACTTTTATTAATATATCTCCATGTTATATGTTCCTGGCCGAAAATTTTTAATTCAAATTATTTTTTTGTCTTACAAACTAAAATATTTCTAAAAGATCGTCAAACATTTAACGATATATATAACATTGTAAAATTAAAAAAAAATCTTTGACACTCTTATAATATTAGTTATAATTAATTAAGCAATATTTGTTCTTATATATCGTTGTTACTTATTAATATTATTAATAGTAAATAGTAATGTGTTGTTTGTTTGTGTAGAATGTTGGAGCAGGCAGAAATGCGTCGGCTAGAACAACAGCTGCGGTCGCTGCGAGCCGCGCACGACAGAGAGATCGACAGGACACACAGATTAGACACACAGGTTAGTTGGGGTGGCTGTTTAAAAAAAAAATTAAAAAAAAAAAATTTTTTGGTGGTTTTTTGTAATTTTTTTGGATTTTTTTTTGTTTTTTAAGTTTTTTTTTGGTATTTTTCTATTAAATTTTTTTTTTAATTTTGTAATTTATTTTATCTTCAATATTTTTTTTTCTTTTTTAAACGCGATATATTAATGACTAAGCTTGACTACGGTAGTGCTTATAGTAAATAGCAATTTGTAGTGTTGGGTAGTAAAGAGCTCTACTTCTAAAAGACCTATTTAATTTTACCTTGAAGATAGGACCATATTAAATATTTATTTATTTAAAAAATTATGACACCTCATAAAATAAGGTACATAGGGTACAGCTTAACACCTAATAGCATTGTCTACCAGCCAACCCTGGGAAGATGGGAGAAATTTATTAATTTACTAATTACATAATTTTTTTCATCACTACAACCACATTTTTTTTTATATTACAGATAAAAGACGACGAAACGGAATACGACCGAAAAAGAATCTCTCTTCAAAAGGAAATCGATTTAGAACAACAATCGTTACTACGAGCCTGTCACGCCAACCAAAGGACAACAAACACATCAAAAAGCGACACATTCCCCTCCAAACTACCATTTTACTATCCAAAAACCCACGAAAATTTAATTAAAACACAAGAAAATAGAGAATACGAACGACCACCGTACTCTACTAATATTCCAGAAAATTCCGTCTTTTCATCAAACTATGACGTCCAAAGTTATTTGAGAAGGAACCTTAATCCAACGAGAGAAAGTCTAAATTCCAACAGATTGATTGAAACTTACTCCAAAAATAGTTCTAATAACGAACCTACTTATAAAGAGTCTGATGGTAATAAAAATGTTATAATCGAAAGAGCTTTAATTCATGAACGTCCTAGGGTCAAAGACCCTGCTAAAGTCGACGATCGCGTCGAAGTCATAGAAAGAAATTACGACCGTTCTAAAGTCACAGAACAAAGTTATGACCATCCTAAAGTCACTGACCGTCCTAAAGTCAATGACCGTCCTAAAGTCACCGACTATAATAAAGTCACAGAACACGATAAAGAAATCGACGAAATAAAAGATCCATTACCAATACCCGTTTTGCGACATTCGCCAAAACCTCGTACAGTTTCCGAGCCACAAAGTTCAAATTTGAGTGAAAAAATGCAAGTTGTTGATGATAAATGGAAGGTTCCTGTTGTACAGAAAAATATATTGAAGTCTTTACCCAATGAAGAAGGTAAAAATGTTAGTATTTTGACCCAATTAGGGTCTATAAGACGACAATTACAATTGGAACAGTTAAAATTGGATAAAATGATGTATAAAAATACTGATTTATAAGTATTTTTGTTCCTCTACAAAGCAAGTTCGTTAAAACTCAAAATTCTTTCGAAATATATAAATAAGACATTATAGACTCTAAAATATTGCTTTTGTTTTTGGTTGGCAACGCGTCGGTGCCTTTACAGTTAATGGCTTGAAGCGTAAAAAATAATTTAAGTTAAAAATAATACAATCACCTAATTTTTCTTACAGTTTGTGTTTAATAAAAAATAATGCAAGACAGTTATAAGAGATCTCAGTAACATTATTAATTATTATAGTTCATAAATAATTTAAAGTGTTTTTTTTTAAATTTAATGAGAACATGCATGTTGTAATTTTTAATTGAATGTTATTTTTGTATTTAATTTCAATCACCTGTTTTTATTTCGATAAAAACTTAATTTTATTAACTCCATAATTATTAATTTGTCATAATTTTAGTGTTAGGTTTAAAAGTCATTATGAATATCTAATTAACATCCAATATTGTATGTCAAGTCATATTATAATAGTTGATCCAGTCAAATGTTATTTAGAATAAATATAATTTTTAATATTGTTATCAATTATCATAAATGCTTCCTTAATGCATGTTACAATCATTTTTAATTTGTTGTATTATAATTATGTTGTATTGTTGATAGTTATTTAATTATATTAATCAATTACTTTAATAGTTTGGCAAGGGTGGTGATACAAACTATTTTAAACAAAATCGATTTGATGATCCCTTCTCTTGTGATTTTGCTGTATTTTATTCAGAATTTATTTTAATTGTTTTAATAAAAATTTCAATAATCTACGCAATTTGTAAATTATCTTTAATTCTGTGTGTTATATTTCAATGACGTTGAAATACTTCTAACAAATACTAATTATTATTTCTAGTAATTCTATACAGTGTAATTATATTTTATGTTTGTTATTCTTGGTGAATTATTGTATGCGTGAGATTCTTTTAGGATTGCATTTGTATTTTTCATGTTACATGGCCACCAACTTATTATCCAACTAAGTAACTTATAAACAGCTTAATAACAATAATTATAACCCGTTAAATCTAGTGCCAATATTAACTTTCTGTAGTAATGTCAGCCTAATAATATAATAATAATTCATTTTAATATCAAACATTAACATTGCCACAGATATAATTAAACGATGGTCAGGATTGAATGAAAAAAAAATTAACAAAATATTTTGTGATTGAACTAAATAGAATACATAAAAATATACTTCCCATGTTAAAAAATACATTATAATTATTACGTAAAACTTGTTATTTTTCAACAATACATAATTGTTTTTTAAACTAATAGCATCATCGTGTATGAGGCAGTATAATTTCTTAACGCATTTTTTTTTAATAATAACTTCATTCTTAATAATTTTATAGTAATAATTATTATTACTTGTGCAATATTACAAATTAATTTGATAATATAATTCAGGTGCTATTTGCTTAGAATATAAGCGGTATTGCAGAAATAAGTCTGTAGTAAGTCGGGTTATAAGCATTTTGATTGTTAATGCTTATTTAGTTAATGCGCACATTCTAATTATAAGTGTATGAAAGACTGTCAGTTAGGCCCGGCGCCCATTATCGGCATCGGCAAGGAAAAGGATCCTTCGGCATTCT
>LGAG01001157.1:392329-405256 GCA_001278395.1 Lerema accius | reverse complement strand
CAGTTACCTTTTTTGAAATTGGTTTAATTTTTTTAAATTATAATTTTATTTTTGTTTTCTTAATTACCCTCATCAGGTGCACCCGACCTTTTATTTTTATGCACATGGCTCATCGGATTCGTCAACTTTTACAATGTTGGCGTTTCAATAACTCTTATATGTAAATTGGCTGGTCCCTTGAAATACCTCCACAGCAATACCTTCTACCGTGTGGCGTAAACTTTTTTTTGTTAAATATATTATGTCAAAGAAGAGATATATTTGGCTAAAATATTATTCATTATTAAGCTCCCCTTATCCTCAACATCCTTCACTGAGGTTACAAATGCCTCGATACCTACGTGCTATAAGGCCCCTGTAGTTAGAAAGTTTGCCTATAAATCATAGCTATTTGAATAAGCTAATTAGTTCGTTATTTATAGTACATAGGTAGCTGTGGTAGGTAGCTACTATAATGATATTACTACTACTTACATCATTGTTACAATCTTTCAGCATCATTTTATTTTCCTTTTTAAAATTTTTAGGTATCATTAGTATGTTGCGAAATTTATTTCTCGTAAAATATTCACTGACGTTAAATATTTAAGTTTTGCAGAGTAAATTAATTTTGTTATCTGGTGTATGTAGTGCAGGTAATATTATTATGGAGAGGTATATTTAGAAGTTGGTGCTTTTAAAATTAAATGAATGTCGCCTTTTTAAAATAACATTGAACGAAAAAGAAATGTTAATATCGCGCTTGTTCTTGCAGTGAGTGTACTCATCCAAATATGAGATTTCTCGCATAAAAGCTGCAATCGCGTTGTCCTACATTTTGAATATTAAAAATTATAAAGCGTACCTACAGGCTACCAGGAAATTTATTTCAGCACAGTGAATTTTGCCAGACGCTGCCTTCTACTTTTTCCTATTGTTTGAAATTATTTTTGCAGAAAATGCATCGCTTTTATAAATACACTTTAATGTGTTAAAATATTTTAAGAATTTTATCAGTTTTGTTTAATTTCAAAGTGTTATTTCAAACAAAATTTGTGTTTACATTACGAACTTAATTAATTTGAAATCTTTTGACTGTTTCCAATTAGATTTAATTTATTTTTAGGAAATATTCTCAATTTCGTTAATTAACTTTAATCCTTGAACGGCCTTCTACAGATCTTGGGTAAACTTTACTTAAGAGACCAAGAACATACTTCATCATGTCCCAATGAGGATCAGTGGAGGCATTAGTGGCCAGCCTTAGTGTTATTATAATTTTCCAAATATGATAAAAAAAAATAGTTTCTTGTCGGAGACGCTCTTTTTTAGCTAACAGTAGCACCCTATGGTACAGAACCCTACAAAGTAAAAAAAAAACTGTTTTTATTGAACTACGTTAGCCAATTTGTTATACTGATGATCAAAATACGAAACATATCGTGGCTACAAAGTGAAGAGCTGCGGGGAACGAAGTAACGAATTCGGGGAGTCTACAAAATGCTGATGGGCTTTACCATATTAAAGGATTTTTAAAATCTGTATATGTATACGAATTTACAAAACCTTATAGACTTAGGATTTATATTTAAAAAAAGTTACAGACTGATTCAAATTGATCACTTTGATAGGATATTAAAAATAGCTCGCTTGAATTTGATTCCTATTCAATTTTATAAATCGAAATGAGTCTCTATTTTCCTTGTGTTTACCTTGTAATACCCCTTCATATAACGCATGGATGATGTCTTCAGTATTGCTGAAGTCAATTGGCGATGCTGACTATTCAAAAACATCTCTGATCAATATAATTTAATATCCTATGATAAAACTATAATAACTTGATGTACATAATGTCTTATTCAATGTTTTTTTCCTTGACAGTGGCGACGCACTAGCAACCACCTTATCTGCGTTATATGGGAAGCTGCTTGTCGTCATGGGAGTCGCGTTTCCAATGGCCGAAGTCATCTCTACATACATTCCACCATCTTTCTATGAGGTTAGTACTCGTAGTTGTATTCTAATCTAGCATATTTCGGCTCTCCAGACTAAATATCTTTAAGACAAAAAATTTAAAAATGTATGGAATGCGAGTTAACTTGAATTGTTTTGGAGAGAATCAAACATATTTGACTTTTCTCTTATTATATTTTATTACAAGTTGTTTTTAAATTTTATTTAAAGTAATCTCATGCAACTCTCCATAATGAGTATGTTTTACAATTATTTTTAATGTTCGTGTCGTAAAACAAAATTTTCTGGATTCGCTTGGATCGACAGCGCTGATATTTTCAGGCGACCTGTTTAAAAATTCCTTTTTGTTCCAGGGTTTCTACTTGTATCTTTACATCGGCAGCATGGTGTTTCTTTTATACATGTACGCAGCCCTATTGAGAGACAGGTCTCGTTCGTCAGCGGACAAAACAGTCGTGACCAGTGAGTTTCTCATTAAACTTGCACCTTCACTGCGGCATAAAGAAGCGTGAACACGGTACACTCAACAGGTTTTTCACGTCAACGAGGAAACAACGAATTTGTAGCTAACAAATTAAAAAAAAAACTTTATATTTAAGTACCCAGTACTGCATTTGTTAAGTTAAATAATTCAAAGATACTCTTAAAGTATATGATAAGCCCAGTATATATTAAGAATATTTAAATACAATGCAAAATAGATGACAAGGACTATCGGATGCTTATTTAACATCGACTATGGTTCAAGTATAACTTAGTCTATGCGATTGGGTACTTACTGTCTATAGTTTGAATACAACCAACAGAACTAAAAAAAACTTGATAATGAAGTAAAACAAGCTATCTAGTTACTTTACCTACTAAGATAAAGTGTAGTGGGTAACGCTTTAAAATCATTCCCTATCTCTTTGTATATACATATACAGGGAGAGCTGTAGAATAGCATAACGTTTAGGATACGTCAAAACGCGTCACATCACTCTAAATTACGAGGAATTATGAATAATGACTTCTTACCTTCAACCCGTAATTATATCTTACAAATAATTAATGGTAATGTTGTAATTGTGTCGTCAGCAGGGTAGCATTGTACTTATTTATTTCAAAATGGAAATGTGTTTTAAGAAACAATGCCATTATTAGATGCGGGTCTGAAACTTTGTCGATGGAAGTAACGCGGTTGAGAAAATTCGTCGTGATATCCTTTGTCTTTCCTCCGCAGACTTTGTAATTAGTTTAGTTCAACTATGTCTTGTAATTAAATTTATACTTGGAAAATCACTTGTGTTAGGGGCCCTATAATTGCCTTAATTTAGTTTGTGTAGGTTTATTATTATTTGATAAGTTGTTTTGCGTAAATGGTAACATTACATAACGTTAGTAACTTTGTTACATTATTTATCTTAATCACAGTCTGAACGACAATTAGTTCATATTTTGAACTGAAAATAATTTATTTAACAAATAAATGTATTTTACGAAAATGCTCAATCGACGTAAAAATTTTTACTTTAAAACTTTTACTCTTGTTTCGAAAACGTCCTAATCTTATCTTATTATCTTGTTTGCGTGATTATTGTGGGGCTTTGCAATAAGTATTAAAACCATTTCTTATTCTTTATTTATTTCCTAAGAATCAGAATCGAGTTCTTCACCATCGGAATCTGATTCGTGTTCGTCTCGGACGGAGCGCAGCACGGCGACCGCGGCGCACGTGCCGCCGCAGCTTCCTGCCAAGAGGCTGTCTCTCGGATTCGCGCTCACTTCCCGCACTCATCATTACGGCAGCTTCTATCTACGGATGGGTGCTGTTGGTAAGATATCAACTTATTTTAGTTAAAAAGAATTATTATGAACTCATGTCACGTAGTCAGTAAAGTAAAAACAAAAACCTTTCTTCTGAAAAATGACTTTTACTTCCACAAATGAATATACACGTACACAGTACATACAGTCGGTTTAGAAGATCGAGATTAGGCAGGCTTGAGTAGAAGTAACACTCAAAGAAAGATTCTGTCAGATTTAAAAAAAAACAAACAAGATATTTGGACACGTCACGTAATCACGTTAACTTTAATTCCATCGTAATTAGTAATCAAGTTGAATTTTATGTTTTTGTTACCCAACTGAATTATTGAATAGCTCCTCTAACTTATTTTCCCCGTTGACATGTTACGAAACTTTGACATCCGAAGAGTACGAGACGACCTAAATTCCCCTTGAAAAACTTCCCAACTCCCTAATCTAAGCTTTACTTGGAGAAATTTTCCTTTACTTTAGTTGTAATCTTCTTAGACGCTTAATACAAGATTCGGGAAATTGAAGCTCCGATGAGAAATATTATATATGTAGGTAGATAGATACATTCATTTAAATTCTAACGCTGGAATTTCGTGGATTTAGGCTTAATTATTCCATAAAGTAAAGGATTCTCTGACCGCTACAATTTAAATTAAATTGACCTAACAGAGGTTTATTATGAGTAGGACGAAAGTTTAAAACATTTTTAGCTTGATGACATTTTAATCTAAAACTTCACTTAATTGAAATGCCTTGGCCCTTTGAAATATGTATTTTAGGCGGTAAATTCTACATACAATTTTCCTCGGGGCAAGACCTCTATTACACCTTCAAAGTTTACCGTGAAACAAAGCTCTTTATTGTCCTTCATCAAACGTTGATTAGGTGACAAATAAAGCAATACAATTATATTCACGAACTTGTCAAAGATCTAATTTAGAATCGAGCCACCTTATGTTTTGGTTCTTAATGCGATTTCTATTTTATTTAGGTATCTAATTTACGAGCAATTGCTTTGAAGTATTTTAAAAGTTTCAGTGCGGAAATTGCGAATTGTCATGGTTCACTTATCCAAGTGTTGTTGTCCAAGTCCTTGTTCTAGTAAATATAGCTTAACCTAGGGGTTTTCAATATTTTTTAGATCGCGGTGCCCTTACTAGTTCTTTGATGTCATGGCTCCATATTATCTCATACAGAATCGAAGATATTATATTTGCTTCATTTGTACTCGAAAAAACTTAAATTAAGGTTACGGAATAATGGCCTTCACGGTTCCTCTTCACTTGCAACGGCGCCCACACAATATTTGGGGAACACTTTATTAACTTTTGGAAAGACCATCGTCTCATCCATCCGGCTACGTAAATCCGGACCGATATGTGGACGCGCATCCACTAAAACCACACTGTGTCGACGCCTACTGCTTTGGAGCTTAGACTGTGTGCTATTCTCGCTCCACTGCCCCGGCGACTCTTTGGGAACTACTGGTTTAATCTGTTCAAATATTTTTGTCGTAGCTTTCGGCATCGGTTCCATGATCTACTCCGGGCTGGAGTTCGGTCAGTATTGGGAGCTGGAACGGAACACCAACTGCCACAACGTGCTACTGGCGCTCACGCCCGCCACCCGAATGGCCTTTATCTTCATACAGATGTACTTCATCTTTCTCAACAATGAGGTTTGTTACTTAATATTTATAATAGATACTCAAATAGTACATGAGTCTTTTTACCATAATGAAGTTGTTCAGGAACAAACCGAACTATTCAAAATCGTCTGAAACTATTCCAATACGATTTTTCCACAATTTTCATAAAACAAAAGGTTGCTAGGAATATTGCCGCTTCAAGTGTAAAGAAATATATTCACGGGTCACATTTCACAGCTGTTATTTTCTGTGATCTAGAAAAAGAGCGACAAAATTGTACAATGATTTTCCTTGTATTTCTTGTTGTTCGTACAGCTTTTGTTTTGTTACACAGTTTTTTATGCCATTATAGGTCATAGTTATATTTCTTTTGTTCCATAAACATATTTAAAGTAAAATGAGGTCAAAGGTGAGTTACCAACTGAGAAACATTACGCCTTGTTAGGTCTGGTGCATCCAACATAGGATTAGAAAAACCTTACAAACATTTCTTAATTGATTTTAGTTGGTAGGTAGCAGGCATAGAATTCTATAACTATGACTAAATACTACCAGATTAAATTACGTTGATATGAGGAACCTGAAAAAGAAGAAATGGAATGATATAGATAGCCTATTATTTGGTAAAATGTAGTACAAGTCTATAAATAAGATTCTTGGATGATTGAGTTAGATGAAGCATTACATCCCCCAAACGTTTATTTACGATAATCGTCGATACATTTGATTACAGATGAAAGTATACAAACACAAGATAGTGGCTCGATTTGGATTAATGCACATGGTTGGCACTAACTTGAGCGTTTGGTTAAACGTTCTGGTTCAAGAGACAAAACATGAGATCCTCACATTCTACGACCCGGAGAACAAGACTATTGGACTGTCTCACAGACTTGGTGAGTTGATGATGTAATAATAGGTATTGATTACTACTGATAGCAAAAACTATGTATGTTAGTTTATAAGGTATTTATGTTATGGGCCTCGTTGCCTGAAATAAAAGTTTAAATAAAAAATAAAAAATTATTCAAGCATAGCTATGTACTCTAAAATAGTTTTAATATCTTTAGTGTTCAGGTGAAGATACCAATTTTGTGATTAAAAAAAAATCGTGAATAAAAAGTAAGTGACGTCTAAGATATACCACGAATCAATAACTTTATCTGAAATAATTGGACAAAATTCAGTTTAGCAACAAATCGAAAAATATTTTCAACTTTTCTCTTCAAATTCAATTTTGGAAGCCAATTAAAATCAAAGAACAGGGCGATTTATTTGTGATATTTTAAAAGCTGCATCTTAACATTTCTGTAATTGAAATAGTGCTCTAAGTTTTAAGACAGAATTTTATTTATTAAAGCTACATTAAGTATCGGAAAAAGATTTCTATATTCAATTGAAAAGTAATATTATGAAAGCATACACTGTACCTATGAGACAAAAAAGTTACACATTTAATTTGGAACCTTTCAATCTTTCCCTCTTTTGTATTCGGCGCATCAAATGTAATCTTATCTAGATTTGTGTCCTAAGCCCGAGGTTCAATGTATAAAATTTCCACTTCGAATGAAAACTCCGTTGAACTTTCCTCACATCCGGAACATTGATAAGTTCCCTACTTAACTAGAATACATCGAATGAATTTCGTCGTGTTTGATTTATATTCAGAAGCCTACTTTTTTAAGCAAATACCACTTATTTCGATTTTCAAAGAAAAAAAAGTAAGTAGTTAGTTAACTTTATCTTTTAACTAACGTAAGTATCTATAGCTATTTCCATAGTAATAAACATGGAAAATGAAAGTCTGATCAAATAGTCAATCAATTTACCCTCTGCAGTTTTATGTCTATTCGTTATGACATGTTGGGCAGATGATAACACATAAGTGGATGTCAAGATCTCAAATATTTTATTTATGTTTGCTAAGAAATACGAAAATAGTGCTACTTGTGTAGGAATAGGTATATTGAATAGGTATATTATGAGTGTTGTCATGTTTTTATTGTTTTTACAATGTAAAATTAGTTCTTCATTTACTTATCAAACAACTAATTAAGTCTCCTACTTAACATATAAGGGGTACATAATTGTAGAGAAGTCATAAAAAACCTCACGCATTTCATCGCTAACGGTTGAAAGATTTTTTAAGTCAGCTAATATCGACATATTAAGCGTTATTTTTCCATTTCATTGTCTAATAGTTAATACGTTACTTAAGTCGCTATAACGCCAGGACTCGGCAGGTAAAGTTCAGTAGGCAGGTCTGTCGCCGTCAATCGATACCGCTACATTCCAACTGTTTTGTTTGTTATTGGCCGTTCACACGACAAAATAATAAAAACAAACACCACCCGGCGTCAATAACTGAGCATTTTCCTTTGCGTTCTGTCAACGTAGTGTTAATAAAGGTTCTGTTCTGTTTCTTTGTTTGAAGGATTAGTGTTACCTGTTTCTTTCGATATTAAGTTGCATTATAGATATTAACTAAGTCTGAGATGTACGAGATTTCCTACAATATTATTTCATATTGTTGATATTACATACTCAATTTAAGACTGATGTACCTACTCGTTTAGTGCACTCCATCGTACGTTTCGTAAAATTTAATTTTGTACCTAAACAAACATCGGCTTTAAGTACGGTATCATTTACAATGAACCCAAATATCAAATTCTGTGCTTGGTTTGCTACTAAGTAGATACATAACCATTAAAACAAATGACTTCCACACGCTTCAGACGGAATACTTATCACCTAATTATCCACAGGAAGTGTCGTTAAACGGTTTAAATTATTCCTTCTCGTGTGAAAGAGCCAAGTATCTATCTACGTAAATAAAGGTAGTATATCAAGATCAGAAATTACGTACGTACCTACGTACATCGTTTGGACACTGTTACAATTTTAATTACAATATTAAAATATTAAATGTCTAAATTCTTAGTTACTAACTATCTTGTACTTCTTAGTTACTATCTACTACCTTGAAGTTATTATTTTTAATTAATTCCATAGAAGAATTTAGACCAGTCTAAATTTTCACAAATTCGGAGCATTTTAAAATCCCTATTAAAGATTAGTGCAAATTATTATCTTTTTGCGAAGTATTTTACAGGTGTAATGCGTACGTTGATAATTATTTTCAACATTTACCAAAAAAGGTTAGCGTTTCTGTCTATATCGTATATTTCGTTGGTATAATTAATTATCGATGTTGGTGGTAGAGACAGGCGTAAACTCGAGGATCATAAATTAAACATGCGGCGTACCTAGCATTTGAGAGCCCAGTTGATTTATGAATCCCTGAGAAAAATTGAAGACATGACCAAAATTTAGAAATATAAAACAGCCTTTAATAAACATCTCTTAAAACATTGATGGTCTGAATTTCCGTGCGAACTAGCTAATCCTAGAATTAACCCAATTCAAGGAGTAGATCAGAGTTGACAAGCTTGGTTGTCCTTTTTGCCTGTGTTTTTGGAGAAATATCGGCATAAGTTATAAACATAATTTTCTTACTCTGTTCTAAAAATAAATGTCGGATAAATAGAAATGAAACAGTATTTTGTAATATTTTTACCTTTTAATAATTACAGGAAGACTCCCTAAAACTTCCTAAAAATTTTCTGAAGTCGTAAGACTCGCCGTATATTTTCATTTTGTGGTAAATGCTCCTCATTCTTTATGTATTATGCTAACCACGTAATTTGTTACTTCGTAGAGTATTTTGTATGCGGCCGCGTTGCTTAAAATGAACACTCGTTGATTTTTGCCACGAACTAAATTTTGCTAATATCGGCTAGGAAACTACCGACATGTTTTGATATTTTCTTTTTTTTTAGGAGAAAATCCTTTTAAGTATAGGTATAGCTACCTAATATCAGTAAGATGAAAAAGAATGAAACCACTTAATAAAACTGTATTATTGACAGAATCTAGTTCAAAGTTAGTTCTTAGCTTCATTAAATTTCGTTTCATTTTTATTTACACTAGATTGTAAATATCCTTAATATTTTACAAGAGTTCATTACTAACCTGTTATACGCTATTCATCAGGAGAATTTCGTTTGCTTCGGTATAGCCATAATATTCAATTTATTAAAACCCTCCGATCCCGTTGGAGTGGGAACGAAGTTATGTTGATAGCGTTCCTATCATCGCTGACCCCGGAAGGCATTTTGACCCAAATTCTAAAGCGTTGGGATGAGAGGCCACTACAGATATTATAACGGTGCTAGTTAATTATTGATATTAATACTGCTTTTCTACTGAAGAAACTTTTTAATTTATATGAAATGTTTTGACTTGATAGTAGAATGTGTTTCCCTAAAGTCATCGCCGTCCATTGATAAACGAAACACCAAACTTGTTTTGTTGTCGCTATGCCGATTCAAAAAGGAACGAACTATTTGAAATTTCCCAAAATAATTTTAAAAATTACTTTCTTATAGTAAAGATCTAATGTTTTCACATAGGCACTTATACAGTTTCATTAATATTATACAGTTTTTCATCACACGACTCTCCCATGACGATAGGACCGTAATTTATACAAAAAAACATTAATTCAGCGTGTTCTTCAGATAAATAGACATAATGCTCAATATTATATTTTATCATTTCAGCATTTCAAAAGGCGTTTGCATCCATGGCAACAGAGGTTCCTCCTTCTCACCCTGCAGCAGCACATCTTCGAGTTCCGAGGGGCCTCAAAGGTCCTCACCACATCTTCGAGTGTCGTCGAACGAACATCATGGGATCATTGGTGCAGGATGCTTCACCATTCCTTTTCCCATGCACCATCGAATATTCGCTGATCTGCGCTGCGATTCTATATGTCATGTGGAAGAATATATCGAAGTATCCATCGAAAGATGTTGCTGAAGCTATTGCAAAAGCCCGTATTCTAGAAGGCTTGGCCTATAAAAAGTCACCACATTTGTACAGCGTTGATTGCGCTCGAGCTCATAAAGGTCTTTTCTTTGGAATTTTAGTCCTGGTGCTGACTATTATATCCCTTATATTATTCTTCGTTCTTATATCTCGGAAGGAGTATGCGACATTAGCTGTGGTTGAAGTGAACTTGTGTGAACTAGCGCTATACGCTATGACTACATTTGCAAGTTTGGCGGGAATGATCTGTGTCCGGAATCTCAAATACGACGGCAACCGCAATCTGGAACTCGACAACATTCTGCTCGTGGGAGCCCAAACTGGAATGTTTATTTATGGCACGTTCACTATAATCGGAGGACATTTCACTATTGAGAAGAATACGATTCTTATTTTAATCACCGCGCTTTCGTCTTTAGTTCAAACGACATGCCAAACGATGTTTATTTTGGATGCCAGTCGAAGGTCTGCAAAAACACCGGAACAATTGCGCAAGAAACCTGGAAGAGAGATTGTTACATTCCTTCTTGTGACTAATTTGGCGATGTGGGCTATCAATACTTTGGAGAAATCTCGAGCTGAATCTCATCCCGTTCAACTTCATTTCTACGGGCTATGGGCTTGGACGATCATAACTCACGTTTCGATGCCGTTGGCCATCTTCTACAGATTCCACTCCACCGTCTGCTTATGTGAAATCTGGAAACGGGCATATAAAATGAAACCTGCTTACATGTAGCGAACAACAGCCAGGTACTAAGGCGCAAGTTTTGTGATTCAAATCTGAACTATGGTACTTGGAAACTACTGATATTATTCGTAGAAAACTGTCGTATATGTTTAGTGCCATAGATTCGATAGTCACCGATCATTCATAAATATATTATATGTGTATGTATTAATTAAAATATAAGATAATCTCGTGTTAAGGGGCGCCAGTTTTATCTTTAATCGATGGTCATTATTAGTAATGTTCATACTGGTATAAATTGTAGGATGGACATTCTGTTACTGATTTTTAAACTCTAACTGTCGTCTCTGAGTGCGACTTTTCATCATCATAGTCATTAAGTTACTTTCTTGATGTTTCTGGAGTGCACTTAATCGCTTGTTGGTTTTGAAGTTGACTGCTCTAATGTTAAGTTATTGTATTTAGATATTTTAAAGTGTTATTTATTTGTAGCTTTATTAAACGCTTTAACTATGAGTATGGTAGCGTCACTGATGTTGTTTATAATATTCGAATCTCAGTATTTGTCAACAACGGGTTAGATTTTATTGTGTTAGCGCTTTAAATTAGATGTTATTTCTTCATCGACTCTTATGTGGAAATCGGGTGTATTTACTACGACTTCAAGAATAAATGTAATCTCTTTAACTTGGTGAATGTTACGATAAACCTTATGAGTAAACCATTATTGATCACTAAAAGTGCCTACTCTGCGCAAAAATTGATGGAAAGAAATAATTCTGTACTAATAAAATGGACTTCACATAACTAAAATACTTTTCACATAATTGTCGATGGATGTTTTACGAGTATAAAGACATCCTTGTGTTCATACATCATCCTGTTTAGATATAATTAGGTTAGAGTATCATTAGTCGTATTTATCCATTTAGTAGTTCGTCTTCACATTCCACAATTTAATAGAACAGTATCACGTGTGGTTGCCATGGCAGATGCATCACTTCACATATTTTGATTCAAATGATGTCTTCCAATAGGTTACATTTCATTACAAATGTTTGGAAATTTCTTTCACTAGTTTCAACATTTTTAACTACTTTCAAGATCTGGGACTAAAATGCCTAAATTCAAATTGTCACTTATCAGTAATGTTTCTAAATACTTATTGGACAAAATCGTATTACAAAGAAAAAAGATGTGAGTGCAAAATATTTTAATCTTATCAGTTTTACTGTTTCACCAGGTTGCAAGCTGAAAATGTAATCTAAAGTACTCTTTGAATTACAAGAGAGCATACTTACAAGAATAGTTATTATCATCGATATTCCAAATGTATCATCTTAAAGGGAAGCATGTTTGTTGATTGCCTATTTGCACACTTCCATCTTTTTTCTAAGTTATACTCTACATTTAGAAATTAAAGACATTATACCGGTAGCATTTAAGTATCTTCACAGACTATCTAGCAGTTTACAGCTACATAATGTTAATACCTACATACATTACTTTCATACTAGTTACAGAGGGATCAAAAATATCGACCTAATAATATTTTTTCGAAGGCTTTTTGAGTAACACCGAATAAAGTAAAATGATGTTCTCCTCGATAATAATGTACTGCGGTACAACGCGTTTGATAACATAGTCTGAAAATAAACTAGAGATTTTGGTAGCGATATTTTTGGGAAATTGTAGTGTACCCAGTATTTTGGATATACATTTTGAAACTAGCAATATTTATGTACCGAGGACCCTGTAGGTAGGCAAAAGTAACACCAAAGTTTATAATCGGTAGGAAATGTGGAGCTTATTTTATTATAGTCTGGAAAGTAGTGATTCTGCGTTAGACCAGTTTGACCTTTGATTCCCGATAGACTTAGTTTTTCGTCCATTTCTACGTTTTATAGTGTAATGAAAAGCAAACATGTAGTACATTTTG
>LGAG01001157.1:374287-386309 GCA_001278395.1 Lerema accius | reverse complement strand
TACTATCGATATATATGGATAAAATTAAATATAAAACCTTATTTTTATTGAAAATTAATTATTTAATTTAAATAAAGTTATAATACAATCTGTAAATTGTTTACTTATTTATTTTACTTTGTTTAGCATACGAATAACATTTATGTAGATAGGTGGAGATGGGCAGATAAATTTTTTTATAATTAAAAAAAAATATAATAATATGTAGTTTGATGTAAACATTTCCTTAGAAATAATTTTTATTAACTTCTACTGCGATGATATACCAAAATATGTTATTTCGGGTTGTAATAAAAAATAATAGGTGTTAGATATAGCAGAAAGTTGTTTTTATACTGAAAATAGTGTGATAAAAATTATCATGGGGCAACCAATAATTAAAATATATAATTATGATGAAAATTACGATCTTAGGGCAACCTACACAAAATATTTAAGTGACAGCCCTACTCTAGTATACGTATCCAATACCACCAAACATGAATCCTAGATTGGAACGATATGTCTCTGTTCATGCGAACCGAATAGACTAGACTGTTATCAATTCGTCGACCTTGTCACGCTTTCCCTAACGTACTTAAATTATACTTGTAACGGACGAGAAACATGATCCCATTATAATCGGTTACAGATGGACAAACAGAAAGATCTGTATTTTTATATATAGATAACTATGAGACCGGGAAAATGTGTCCTAGTTAATTTGTTATTGTAGCCATATTAAAAACGATATTTTGGTTATTTTTTTAAGGTCTGTTAAAAATGCAATGCTATCCTATGTTTTGCAAATAAATATGTAGGCGAAATTCTATTTTCGAACCATTTCTCTGTAAGTACCTACCGTGCATGAAATTACCTAAATATACACGTCTATTATTATGAACTAGTTGGTCCGCCCTCGCTTCGTTTCGGGAAACAAGCAGAAACGAAAGTAAAAAAATAGCATTAGTTACTTCTTATTACATCAGGTAGGGACGATGTGGTCGCTCAGCGACAAAGTCCTTTAAAAATAAAAAATAACATCAAGTATCTATCAAATCAAACGGACAAACAGACAAAAATCGTAAAAATAATTAGTTTGGTTTATGTACCGTGTATACGTATTAAGTTAAGAGCAGTTATTTTAAAATTACAAACAGACTCCAATTTTATTTATTTGTACCTATAGATGTTGCGATATACTGGTACGAGTATAAGTATCATTGATCACTAAGAATTCATAGGAAGTCCTATAAGAAAATGTAAATATGACCTTATACGCAGCTTAGGTTGTAAGATTTGTTGAATGAGAGAAAACATTCGAAGGGTAATAATTTGTGTGCTAGCCTTCTAAGTATGGCTTCATAACTAGTACTTGACCTTATTAAGAGATTGCAGACTCTCTCTACTTCATTGCAGTGCCTTCTTAGATAAGTTGACTACGTGTTAGGCATTTTTCAACTTAGTATAAAAAAAGTTTCGAATTAATTTCACTGTAGGTAGGTACTCTATTTGTAAATATAAACTAAATATTTAATTTTTTTATGGTTTTGACTTAAGGTCGACTAAGGTCAATAACTTATTTATGTTAGGGTATCTTTTGTCACATTTGAAAATGTCTAATTATAGTCACAAAAGACAAGAAATTGTTAATTAAACTACGATTATCTAACTTATTTTGACTATGACTATTTATAATGCATTTTTACGGGCCTACTTCTAAATTCTATTTTGAAGAAAATTTTAAGCTTGATTTAGGTAGGTACGTTACAGGTAATTATGTTAGAATTTATATAATTTGGTACAAGTAAGAATTGCAAATTATTACACGAGAAAATGCCTTAAAATCTGCTGTACAGCTACAACATGGGTTTAACTGATGTTATAATCGTATCTTAGTCGAACGCTCTCAAGATTAATATTGACAAGAGATCGGATCTTATAACTGTACCCATTTATCATTGTTACACATCAACCTCTCAAGACTCGGATTATTACCGTTAATGCACAGATTATGTAGTCTACGTTATAGAATCTGTAATTTGTCGTCGAATTAACGATTTATTAAAACTAATGAATACGTTTCCTAAAAACCTAATGATAACAAACTCTATGGCGTTGTAGTTTCTATCGTCTACATCCAAAATTAATAAATTTTCCCACTGGATAGCTAAAGGATCATAATTATAATAATTGGTAGAGGGGGAAGCGCTGCCATTGTGAGGTTATTTTACGACGTAAATACATAAATAAAAATGTATAAAAAAACATAACTTGTAACATAAACTTATTCACGTACAACATACAGCCGTGTCCATGACACAGCTAAATCTATTTTTTTGTTTGGAAACTAACTAAAACTCATTTCTAGCACTAGGACAAGAGGACAGCGCTGTTAAGAGGAAATCTGTGCTTGTCAGTTTCGATTTATTTTCCACATTAAAATTGAGGTTGGTCCACTTTTTTTCTGTATAAACTTACACTCATGCCAAGAATACCAAATCCCCAACTTTTACAGTATTAAATATGCCTGCATTATTCTAAAAAAGTACCGAAAATTTTTACATTAATGTATTGTAATGAATAATAATTGTATTTCGTCACTCAAAAATTGTTCTTTTATTATGTGATGTTTTTACATAATATAGTATACATATTACTCGTAATAACACGATGAGTACTAAATAAGAATCGCATGTGTTCTTTATAAGAGGCTTCTTATGTGTCTTATGTCTGTATTCGTCTCAAGGGGCATCCAGTTAAACAAACAACAATGGAGTTGTAAGCTTTCGTTGTCATTAGTACGATGCCCTGCCTCGTACTGCGTTTTATTAACACATAATAGGATCTGTGTAGCGTGATGGCTCGGTGATTTGTCTGGCCGCTATTGACCGCTTATTCTCTTGTGGTTTCAATCCACTAATAGGTAAATAGCCTTTACAACTTACTAAGGACTTCTTTGATTAGATTTATGTTTCGCATTGATCGGTTAGCAAAGATAATGAAGTACTTTAGTATGGTATGGTACGGCATGGTAAGGCACAGTACGGCACGGTACGGTATGGTACGGCACGGTATGGCACGGTACGGCACGGTACGCCACGGTACGGCACGGTACGGTATGGTAAAAGTATGAACCAGAAGGTAATTTATGAAGTTAATATTGATTAATTATTAAAAAAAAATGAATAATGTGGACATTATGAATGTAATAACTAATTTAGAAAGAAGTGTTTTAATAGTACTAATTTGAGTAATAGTGTACTTTAAAAGCTTCGAGAGAATCAAGCATCTATGCCCTTCATAAGTTTTCTATAGGTAAAATTAGAACCATACCAGGTTGTTAAAATGGTTAAGAAAACGTTAAGGGAACGTAGGTTTAAAAAGGTTGTAAGATACAATGTCGATTCTTGACTCTACATTTTAATAATAATAAGGTTTACAATAAAATGTAAAGCATGTACTTATAACTGTAGTGATTACTTTTGTATGAAATGGTGAGCGTACAACGTTGTTTGTTGTGAAAGCAAGGTCTTAATTATAATAAACACAGTAGAATATAATTTAAATGCAAGTAACATTTGGTTTATTTACTGCATTTTTTGTTTTTTTTTTTTGTAAGAGTAAAACAATATGACATCGTGTTTAAATTTGTTATTGCGTTAAGAACTTTTTTTGCGGAGAGTGCAATTTTTTGGTACGTTCTAAAGCTTGTATTGTAAAAGTGACATATGCATAAAATTTTTGTTAAAATATTGCATTCAGGTTTTCTGATTTTCTACTAATTATTACTTCATATTTAGTTACATTAATATACACTACAAAATAATTATAGCAGTGTCTATATAAAATTGTCTATATATTATTAAATTATTATATTATTTTTGTCACCATTGGTTGAACCAATTCTACATAGCGAGACGTCGCTAAGTTTCCGATCGATACAGAGTCATACCAACCCCTCTCGTGCAAAGGAAATGCAATGGTGGCGTTACCAAGATGTAAGAAACATTTCAAAATAGATATTATTCTTGTACGCCATGTATATTTTGAAACCATTTGGGAAAAGTTTTAAGTTGACAATGGTAAACCACAGGCTCTGATTAACTAAATTGTAGGTTTCTTTTTTAATAACGAATTAAAAAGTTTTGGGGTAAAGTTAAAAATTTGGTTTTTGATGTCAGTTAATAAAACTGTAACGAAGTCAATTTTACACAAAAATTAAGTTTTTTTTTAAATTTTAAAGTTGGCTCCGATATTAATGTATAATGTATATATACCTACATGATACATTTATATAAAACGATTTTTCTTTTTCCTGAATGTTCCAGTTTCACGAGGAAACACGGAATAATTTAATATAACACTTGTCTTGTTTGTAGCTTATATCATAGGGGCATTGTAAAATGCATTTAACGGTATTGTAAGATGCATTTTATTTTGTAAAACTGATTTATTCATTAGGACAAACCAAAACAAGTAAAGCAAAGATAGAAGAATTTAGTAAAATGGAGAGTTGCACGGGTAACCAACCAAATAACAATAAAATATTATGTCATATCCACTGGTTCTAGCATCAAATACCTTCTCTGCACCGTTAGTAATTCGGTAGCTCAGTGCATCCTGCACGCCCCAGCGTTTGATTTGGCAGCCACCCTCGCCCCAATCTGTTTGTATACCCATTTCTACAAATTTTCCAGTAACACGTAATTTATGCACGAGAGAGAACTGCTCTTTGTGTTCTCTAAATATAGATTTTTCGGTAGTTTATTGCAGATATTGTTCTAAAAGTTAAACCTTAGCAAAATATAAATAAATATAACCTACCTGTATTGCTATACACTCGCAATAAGAGTACGTCACTAATTGGAACACGATCATATTTTTTTTTTTCAAAATCTTTTCTTTCTTAATAAATGAGCTACTTAAAGCAATTTTTCACTTTTTTATTAATAACAAGCGTTAATGGCTGAACTATATCGCTAAAACTATCATGCATCCACGGCTAATGACGATGTTAATAGCCTAAGCACTTTCACCGATCGATTTCTAGGCCATGATCTAAATACGAGCTTATTTTTAAACATAGCGTATAGAAAGCAAATCTAATCTCGCTAGACGTTTATCTCTGTAATATAAAGATGGTACAGTAAGGTTACAGTTAGGTTAAAAACGGTTTATTAATTATAATAATTATATACTTTATTAAGTAACTTTGTAGGTGCCTAGTTATTATTCTTTTAAAAAGAGTTGTGTGATAAATGCAGATATTAAGAAGATAGAACAGGTGGAAATACATAATTTGATGCCACCAAAAGAATTTATGAAAACAAGGAGAAAGTGTTTATGTGTATTGTTAGACGAGTAGTATTGCTCAATGCAATAAGCAATGTGAATTGTGAATGTTACGGTCAACAATGGGCAGTCAAAATTTCATTACCGTTTTCGTAACAAGTTTATTATATAGGTTAGGTAGATACTCGTACCTTACGTTTAATTACATAGATAAACTCACAAACTCTGCCTCAAAACGCCTGTGTTCTATTCCATATCCGCAGCTAAAGTCGTAAATGTGATAATTTGAATTTCACCCACATTCCTTTATTGGCAGCCATTCATAACGCCAGATTTGATATTGACAAACAAACAATAGACGCCGCTATGAATTTTAACGACTGCCTACGAAAATTCAATCACACGCAACTCACGCAACAGCGCTCAGAATTTATGTCAAAATGAGCTGTAGGTGTAAGGCTTCTTAAACATTATGCGATTATTGTATAACTTACTAACTAATCAGCTTAATATTTCTATAACTTTGAATACCTGACAATCTTACCAAATATACACGCAACAGCATAACTGCAAAAAGTTGTTACCAAACCATGTTACACCGTGATAAAATACATTCTCCAGACAAAACAAAAACTTGAAAACTCAACTTTGGTGGCCGAAAAATCAATGGGAAATGAAGGAAAGACGTAGCTATAGTTAAGCTGTAGATACATGGAGGGTTCGCGTGTCTGGCTTCCGCGGCACAATAGCCCCCGTGGATGTAGCTATGCTTGTATACCGAACAGCGAACGCGCTAACTGCGAGTTGGCGTCGAGCTTTAGACAAGATCGCGCGTTTGCGCCACTTTTCCGTACGCATTTAATATTCTGTCAAAAACAGAGTCCCTGAACCGACGGTTTTCGTTTTAAACTTTTGAAATTCGAATAGATTTTTGTAGTGTTTCGCTGACAAAAAGATAGTGACAAAAGTTTTGTGTGTGGACAGTGAGTGCGCGTCTTTACAATAGGTGGGCAGACAATGCACCTTCTTTGCCGGTAATTTTGGTGACGGAAAAATGAAAACGTAAGCATTATTTTTATTTTATTTGGTGTTAAAAAAAATGTATTTTGCCTTGAACGTGACTGTAATTTGTTCTGCTCTTGTTCTTATGAAACGAATTCTTCTCGTCTAACGGCCGCAGACCGCAAGTTGATATAATTACACATAATGCGTACCTCATTCCTGGACTGATGGTATAGATTTACATCGAGAAATACAACTACTGTATTTTATTTGTATTTTTCTAGTTGATTTTATTTCTTAATATTTTGTAAACTACATTATTAAAAAATGATATCACAAAAACAACGTCGGAACGTCGCTTTCTCTTAAATAAACTATTTATTTATCTACTTAATTATTTTTTAGTTTTACTTTATTCCACAGTTTATTTATAGTACCTATTCTAATACTACTAAGAAGTTTCCTTATTTGATTAAAAAGTAAGTAAGAGAAAGTTTGTCGAGTCTTTTATGTACATTTTAACACTTAACAAGTTGTATAGAATTTGTTTAGTTAACAGTCCCATTATTTTCTTAAGGAATATTTAACAGTACTGTGACAAAGACGAATGAAACCTCGACTACACTGTGAAATAACAATTGAAAATCAATTTAATATAATGATGCAAAGGGCTTGCAGTTATTAGAGCTGATCAGGTCGCTTGGACTTGTAGAGCGCTGATTTTCATTGCAGCCCTATTTGGGGATGATATCAAACGTGGTTAACTCAAAAAGTTAATTGCTAAAATGTGAAAAATTGTATGTAGATAACAGTAATATGGAAGGTACAATTATTTTGGTATTTTCCTAAATTATTATATTTTTATATCATTGACAAGTAACTTTTCTATTATTCCTATATTACAGTGATGATGATGATTTTACGTTTTTACCTTTTTTTAAAAAACATTACATAAAAGAAACGTTGTTCGTAAATACAATGACAGCGCAAAAAGCTTGTCTGCGTTTTAAAAGTGTTCTTTGTTTTTGTTGTGCATTTTGCGACATTTGCACACACACACACAAATCCTACACTAAGTAGTACTCGAACTCCATTTACCTTCAAATCTGCCGTCGGAGTTCTATGCAATTCGTAGTAATGTTTGTTATATTGACAAGAATTGAATTTTCTGCACAAACTCACTGCGATTGACTTTAGGATGTGAGTAAACTCACTGTTCGTTGAATATGAAATTCAATTTATTTGTTCGCTTTAAAGTTGTCATTGTATTTGCGCATTCTCTTTGAGAACGTTTGTTTCTTTTGTTTTATTTTTATTTTATTATCTACCTAAGAGTTAAAAACAAGTTGCCGATGCTGTTAATTTGTGTGGCTAACTAATTCTTAAATACTGAACGATACATTCGGTATACAGGCTTTTAATAAAATAAAAGTATACTCAACTACATTTTGTATTATTCCCTTATTAATAGACTTTCATTAACGTTAATTAAAGTCTTATCTTTGGTTTAACAAGATTTAGTATTAATAAATAAAGTTAGCAGGGCGTAATCTCTGAACACATCTTTTGATAATAGTTAATTCTAGGATTATCTAATTCGACCGTAATTTCAGGATTAAAACAAATCAATGAATATCAAATGATGCATTGCTTTATCAATTACAATGAGACAGCAGGTTTGGTTCTAATAAAGAATCGACGTTTTTCTTTCTAATTATGTAATTAAAGAAACTTGCGTAGTAGAATAGCAGTTATTATACCTATTATGGCTGCTCTATTGGTTACACAATTGATGATGGCTATGTCTTGAATTACCAAAAGCCGTAATATCACACTAGACTACTAATCAACAAAGCCGTCAAAGAATACACTTCTTAATTCAATATCTCAATTTATTAGTGTCATTCCACAGACCAAAAAATATATAGACGCAGTCTTCGGAACGAAGAAGCGTAGTAAGGAAAAACAACATTAATAACAAATGATAACGTTTCCCGGTAAATTTTTCTCGGTAGACCGTGCGCGGTAACATACGTCACATCGTAAAAAAAAAGAAAAAATTGACCTCCCTTTTTGTTCTATACACTGAGTCTATTATATTTGTTGGTCTAAGTGTCATTCATCTATCGAAGGAATTCTTTAATTCAAAGACACCGCTGACAGGCGCTGATTACTTTTTATCTTGTTCTGGTAACGAATATTGCTACCATATTATTTACTTTTGGTATATTTTAAGGAATTATATAGGCTCTGAGTGTGATATTTGATATGATTCAAGTTTACACGCCAGAAAACTGCTTATAGATACATTCATTAATAATTTTGTATTTTTTCTGTTATTCAAGTTTCTTTGTATATTCATAATTATTCTACAGATTTCTTGCAAGACATAGATCATACACGGTAATTAATTCAGTTAAACGCAGTTGTACAGCGAAATATCTGTTACTTAGTTCTAACTTATGCACATTATAAGGATTTGGTTGTGTACTGTTTACTTCTTGTAAATTACCAAAAAAATTGATTATAATTTTTTGTACAGTTAGAAAAATAATTTGGCTCAACTCAACCTAACCTTTTTTTACAGCTTGTAACATTGATGCTTACAGATTTAAGAGATATCTCCTAAGTCGGGAGGATTATCTAGAAAGCTGCTTATATTTCTACTTCTACTTCTACTATATTATTGTTTACATAACGAGCATTCAACATAGTCTCGGAGTTCAAGGCTCGGCAATGGAATGACATAACGCCAACACTTAATAACTGGTTGTTCTGATGAAGGTCGACGTCGTACGTCCTTTGCGATTTAGTATTATTATGCACATTTCTTTCATTCAGTTTTGTTGTGATGAATTCGTGTATTAAGAAGGTATTTATTACGAATTCCTTGAGCTTCTTGAGTTTGATCGGCGTAATTTTTTTTTTGTTGTTTTTATCTTCGTTAAAAAATATTAAATCTAGCAACTAAAACATTTCGTTCTAACCTATACTATACTAATATTTATAGGTTATGTGGTAAGCCACAGGATATTATAATACATACCTAAACTAAGGATTTATAGAACCGTAGATGGGAGAATTAATTTATTATTCAAGAAGCTAGCAGCACTTCCGCTCTCCTATACGTATGGTATACCTACTTCGCTATTATGCAACAATATAATGCATAATAATTAATGCAGACGGTCCCCCTCAGCTACGCTGCCGACGGCGCATGACTATCTGAGGGAGCAGTCTAATTAATGTGGCTCACACTCCAAGTCACTGAAGGACTCATTCAAAATAAAGATCTCAAAATCTTTAGCTATGTTTATTTAATTCGTTTATATTCAATATCGTGTGTATATAAAATATGTAAAATTAAAAGAAGAATATAAAAACTTTACAAACAGCGCTTAATTACCAGTAGGCAACATTGTCTTTTTTTATGGAAATTTTAATTCAGTTTATTTTTTGCTTGATTGTCTGGTCATTTGTGCAAGTATGACGTAAAATCACTTTATTACTTATTCATTATTTCGAAAGAAAACGGTATACCCGCGGAGTAGGAAATAAAATGAAGTAAGACAATTCAACATTTTGTTACCAGAGTAATAAGCTTTCAATTCAATCACAGCTTCGACTCTAGAAACAGCGCGGGTAAAATTTCCTTTATTGGAATAACTTACGTCCTTTGGTTGTTGAAACCTAAGAATGCGACTAAGAAATTCTTACCCTTCACGACTTTTTTGTAAAAAAGGGATTATATTCACATTTACCCTGTTTTGAATGCGTATTACCTAACTACTACCTATTATGAAGTCACATATTAAAAATCTAGTAGCTATACATCATAAATTATGAACATAGTCTCCCCTTTGTTAGACCATTACTAGCTGTTGGGAGCAGTCGAGAAAGTGAGGGAGCGAGGTAATTAATATGCCAAGCGCTCCTATAGGGATTGTATATGGCCCATTTAGACGTCATGATACTTTAAAGTGAAGTATTTAGAGCAAGACATGTAGTGAAATTGGCCCCAAATTTTTGCAAATATTGTGTGAAATATTTTTTTTTTCTGCACAGCGCATATGGGATCTTTCTGTAGCTGTTGATGTTAAAATATTAACATAATTTATAATGCTTCATTAAACACAATTTGTTGATTTTTTGTAAAGGATATCTCTTCAAATACAAGCAGTAGGTAGTAGAGACAATTGGAACTGGATTAAGGGAACATTAAAATCTTTGGTACTAGAGATAAAACGAGAACAAAAGAAAAGCTCCTTTGAAAATATCTTCACAGATCAATGAGAAAAGGAAAAATGTATCTGACGAATCTTTTACTCTTCTTTTAGCAAATACTCAGACCTCATTGTTTCCGATACTGGACGTACTCGTATCGCAAACAAAAGCGCGATGAGTTCTGTAAAAGTTAATACGACTGAAACTTCGAACGGAAGCATAAGCTTTCAAAATCGCTCTGGAGAATCGCAGTGAAATGTGAAAGAAAAGTTTTCTAGTATACACTTATGCGCAAAACACTGTCTGTGGGATAAGATTGAAAAGTTTGCATTTCCCGTTCGTTGTTATAGCTACGCTCTTACGGTTCCACACTAGAATTCACTGTATTGTTACCTACAAGGGTATTACACAAAGACAGAAGATATTCATCCAACTCAAAAGCAAAAATGTAAACTTATAATTTAAATTTTTCTTTGTTTAGGAATAGAACCCAGTCCAGCTTAGTAACCGTTGCGCCGTAATGTTTATCATGAATCAAGCTTTTATGCAAGGTTTTGGGGGAAGCTATCGATCGCAGGGTTATCGAATAGCATCTACAGGTGGCGTGGGTGTGTTTTGGTGCGTTCATTAACCCCTACAACCCCCTACGGCGTAGACTACCCCCTGCACCGCGTGCGTTTCAAAGTGGTGCATGATACGACCCCTCAAACGCCTCCACTCCATACTCGAAAAATTCAAGTTCTCATTCGCAGCAAAAGACTTCTCTAATGCTTTTTAGAGGGCATGACGCATGCACCCTCGATTTAGGGACGCCCTGTGACGAAGTTATATTTTTAAAAGGTTTGTTTTAAAAGATTCTTTTGTTTTATATTCTGGTTGTTAGGTAAATTACACGCATTTTTTTGCGTGACTATTATACTGTGAAAAGATTTATGTACAAGAAGTTTTACGTATCTACTACGTGTATCAACTATACATATACCAGCTATTTTTGGTTTATTTTTAATCTTCTAAGTGATATTAGATAAATCTACATATTTTTACGTAGACATGATTGAATGGCGTTTATGAACTATAAATTTCAATTGTCAGTGTAATTGTATCGCAACAACTTGAACAAGTACTCGTACAATGATAAAACAATCTAGTACCTACCTACACATTTAAAGGATTTGTATGTGAGTCCTTAAATTCCAACTTGTTAACCCTTTTGTTTGAACATTTATATGGCACCATTTAGAGGATTAAAGGAAAACCCCATTGTTTACGTCACGAACTTTTATTTTACGCTTACAGCGGCATGTTGAAGCATGACTTTTAAGGGTTATTATAGCTTTAAATCGGGTATTGATGTTCAATCGAACTCTTTTTAGTCAAAGGAGCATAAAAGATGAATGAGATTATTAGAAAGTTGAGTAGGTACGTCGTAAAGATGACCTGATGATAAAAAAGTGGCAGTCGATTTTTACGGAGTGACTATCACAATCAAATATTTTGTTTTCAAATATTTTGACAACGATTC
>LGAG01001157.1:324919-345134 GCA_001278395.1 Lerema accius | reverse complement strand
TATGGTAAAATACTTCAGGTAACAAGTATATCATTATTACTAGATGAATATTATATTCAAAGAACTATGCAAAATTATACCGTATATTTTTTAATGAGCGACTACCTAGTTGAGTGAACCGCACATGAATTCGCGGCGTGGAAAGTTATTAAAAATATAATTTCGAAACAGTGAATTTTTTTTTTTGTAAACCAAGGTTTCGCACCTCTGTCTCTTGTTACATTCTAATGTTTTTGGTTGTTTGGTTCCTCGTTTATTTTTAAATTGATTCCACAGAACCTATCGAACTGCGATGCGAGACGAAATGACCAAATTCGTTACGCACTTATAAAATACCGTGAATTTCGGCAACCTATTATCAAATATTTTTTATTAGACAATACAACCGTAACGATGTCTTTAGTTTTTTAATTCTTAGTTTATACTTCCATGATACTAATTGTTGATTACTATTGTTCAAGATTCGGTCCCTTTTAGAGAACAATGCAGTCATGTATGAGTTCGAGATTTGACATACTTAAAGTTTACATGAAGAAGATGTTGCATGATGTGTAAATTTTTTACAAATGAATTTTGGAAATAAACTAAAACTCGCACTACCACTATGCGAATAATTACTAACATGTCACTCAAACACATCAGATGGAATGACTTGTTGACAGATAGTGCATGTTGACATTGACATCTGTCAACCAGGAAAATAAGTTATGGTCGAATTAAACCGCAGAGTGGATCTTCTACGTATAAGTAATAAGAAATAATAAGTCATGGCCATACAAACGTAGCATAAATAGGAGCCTAATTGGTAATGCAACAATTTTTAAACGTTATCTTTAAACAGAAACAAGCTTATTTTAAACATTATACAACCGTTATTTTAACTACTTAGCCTTCTACCGACTGCTATTCTTATGTTCTTTAAATTGTCCACAAAAACGCATCACATTACCATTGTTTAGCTATTTTATGTCTAGACATCATTATTGCTTTATGCCGTTTGAGAATGCTCGAAAAGCAAGCCATCCGTAACCTTATGTAAGTAGCCATTGTGTAAATCCACAAGGACGGCCAATCCAAGTTATGTCATTGATAAAATTAAAACTACTAATTAAAATTCTTGTGATGTGAGGAGGAACGACGTACTGGGTAATGCAATTTTTATGTCTTTTGCATACGACGTTTTTTAGCCCACTCCGCCAGGGTAATGATTATCGGGCGTATGTATGTTGGTATGCAAATTTGTATGTATGTATGTATAAATGTCCATTTTTGCATAACATTATAGCTTTCTAAATAATTGTTTTAAATTAATTTCGTGCGATTAATACCAAATCAAATTTTAAATTACGATTATGATGATGTGAGTAATTAAACTCGAGTAGCTAAATAGCATTATACTTTACTCAGATTAGAATTTAAATCCAAGCAGAAAAAAAATATTGAGGTAATTACTACTTACAGACATTAAATGAGAGTTTTTAGTGAAATAAAACTTTTGCTATGATTTTGGCGTTCAAAGTAGAGACATCTCGCGGTTCGCACGGAAAACACGTAGCTGTAGCTTTGTGAGAAATGTTTTGCTACATTGTAAACGTAATAGAATAAGCGAATTAATTACTTACTTATTGTTTTGTAGACTAATTTAAATATCATGACAGGTACTTTTTAAAAGCACACTAGAATTCACATTGAAATTTCCGGTGTCGTGACTAAAATTAGACAAAGGACAACCCGAAGAGAAGTGTACTGTATTCCGTGGTGTAAACTCATAATTCAAATTTCTAAATTCCCGAGATTCGATCCCAGGACTAAGTGAACGGTTATCCGGTATAATCATTGCGCTGTTAGTCGTGACGTCTTAAAAGCAGATTTTAATACGTATATGACAATTTTAACGTCTTACTAAAGTAGGGTATGTGATGCTAATTAAATTAATGACATGTCCCAGAGTAACGGCTAAACAGCTTAATGGTTGTTTCGACATCGTTCTTGCGACTTCGTTTAATTAGCTACAATTATTATAACTTGTTTAAACAGGACATTACCTTGCTCAATATGGCTTACTTTACTGTTTATCAATAGAAAACTTCATCAAACAATCAGTAGATCTTTCTATGAAAACCTCAGGTAATTACTATTCTTATGATCAAGATTTTTATATTTTTTAATGTAATTGCTTATTTTTTTTGGGTTCAAATGTCCTTAAGAGATGGTGACCATTTACCACCAAATGGCTGGACTGTATTTACAAGCTTAAAGGCAACAAAAAAATAAAATATTTTTTTTAAAGATTAAAATGTGCGTAGAGTAAAATGTGAAGTTGAAAATTCGATATTAAAATCTTCGTAGCGATAAATGTTCCGGACAGCAAAAGGAAGAACAAACTATAATGTCAAAAGTTAAACAATCCGGTGTGACTTTAAGCATAGTATAAAAAACCAAGTGATATTTTAGTTATTTAGTTAGCATAACAATAAATATTGAAACCAACAACACTTCAAATCTAAAATAAGCAGTGATTTAAAAACAGATACAGAATGTAGACATTCAATATTTTGCCCTGGAATTGCCACAAAAGTGATACTATACGTAAATTATGACTCTACGTAACGACCCACATAAAGGTGATAAAGACGTGGGTAGTTTGAATAGAATAATGTTATGTGATGCTTACAAAAGAGTTCAGCGACCCGGCCGGTGTCAGCCAAAGAATCGCGCTCTTCAGGCCGTTTGAACATGAATCCTTTCATCTTTTCAATACTGATTTTAAAGTCAAAAGTTCGATGAATGGTATATTCGTGGATCACGTTCGAATATTCCACATCTGGTTCAAGTACTGTGAAGTAATGCGTAGTATCTAAGTTTTAAGGGCGTTTTTGGTGGGTGTGGTGGGAGGTGAGGTAAGGCCAGGTCAGTGGGTCGTGCGCGCAGCCTCCCGAAGCTCTCCGGGAGACGCGCCTCTATCGACCGCTTGTCGCCAGGCCTAGGGTTGCGTCGCTGATCAATTCGGTCTAGATACTATACCATCGATGACAGAAAAAATCCATATTATTCTGTTACAAAATATTCTTATGAGCTTTTGCTTGGAGATGTACGTAAAACTTGACGAGGTGCAATGCAAAATTTTTGATTAATCTAAAACTTCCAATCACATAAAAAATGGTACCCAACCAATGCACTCGTGCAGTCGTTGCATTGTCTTTATGTGGCCCCTATATCGACACATGGACCCTCTCGTTATTGTGAGTACAATTTAAAAATATAGGGTGCGCCCGGAGGGTCGTTGGCGCCCCTATTTCACCTAATCATCTCCGCGCAGCATCCATTACTGCGCAACTCTCGGCGCGTTGAAGCCGACCCCTCAGAACGCGACCGCGCCTCGCGCCTTCGGGACATTTTGCGTCGCAAAAGCTCCCTGGCCTACCCTAATCCTGGTACCTAGACCCTAACCCCTATGATGTGCTTTTTCGTGTGAACCCCTGCTTTCTTCCACGACCTTGTGTAAGTGAAGTGATCGTCATGGGCAAGGATAAGCACCAGCCCATGGAGGCGGAAGTGAAAGTGGCCACGGTAGACCTGGAGGCTGTCGACAATATGGCCACTCTGCCCGTTGGACAACACCGACAACAGGGCAGCGATATCGCCATAGCCGAGAAACATAACACCGCGAACAAAGAAATGGAGCTCAAATGCGTCCAACCGAAACCGTCTAAGAAGTACGTGTTATCTGATATCAAATAATTATGTTTGTTTCGATTTCTTTTTCATTATTTGTATGTTGTAATTATTTAAAAATTGATTTTATTTAAAACACTTTAATTAATTTATGTTAATAATATAGATTATGAAATGGTACAAAATGTTTCTTTATTTACTATAATCCTTTGTATCTGTATAAAAACCTTTTTCCAATGACAATTTTATTGTTTCATATCTAAAGTTAGATTTTTATACGTAGTAATTACCTTTGTAAGCACCTTATATAATGTTCAAAAGTCACTTGTTATCTTATTACACTGATACCATATTTAAAAACATTTCCATTCTACAATAATCATTTTTTTAAGAAGCACTTTATTTGTTATAGGACTTCATTGTTCATCATTTCGAGCTTCATCTACGCGAAGCTGCTAGTGGTGGTGTGCATCGCCTACGTTATCAGCGATGTTATCACCCACAATCTACCTCTCTACTACTACGAAGGATTCTTCACGTACCTCTATGGCATGAGCATTTTGTTCTTGCTGTATGTATTCTGCTTCTTGCTTCAAGGTAATAAAACTTTTAAATATTTGGCAATTTATGTTTTAAAGTTTATAACAAAATAATTTATTAAGTTTATAATAAAATAACTAACGGTTTATGATTCATTAATTTCTCTTCATTTATTTAATCGTGTCAATTATTTCATCATATAGAAAGCGCTTGTTGCAACGGCAGTCCCCCAAAACCGAAACCTCCGCCTAAAGAAAAGAAACCGAAGAAGGAAAAAGAAAAGAAGACCAAAGATAAAGACGGAAAAGATGGCAAAGAAGGCAAAGACGGCAAGGATGGAAAGAAAGATGGCAAGAAAGACGGAAAATCCAAGGAGAAGGACAAGGACGCTGGAAAGGAGAAAGCTACCAAAGAAAGCAAGAAACAAAGTCAATTCCAGGTACGTGGAGCTCATTAATTATCATCTTAATACAGCACATCATCAGCACATCCGTTATATTACTTTAACATTATCCGTCCCACTTTACGCTTTCCAGTGTCGTTCAGTGTTGGTTAACTACACGTTTAATGTTCAACTATTAATTTAAACTCCGTTTTATTTTACGATTGTGCTTATTTATGTAGCACACGTTACTTAGCGTTCATTCTTGGTTTAAACCACTTTTATGTAAATGCTTTGTTAGGACGTGACTGGCCGCATGACCCCTTTTTTGTTTACGCTGGCTACTTTTTGTTTTTTCCATATCATTTGGGCAGGAGGTGTATCCCCGTAAGATGCGCGATAAAGTTCGTCAACAACAATTACAAATGCAAATGGCGCAATTGTATGCGTCCGAACAGGTGAGGTTATCTTGACGCATCCTGCTTGAACACTTGTGTATCATTATCATTACGATTACGGAAAGCTTTGGATGTGCTGTTTGTAGTTTGTTGTCCGCCATCATGTATTCTGCTTCTGTTTTACCTGCTGTTACTCTAAATTTGCTTTTTAGAAACGTCGCGTAGACACTTTTACACAAAAAATCTTACTCAACAGAATAATTTGCAACAATCTTTTATAAAAAAATATTACTTAACTCTGCTAGTAGTCTGATCAAAAACTGGCATTTAAGTCACAAAGGCCGGATATGCTCACATTTTAAAAAAATCTTCCTGTTTCAAAATTGCCATAGTTTTCAAATTTAGAATGTTCTTCGTGAAATTGGCTCGTGAGAAGCTAAGCAAGGAGGATATCGCCAAATTTTTCATTGTATTTGCTTGTAAAGGTTTAAGTATCTACGTGTTATTTATATTATATGTTTTCCTCTGTCATGCAGCAACAAGATGTGGTGGAGTTGGAAGCTGGACCAGTTGCAAGACCGGTGCGACGCCGCAAGACCTCTCAGAATGAACACAGTCATGGAAGCTTCTTCCTTCGAATTGGTGCTATTGGTTAGTATTCATAGTATAAAATGTTACTATTAATGTCCATAAGAGTTTAAAATAAACAAAGGTTGTCTTGCTTGTCTCGTCTTTAATCAGTTACTTTTAGAAAACGCGAACTCCAAAACAAAAAAAGAATACAAATGCTGCCGGAGAATGGTAAAGAAGAAGATGCATTATGTAAATTAGCTTCAGTTCCATAAATCGTGATTTAAAATATCGAATTATAGCTGGTTATCGGAGTACACCACATTTTTTTAATTCTTTTTATTTAATATTACTAATTCGTATATTATTTAAAACTAGTTAAAAAAAAATATTTTACTTTTTTTTACAGCCTTTGGTCTCGGTACTATGGTATACAATGGATTAGAATTCGGGACCTTCTTTGAACTGCCACTGGAGTCGCCGTGCTATTTGATCCTCAAGGGTATAAACCCTGTTCTGCAAATGGTGTTTACTTTCATGCAAATGTATTTCATATTTATGAATTCACGGGTAAGCCTTCCTCATAAATTGGTCTTAATAAGGGTTCCGTATAGTGAAAAATAAAATATCTGTCTATTTGGTTATTCTTTATCTAAAGGTTAGAAAAAAATTCCATACACTTTCAATATTTGCACAAGGACCGAAAACAGAAAATAGATTTTGGGTTTAATACGAGTAAATGAAAAAAATCTCTACCAATTCTCATTTTTTGGCCGATTAAATTGTGTATATTCCTATACATTTAGTTAAAGCAGTACGGAACCCTGTGATCGTTGAACTACATTTTATAAAAATGTAATAGTGAATTTACAACGAATCATACATTTCATTTAAGCTCAATATTCATCGCTTCAAAGTCATTGCAAGATTTGGTTTGATGCACGTAGTTGCGACCAACATTTGCGTATGGATTCGTACTTTGGTGTTGGAATCTCTCAAGGAAATTACTGATTACCACGTGAGGAACCCTCAGGGAGTGCCAGGGGAAGGTGTCCTTGGAAGTAAGAATGTTTCTGATACTATTAATGTGTGTGTGTTACGTCGAACGATTAATGCCTACAAAATAACTGTGTCTCTTATCATAAAATATTCAACGCCCCCGTACAACTTAACAATTATTTAACCTTTTTATACGAGTATGCTTGACCTCGACAAAATTTGTCAACAAATGGACTGACTTTTATTTGATTTTCGTTTATTAAAATGTTACATGTAAGTCCGAGTAAAAAGTTGGGATATCATCTATCACGACATTGAAACACGTGCTTTTGTCGTTTTGCATTTTTGTTTGTTTGCTTTCACTCAACAAAATAAAACACTGAATTCGCACATCTACTTCACTCGTTCTATTAGTACGAAACAGTAAAGCTATAACTGATAATATTATCAAACTGAAAGTTATTTTATAACTTTATAGGTTTATAGGTATTTTTCTTTGTAGGTTATAATATTACTTTTATGTTCTAGAAGTAATCCGTAAGCACACCTTGAGACATTCTGGAAAAGTTTTTGGGGCAGCAACAACAGCGGCAACTACGATTGCATCGACTGCCGCTAATATTGCAAAAACTACGGGCGATCAAATATTGAAAGCTGTCACTACCACTGCTTCAACTCCTACAACTACTCCCACAACTAGTAAGTTAAAAAAAAATACATCATTGTGTTTAGTTCTAACTGTTCACTAATCAAACTCATTCACTTTACATCTTAATACCCTAACAAATTCAACTTGCATGTATGTCAATAACAAAGCATTCTGGCCTAAATTTTCAGCGACTACTCCTTCCCCATATTATAATATGGGTGGTGGTTTTGTTCCCAAATCTAAATTGATTGACGCTATAAAGAGTACTATAGGGTACGATAATGGGATGGGTTATGGGCGTGAGTTCAAAGACGCTTGGCCTAACGATAACCCTTTCCCGACCTCCACTGTTGCACCAGTTGTAATGGAAGCCGAAAAAGCGACACAGACTCAAACGGCCATGCTGGAAGTATTCCAGTGGGTCTATTCGTCTACTGTGAAACCGATTGTAAGCACATTGACCACTACTGTGGCACCTACGACTTCCGGATGGTTGGCAACAGATAGAGACGAGTGGGGAAATAGTGTCGAAACTTACCGCGTAGATGAACCACCTCATTCGCCAGGTTTGTCGGAGTGTCGACCACAATATTCACGTTTCGTTAACAGCCGTTGCACTTTTTATTTGCGGTTTCAGTTATATCCTTCACTAGTTTTTTCACTAGGTACCCTTAGGTGCACAAGTCGTTCCCATATTGAGCAACTTTAGTTTTAGCATGGAGTTAACATAGATTTTTGTTTACGTTATTGTGCATTTAATTTTTAAATACGATTGATACTTTGTTTTAAACATAATCCATATTATTTCAGCTAACAATAGCACGGAGATTTTCGAGTCTTTCGACAACCTGAACCCTGCAGCTTTGATCGCAAATATTGATAACACAACTGTTTGCGGAAGGAATCCAATAATGGGCACTATCGTTACCGACTCGGCTCCATACCTCTATCCATTCATCATTGAGTATTCTCTTATTGGTGCTGCTGTCATCTATGTTATGTGGAAACACATCGGTCGCTATCCCAGGTTTGTATAATTATGTTTCATGATTTTACTTCATTTAAGTAACAAACTCGTACATAATACTAACACAGAAAAGTAGCGAGCTCTTACCAGCACAATTTAATTTAAGTATTTTAGAACTAGTTGATCATTAGATTCATTCAATGGTATTCATGAAAAAAGATTAATTAACGCATGCGTAATTGATGTATGCGTACGGGTTTGGTTACAGTGTTGCCAACGACGAAGATCTGGAAAGACGTTTGGAGGCTGTTCTCTCCCGCAGGGCGGCGGCGTTGGCGGCGGCTCAGCGAGGAAACCGGGTGGACTGTGCTGGAGCCTCGAAAGGACTTTTCTGTGGACTACTTCTCCTGGTCGCTTCTCTCATCTGCTTGATTCTTTTCTTCGTTCTGATAAGACACCAGGATTTGAAACGTCTGTCCATTTACCTGGCTGATGTCTCCCACTGCGCGTTGATGGTCCTATCGATTTTGGCCATTTTGATTGGATTCATACGGTAATTCACCAATGATATTACATTAAAATGTAGTTTTATTTGTTTATAATTTTTCGTAAAAGTTTACGTTAAAAATCATTCCCCATTTGTGATTAACGTTATTGCATGTTAAGTAAGTAGTATTAATTTTTGTTGATCCATTTTTTTATTTTGATGTTTTTTCTTTCCATTCCTTCAACCTTTTCATTTACCCTTTTCCTTTTTCCTTATCTATGTTTGCTCCGATGTTAATGACACCGCGTAATTGCGCTACCCCAATTATTTTAACTTTTCCATTGTAACTCCTTTTGTGGTAAAAATATTATTTCCCTTTTCTAAAACATTCATTCACCATATTTGGTTCCTCCTGAATTTGTTTACGTGAGTAGAAGTAGAGAAATGAAATGGAGCTCAAATCCTTCTTCCTGTACCGAACCTCTTCGCAGGGTGCAATCACTGAAGTTCCGTTCTGAAGAGCAATCTGACCTGAACGACATCTTGCTCCGCGTCTCTGCATTTGGCCTCTTCGTGTATGCCGTATTCAGTGTTATCGCTGGAGGAATGGGAGCTTTTACTCACGAGCCCAACTTACTGGTTATGATTACTGGATGCTTAAGTGTTCTTCAGGTTAGTTTATATAGTGTTTTGGTACTATTTGTTATCTTATAAATTCATGCACTTCAAATCTTGTTTATACGATTTCAGGTGGTTCTTCAGCTCTTGTTTATCGCGGATGTATCTCGTCGTCGCGTTCACTTGCCCGAACAGGAACGTAGCAAGCCCGCACGTCAGGCCGTTACTTTCTTACTCATTTGCAACGTCACTATGTGGTTGATCTACACTGTCGAAGCTCAAAAAGTTCTTGCTAACCCGGTAAACTATATTTTACAGAAAACATTGAACTTAAATCGACCATTATGTAGTTTTGTTTTGACACTTACCTACCCCTTTTTGATTTCAGGTTCAACTAGACTTTTACGGATTTGTGGCTTGGTCTCTCGTACAGCGCTTCACTCTCCCGCTTTGCATCTTCCATCGTTTCCACTCTGCGGTCACTCTTGCTGAGATTTGGAAGACTAGCTATAAAGCGCGCTTGGAGTGAGCACGATGTTATACCAAACACTTGGAAACGACGTCCAATCGTCAGCTTACATTTATATCCTAGACGTAACTGGACAAAGTAAACATTTCGTCCTTGTCCGGGACAGCATTTTCGTAGGTAGAGTGAATAAATTTGTTGTCAGATTTAAAATCATCTCGCTACTTCAATATTATCGTAGTTATAGACGGTGTGACGTAGGGTGATATACAATATTATTTGACACTGTAGATGACGATGTATTCGCTCTCCCGGAGTACATCGTAATTAACACGTACGATATTTGTTTGTACGCCATGATACACGTTGTTATATCATTTATTTATTTGTAAATTATTTTCTTCATGCTTTTCACAATGTTTTCTTTCACATTCCACAATCTTTATGAGTATTAAAATTATTCACGCAATACAATTTAGGTTTCTTGGAAGACTGAGTGTGGAGACTTTGAACTTAAACAAACTTTACAGTAAAAATTGATATGCGTAAAATTGCTCAGATTTCTACATTTTGTGGTTCTACATAATTATATTTTATTCGGTGGAACAAAAATTTGAACTTGAACAACATCAAACAAGATACCAGTTGTGAAGCGTTCCCTCCTGTTTTAGAAATAATTTGTGTGCCATGGTTTAGAATTAAGACTTTATTAAAATTTGACAATATTTTATATTTCTTGCTTTTTGTCTAATTTCTCAGTTCTTTTAAGAATTTGATTAAGTACTCCAGTCTTAATTTTGTAACACATTATATATCTACGTCTATATTGTAGAAAGTATTTAAAATATTAAATATCTAAAATGGATTCGTGTATTTGAAAACGTAGAATATTTTAAATATTAGGGATAATACTAATTGCTACATTAAAGTTTCAGAAAATTTATTAGCCAACTTAATATTTAGGCTAAGCGCGTAGAATTATATCGAAATTTTAACAAACGGTTTTTAATCGTAAGAGGGTTATATCTACATATTTTAATTGTACTTAAATTTAAAGGAAAAGGACAGGACCGTGCATTATGAGCTGCAGTAACTGCTTCATAAAGATTGATTGAATAAAATATGATTTAAGATAATATTTTTATAGCAAGGGGCCATAAAAATTAAAAATATGACACCACATCGCACATATTTCTTACATAGCGTACCTACTTACCAGATTTTTTAGCGTTTCGTAAATAGAGGTAAACGAAAAAGTAATAGTCTTCGATGTCACTCTATCTCCGATAGATGTCGTGACAATCTTTAAAAAATAATTTGATAATTTCAATCACTGCCATTAAAATAGATATCATTAAAATTTTCTTAAGGTATTTCAATATTAGTAGCTTTTTTGTCTACCTGTATTTTTATTAGCAATGCAATGTTTGGGTGAGAACAGGTTAGACCTATGGTAAGATTGTTTCAGCGCAGTGGACAGATATCAAGCCTCACGAGAGGCTTAAGAATGAAAATTGACAGTAAACTGAGTAATGAGAATTTTGGTTTCAGTTTGTAAGAAAAGGAACTATTTAACGGAAATGTGAAACACAGTGTTTCGTGAAACGGTATAGTGTGGAATAATGTAACGCAACTGTCAATGAATATACGAGTAGAGTAAAGTTGGAGAAAGATGGTGTTATAACTTGGTGTAGGTAATATTTTCGCCACAGATCTACATATAACATGGGCACGAATTATTTTGATCGATTGTGGCAATTAAATTAAACGGCGTATGCTGTAGATATTTGTTTAGTCTGTAATTGCGTTGCACTTAAATCTCCACTGCAAATATTTTCGTAATAATCTAAGTGCAATCTATTTTTATAGGCTGACTAATTTTACAGAGTAGGCGTACATAGGTACCGTTTGTACGGTATTAACGAAAGCGTTATGCGCGATATCATTTCTACATTATGGATTTTGTATAATATTATAGTTGGTACAAAATTATTTATAACATATTTATTAATTTTGTATTTAACTTTAAGGTTTAATTATAATTGATTGCTCTAGAATTCGGTGTAATGTGCTCAGGGCGTAAATGTTTTGAGTGCGTGTAGTCGATGTTTTTGAATGGTTTAATCTCTTACTGTAATGTTTTAAATAGTATTAATGTAATAAATCTAGATTGAAGTAATGTAAGGTGGACAGTGGTTTCTTCAAAAGGTTAAAGTCGGTACACCATGTCCTGATATAAATAACAGCAAAGTAATACAACATTGTGGTCTTGTGAGAAGGTACAGCTATCAAAATGTAAGCTGAAAAAAATTGTGAACGTTTGTTTTAATAATAATGCCAATGTTGATTATAATTTTTTACTTTTCAAAAATGCTACGAATCTATTTCAGTATACCTAACTAACCCTTACTTCGGAAAATTTAACAAGGTAACGGGAATACTTTAAGTACCTATGAATGTTCCCTATTTAAGTCCATTGCTTGGGAGCTTTAACAAATCTATTGTGTTTTTGTTGTAGTTATAGATATTGTATTGTGGCTAAAAATAAGATTTTAACAACAAATTCGCGTCACACGGCGCTATATGCGTGTGGGCCTTTAAAATGTTTGCAAGCACTAGGACGTGAGAAGTTACCAAGGTTTTGATGTTTTCATGAATGTTTGTCGTAAATTAGAAGATCGCGTTAGGCTTGTTTTATCACTGCCGATTTATAATAACACGTATAAATTAAAATAGTAAGTCCTTTGATAAACCTATACTATTTCTAACTCGTTCAATTTTGTAGGTGATATTTACTCTGTACCTAAAATAAAATGTTTGGAACAAAGTGTACCGATGTTCGTATCTTTAGGTTTAAAGTGGATACTCAATCAGTGTTAAATAGATACCAAAAATTAAAATTTGGAAACTCTACTTTAAAATATATAATTATTAACATAAATGTCTATTTGAATAAATCAAATAATTCATACAACTTAATATCTATTGTTCGTTTTATTTCTAACAATCACCTACCTACCTTTATTAATTGGAACGAAGGTTCCGGTATTGTTTCAAGAATAGATTGCATTTTTCATCTTTGCGACTTCCGGTGCTGATGAGTTTTCAAATTAACTAACTAGATGGCTCTGTTATTTTATTATATAAAAGTTGAAAGACTTGTTAGTTGTATTGAATACGAAATGATTGATACCAAACGATCTAATTAAAAAGAAGTAGAGCCATATAAAAAAATATTAGATACGACGGTATTGTATCAATGCTAAGATGTAAAATTATTATTGTTGCATCCACAGAGTATAAATAGTCTGTGTAATTTTTTGTTGGTTTAGTAAACTGTGATGCTGTCAAATTAAAACCAGTATCCAATGTCTATTGGTGCTGTCAGTCACTGTCAGTTTGTTTGTCATAAGTCACTGTCTAAAAATAAAAAATGTGAGTAGCACAAACACAAAGCGGTAATTGTGTTATTTTCCTCAATCCTAAAAATATTTTGAAAAGTTATTTAGATAAAATTATGAAAATATAAAGTTTGTCACTCATTAAGTTGTAGTGTTTGTAAATAACTTAACTTTGAACGTTACATTTGGTGTTTAATTTTTCGAGTTGTTGATTTATGTTCGACCCGATTTGATTATCCTGCAATTCGTTGTGGCATGAACGAGCATCGTGCACGATTTTAATTATTGCTCAATATTGCTTGTTAATTGTGAGAACAAGTGCTCAAGGCACATTGATCATGTTGATTCATTCTGTGTTGCTGTCGTGTTTACTAACTTGTGTGACGCAAGCTTACGGTCGGGAGTTTCGGGATGATTTGGATGTGTTTCCGTCGTGGCCAATTCGTCATGTGTCAGAAAGTGCACTTGAAAAGCGCCAAGCGGAATTATCTCCACTGCAGCCTGGGAAGAGTGATACAGCTCCACTTCACATTAAACAAGATGAAACTAAGCCTGCAGAGATAGGGAAAGAAGTGCAACAAGCCAGTGAAGGAAATGTGGAAATGAAACCACTGCCTCAACCCCAACCTCAACAACCAACAACTAAGCCACTTGAACCTCAGAGTGATGTAAAATCTACTAATGTTATGCCGATTAATGTTGTACCTACTAATAGCACAGGTGAGTTATTTATATGACAGCTGAAGCTAATTCTTTCTTATCTAAATTTGCCTTTCTTAAAATAATTGTAAGATAATGTATGTATAATCATGATTATTTAGAATTTTAGATGTCCAGGAGAATTGAATTTTAGTTATTTCTATTATAAATCTATTAATTAATTTAATGAGGAGTTTTTCTAAAAATAATTTTTTTAACTTTTATCTTTATTCAGTTTCAGGTAGAGCAGGTCAAATTGAAAATGCCACTGTTAATAGTACTATTGTACCACCTTCTAACATTACAAAAGTATCTGACTCGACAGCACCAAGGGCACCTTCTTACCAACCGGATTTAGGTAATCCTGGAGTAATGAAGAGAGGTCTCATAGTTTTTGGGGCATTTGCTCTAATGGCAATAGCTTATTTCATCTTTTATAGGTATGTATTTTTTTTTAATATTTTATTGCTCTTTAAAGTTGATGAGTTACATACTGGCAAATGGTCAACTCCGTATTATGTATAACAAACACAGATAAAACTCATTTAAGAAAAGGGCATAAGATAGGTTTTATCCTGATTTTAAGTTCCCTTGTGATAATTATGGACATTTAAAATGTTTCTGGCTAAATCAGACATTAACATTTGAATGCATTTTAATGAAACTTATCTCTAAAAAAACTTTATCCTGGACTACAGTATCTTCCTGGGAATAGGTTCCCTTGGAATATGTTTCTTAAAACTACTTCTCCGCAGGCTAAGCCACGGGCGTCCTCTATTCTTGTTATAATGGACATGCATAATATATTGTAAGTCATGAACATTTGTAACTGTAGTTGACAGTTGTTTGGCAATTAATCTATGATACTAGGTACTGATAATCATTTTCCATGTAAAAAATTATGATGATATCAATAACATATCTTAGAGAATAATACATTGATGACATCATTAATTCAGAAACATATAAATGAAATTTAATTCCATTGTATTAATAGCCATAACAAAATCAATTTCAGACGAAAAAACAAGAACAATGATTCTAATAACACACATGGGACTAATGACGCTAATCAGTTCAGATATGGAGTGCTGCAATCAGATGACAGAAGAGACAATTTAGAACTTTCTAGAATACCATTGACCATGGAATCTGACGAGGATGAGGATGAAGACTTAGAAATATTTGACTTAGAACAGAAAAAGAAGTCACTATCTTATGTTAATCTTCAAATGAGTGATGAGTATATCGTGAATCAAGGAACTGAAAAGGAAAATGAAAGGGACCGGGACAACCTATTATTGGACATTGAGGATGCAAATTCGGACACATTAATAAATTGGTCAAGTAACGGTAACAAATCAATATTATAACCAATAATAGAACTACATGAACGGAGTACAAATCACATTGGTCTCTTTTAAATGTCATATTTATAGTACGTATTTCTGTCTCTATTTTAGCATTGCTATTTCGGACGATTGATTATGTGACATTGATTATTTATTGCAAATAATAGGATATAAATTAATGTCTAGTATTACTAAAGAAATGTCTAGTATTGCTTACAATGCATTGTTAGCTTGTTTGCCAAAATTCTTCCATGAGTTGGTTGTTATTCTATCTTTATCTTATCATTGTTTTTAATAATGACTAATTATTATTGTACTATACTGTAAATATGGCATTCTAAAGACTTGTGTGAATATAATTTACTTGTCGGCATTTTCTTACACCCACTCATGACAAATGTAAAATTTTTCTCAGAGCTCTATTACAAATTGGGGTAAGACGAAATGTGACAAAAAATTGATTCATCTTTAATTAGGTAAAGATTATTAGGGATTCTAATGAAAAGTTTTACAGTAGTGTTAGAACATATTGTAATAGGGCTCTTAAATATGGTAATATTTATTTTAGTACTAGCCCCATAACCATAAACAAAATATTCAAAAGAATAATCTTATGAGATACAATGACTTTATCTGATTTGAAACAAAATTGTAAAAATAATTGACTTGCTGAAGCTAAAAGGCTTAATGAAATGCTTATCTAGTATTTCAAATTATACATTTAATAGTTGAATAATCAATATATACAATTACGTATATGTATAGTTGCTTCAATATTATTATTTTTCTTCAGTCTTTAAAAGCCAAAGTAATTCTACTAACTTATTTTTAAAACGGACTATCAGGAGTTTTAAATAGATATAATCTTTTTTTACATAATGACACATCATGAGGAAATAGACATTAATCCAATTGGATAATATAATAACTTTACAAGTAGTCAAAGAAAACATTATTATATTTATAGGACATGAAAAGGTTATTAAGAATCTATTTCTTATCATAACTGCATTTAATCATTTGTGGATCAGTAATATTGTGCATGGTTATTTTGTGTGATAATTGAAATGGCTGGGCCATAGGATGTTCTAGGTTTAAAAATGCAAAATTTTGTGTAATTTTATTATCTACCTGATTGAGGTCTTGTATTTTTTTTTTAATTTTTTTTATTCAAATTATTCAATTTATTCAAATTATTTTGTATCAGTTTCACAAAGTATTTAATTCAATGTTTAATTTTCTACATTCGTAGGATTTTTTTTGATGTGGTTGATTTTAGGTAAAATAATGTAGATAGGTACCAAGTAGGTACTAAGTTTTAGTATCATTTTCACTATAACATAAGTATGTTTTTTTTTATTTTTGTTACTAGTAAATTGGACAAGCTGAAAACTAAAAGAAAATATGTTTTTTTTTCTCTTTACCTCTAGAAAGTTATGTCTTCGTAAAATTCACTATTTAAATGTGTAGAATAAAAATAGGGGCTTTTATTTTTTATATTTAATCTTGAAATTAGCAGTTTGTAGGTACTTACGGTCATATTTACATGATATTGCAAGAAACATGGGTAAATGTAGTAAAATATAAAAAATGTGAAAAGTCTACATCCTTCCAAAAGATTAGTTTAAAAAAATATATTGATAATAAAAAATTTGAATATCTTTGAATGTCGTTGCATCGCAATAATAAAATCTGCCAGTTTCAATGTAAATTCCATTCCGTATTATTTTATTTATGTCCAAGAAGTCATGTAATCTAAAAACGTTGCTCTTCCTAAAAACGTTGATTTAATAATTATTTTAGGTATCTTCCATATTTCATAAGTTATGTTGTATGCTCTAGTTGGTTGCATTTATACCTAATGTTTATATGTTAATAAATTAGTCGTAGTTTTCCTGTTTAGTTCTAATTTTAATAAATCCGAATAAAACCCTAAAATAAGAATGTGTGCAGAATGTTAGTAAATAATAATTTTATATGAAAATTGGGTAATATTATTTTTCAGTTTTTACAGAATTTTCTTATTAAAATTATGAATGTTTCCACCCAATGATATTGTATACAATAGGAAGTAAATAAATATAACAGCGCTCGTTATGAAAAAATGAAAAGTGCCCAATTGGGTTTTTTTAGTAAGAATGAGACAGCACATTAAGACAACAAGGACATAATATGCATTATGCAAGGAACATTTTCACTTGTTTATAAAGGATGTAATATTATTATGTGTTGTATAAAGTATCATTGGTTAAACCTAAATAATTTGCCTGTTTCAAATAATTATTCTTTTGACAAGTAATATTACTGTTATTTAATTAAGAATTACCTAAAACACATTCCCATTTTTACAGCTATTTACATACATAGATCTTGTAGTCGATAATTTGTGTGATTTTTGTTTTGAGAAGTTTCTCCATTTTGTTATTGCCGTACTTATTAGAATACATTGTCATAATTTCTTTATCTATACCAGACTAAATGGAGTCACATAAAAGTTTGTTTTCCGAAATCAAACAGTAGTTTTTAAACCTATACTTTCTCGATTATGTGTTTTAAATGTAGGGTATTCATATCTACCATATTGTAAATAGATCATAATACAAATATGCATTAATGTTGTAAGTGAACATTATTTTATGATACTGTACCCCTAAAATTATAACGAGTACCTAATAGTTAATACATAATATACAATTATTAATAATAGATAACAGTCTTATATTTTGACAAAATTCCGTTTCATTTGTTTATAGCATAATGGTATAACAGTTGTATATTTGGTTATTTTTTTATTTTTTTTTAATCAGAAGTATATTTATTAATATTGCAAGAATGACAACAAATATTTGGTTTATTTGGTATGAAATAATGGGAACAAGGCTTACAATGACATATACTAAAACATTATTATAATTATACCTACATTATTACTTCTGCCATAGAATGATCGTGTGTTACTATATCACGCATTTGAAGATAATAACACTATAACTATTAAAATGAAATCAAAATTAAAATTATAAGGCTGTGTGCACTTTAAAAGCGAATTTTCGATATTATCGAATTTACGATGACGAATTGAATACGAAAGTCCCCCGTAAGGTCGGGATCATTCGTGCTCGTTCGTATACCTCTTTTTTTCGTCGTGATTTAAAAAGTAAAAAATCTTAGTGTCTTTTTGTTGTAATTATCGATTTAAAAATAAAACAGACAAATAAAAAAAATTAAAGAATAAACTATAATTTAACGTTAAAATAAATTTCTGTATACTTCTCAATATTTTTTTATTAATGAAATAAATAAAAGTAGTGCCAAGATTGTTTACTTTTTAAATCATGACGAAAAAAAACGAGGTAGGTATACGTGTTCGCACAATTAAAATTCGTATAAATATACGCCCAAAGTGAACGTAGCCTTTTACTCACAATACATTTAGCTATTGTTTTTAATCTACAGATTATTAAATTATTTTGTACCCCTTTAATATATACCGAAGTAGGTAGGTATATATAAAAATGGTATGTAGCATTTATTTAACACTCGAAATAATTATATATAAATAAATAATATTTTGTAATAATTTTAATTATACAATTTTGCTGCACGTTGCAAAGAAGTTGCACACTTTCATGGGGGTCATTGGCTATAATTCGTATTGCACACTTATAAAATGTGTCAAAAATGTATAGCAATAATGAACTCTATGCTTTTATTAATAAGGCTATTATTCGTGCATAGCATTCTATGCGTCTTGACACCTTAAAGCTTTGGACTGTGATAGTAGAAGAGAGATTAGGTAAATTGTTGTACAAATAACTATTTTTCCAAAAATCCATGTTATTATTTGCCAAGTAAGGTTGTATCTATTAGCTCATTGTATCGCGTAACTAATCTGTTATCTACTAATCGCTAGTTTTGTAAGAAAATTTGTTTTTAATGAATAAAGAAAAGTATGAAATTTGAAACGATCTTTATTTTTTTCCTTTTGATTTTATTTACCTCTATTCAACCTGATAAGTACATTTAAATGAAAAAAACAGCTATCTTACAGATTTTTCTTATAATAATACCACACAACAATGATTTACTCTTCTTTCTTCCGTGCATAATACCGTTACGTAGTTCCAGTATACGTGGTTACTACACGAGTATTTTATAAATAAATACAAAGAAAAATCGAAGATCGATGATCGACGACAGGATAGTAGGTACTTTTCTACAAGTAAATTGCAAAAGTTTTACGTGCGGAAACTATACAGGGAATTATATTGATGAATAATTACCTATGTAACTTAGTAGAAATATTTTTTTCGAGCGTCTAATCTCTATAAGATGACCAGGCATATGGTTAAGGTTCCTGACATATCTATTAGTCACTATAGGCTTTCAAAATGAGGTAGGTAAGTTTAAATCAGTTATACCTATAACAAATTCGAATATATAATAGAGTTTTTATTGTCTTAGATAAATACCTACCTACCTACACTAAAGTATTAAGATTCCCCCTAGGCTACGCAAGGCAACGCACGAATCGCGTAAAGCCTCTACAACGTTCAAAGCACGTATCGCGTAGGCTGTCTACGATTCCTCGATATTGAGACAAACGAACTGGCAATGTCTGATGTAATTCAGCCTCCCGTATCGCACCGTATTTGTTTTGGATCACCGAGACCCATTGCCTAATTTTGAAACGACGAGGGTTTGTTTATTTTCGACTTTAACCCTTAATGCTCTACCTTAAGCTTCGTATGTATTTCTGAGTTACGTAAGTTTTTATAACAAATAATCGTTACGTAAGTTACATAACAAATTGTCGTTACGTAAGTTGCGTAACAAATTGTCGTTACGTAAGTTGCGTAACAAATTGTCGTTACGTAATTTGCGTAACAAATTGTAGTTACGTAAGTTGCGTAACAAATTGTCGTTACGTAAGTTGCGTAACAAATTGTCGTTACGTAAGTTGCGTAACAAATTGTCGTTACGTAAGTTGCATAACATATTGTCGTTACGTA